>OU015467.1:20334489-20691989 GCA_907164805.1 Brachyptera putata | reverse complement strand
CTGAAGGGTCGCCTCATATGCATACGGCAGACACAATGGCGTCAACAGCTGGGGCTTGTTGAGAGGAGACGTGTTTGTTGTCATCCTCTTCAAAGCCACGTCTCAGACATTTAGCAAGCCGGGTTCGATCCCCGCCCATCCTGACTGAGGTGACACTCCACCGGCCAAAACACCCTCGTCTCATCTTCCCTCGTCGTTCACCGCCGCCAATAGACCTCAGCCATCAGTACAGTGCTAGCTGCACGTCAACTCTCTCGTCGTCCACCGCCACCAATAGACCTCAGCCATCAGTACAGTGCTAACTGCACGTCAACTCTCTCGTCGTCCACCGCCACCAATAGATCTGTCATCAGTACAGAGCTAGCTGCACGTCCAACTGTCTGTTCTCTCGCCCAAGTCCGTCTTGTTGACGGGAGAGGGTGAAGAGGGTTTACATGTCAACTTCTGCGAGAACAGGACGAAAACCTGAGATTAGTCAAATATAACGTTGGCTTTTGTCCTTGCTGAGAGAACGGTAAAATGAGTGTTAATAAAGCTATTTGCATGGGGAAAAATATATTTCTTCAATTTTAAGTGGCAAAAACAAGTACAATTCAATATTTCCAGTGTTTTCAAAGATCGAATATTTAAAGATCGAACATCGGGAAATTGTCAGATAATACTATCCCAGTAGATTATCTCATAACAACCAGCCTGGCGATGTTTTGTTAACTAAATCTTCATCATCCCCTCCAACGGCTGGGTCGCATGGGCGCCTGTCAACTCGGACCCCCAGATTGGATGACAGTTGCCAGTCTATGAAGTTGCTATATTTGAGTGTGACCCCCAGGTTGGATGACAGTTGCCAGTCTATAAAGGAGCTATATCTGAGCGGGACCCCCAGATTGGATGACAGTTGACAGTCTATGAAGGAGCTATATCTTTATCATCAGCTATAGAAATAAGGCGTGCTTGACTAATGTGCCCGATTAGCCAAGGTTTCGCTATGGTTGTCAAGCGATACGCTCGCTGGTAATACTGGTAGCTATGGCCCAGGTTGCTACGGACATAAGAAGCTCATGTCCTCTGAGGTCAGGAACATATAGCTTTCAAACTAACTCAATTCAAACATTGACATTTTATTTCAGAAGCTCTTTTATGATTATAATGTCTTATTTTAGAGTCTTCCATGTAGTTCTGTTACATTTGCAGTTTGGACAATATTTGGTAGAACCAAGTACTTTCTGAATAAAATGTAGGCCTCTTCCATAAAATGTGTTGCCAAGTATTTGAAGAGTCACAGATTATTATACAGCTTAGGCCCTATAGTTTTGTCATTTCCTGTGAAATGAAAGAATTGAATAGAATAAAATATCCTTATATGATATGAAAACAGATATTGGACATGTCAGAAATTACAGATATCATCACACTAAGCACAATTTAAAAGATTCAAATAGATACTATTGACAAATCAGCAATTGCAATAAGGTTGTAGGCCTACCAGTTATGCCATATGGATTTGTCAGTTTTTTAAATCTTCAATTGCATAGAAGCATTGTTTTATTTAAAAGTTTTGAGCCAACTTTTGAAATCTTTCATGATTGTTGTGGATTTGATTGATGACGGTAGACAATTAAAAAGTTTGACACCTTTGGTCCATTATTATATTCACCATGATTCATTCGAAGATCAGAATTAGGCCCAGCATTGTGGCTATGTATGTCACTGGCCTCTAACCTCAAGTGTTTATATTTTACTACATACATAATAATTGCGAATATATTCATACAAGGTAAAGATAATATTTTAAATTGAATAAATAATGGGCTACAAGAATCTAAAAAACACGGCTAGAGTACAAGGATCTGAGCCAAGTAGCGAATTGATTTCTTTTGTAAGACGAAAAGTTTTCTGGACTTGGGAGAGTGATTCCATATGATAATACCATAGTTCAAGCTAGAATTGATATCTGAATAATATACCAATTTTGCTATAGTTTCATTAGAATAAAATTAGTGAAATTATAGTCACCACTCGGGTTTACGACGTCCTCGCTTGTATAACGAGAAGGTGGGAGAAAATGCTCTCGAGAAGAACCCAGGGGGGAAAAGTTGGGAACAGCTATTTCCTCTGAATACATTCACATCCTACGAAATTCAAGCGTACAAAGTATACACATATTATCCCAGAGTTTCGTATAAATCGAATCAGCCGTTTTTAAAAAACAAAATAAGATCATAATGTAACTGTTTTAGATCAATTGAAGGTATTAAAAAAAAAAGATAACACGTAACCCATTTATCGTGAAACGATTAAAATAACTCAAGATAAAACGGAAGAACGGAGGCCTGTAAAACGTGAGGCATAGAACTGAGCTGGATACAAAATAGCTTGACTGGAAATTCATGATCATTCACCACAGTGCATTGAATCTACACAAAGTACGAATACGCATTCAGCAATGAAGATAATTTTAATAAAGACGACATTCTACAGCACAGACGAAAATTTAACTATTAATCTAAACATAAGTGCGAGTACTCTCAATTAAGGTTTATAACAGGTCAATCTCAAATTGTGGACATTTGACTGAGCATCTATACGACAAACGCATATTTTATATTTGAAGTAATGTACCAATTATGTATGAGGATATGACACGATTTCAATTAACTGGAGACTTCGATTTTGTATTTCATTACTTTAGCTTGATGCCGTCATTCATACTTTCTTATAATAAACTGAATATGTGATAAAGTAAGTATAAATGTGTGTTACGTAAAACAGAATGAACGGTTGCTTACGTGAATTTAAATAACTCTGTAATTGTAGTCGACTATGTGATTGTGTTTCAATTATCCATTGACTTTCCATACACGTTACAATATAATTTATTTATAAATCATATAAATGTATACGACCTTTGGAATAAAATAATGATAATAATACTAACAATAGCTTCTAACTCAAGGTGCATGTATGTATAGCTTTCTATTTGACATCTCGCTCATCTTTGCTTATTTGTAATTATTTGAATTATTTGAAATCTCGTCAGTATCGACGACAGTTTACGCTTGGGCTGCGTTTCACCTTACAACTATGGCAAGGTCTATGTGGAGCCAGACTTGCGTATGTCGTAACCCGTGGCGGGCGTTGTTGTTGAATCTGAATTATATTTAACTTCTTTAACTTATTCAGAAACAAATGTTTTGACTTTGGAATAATTATAAATTAGGAGTTCTCTCATGTATAACTAAAAAATATTAAAAACTTGAAAATATCTAAAAATTGAGTAGAGAGGGTTAGGACACGTACCTGGATATAATCCAAATTTACTTTTCATTCCTAAAAGGAATGAAGATTTAAAAAAAAACATTAAATACATAGGCTCCAGGATATTTAATGAAATTCCTACCAATATTCGTTTAAATTATTTATCTGAATTGCTTATTAAATTATCTAAATCCATCAATTCATTCATTTGAAATAACATAGGCCTATATGTATTTTTTAGTAATACTTTGTTTATTTACGAATATTCTCCAGCTTGGTATCTACTGTATCATCTCTATACCTACAGTTATATGTGATTATTGTTATATACATGTATTATTGTTTATTTATTGTATGCCTACTTTTCTTATTTCATTTCATTTGAAATAACATTATGTATAAGTTTATATATTTTGTATTTACTTTGCTTATTTATACGAATATTCTTCAAGTTGGTATTTCAGTATTTATAATTTCACGTTTAAATTCTTCATCAAGTCATCAGTTGAGAAATCAAGGACATGAGTAAAGTACCCGTAGATTTATCCATTATTTGTTACAGTCTTGCCAACAACGTGTTTTCTCGTGAATGAAGAATTTTATAATATGAATACTTTTTACTTTAAATCTACTTGGTCTTCAATTTGTAAATACATTTATATACAAATGACGAAACATAACATTACTGTGGGAATATAATGTGGAAAATAAATTAGTGTTATTACCATTATTTGTATTATTATTATTATTATTATTAACTTTCTCCGGTATTGCCCGCACACTAGATTATACGCGGGCTTCTTCTCCTCTTATTTTTGATCTTGAATTTTAATTTACACATCTTTCGTTCACTTTTATACTCTTTGTGTTATTTTATTCGTCTCATTGTTTCGGAAATAAGATGGAGAAAGAAAAGTAATTACCAAATAATAGTCAAATATCATGAACATTCAATATTTTCCATCCCTAGATTTGCAACTCTTTGAACTGCTGAACACTTGGCATTAACCAAATCAAAGATAAATGAATTAAAAGGGGAAAGCGTTCGAAAGATTCATAATGTATAGAATCCATCTGATCTGATTATAGCTATCTGTAGGGTTGTGATGGGAAGTGGAAGAGTTGAGCTCGCTTCCTATTGGCTGAGGGGCGTGATCCGCGGTGAAATATTGAGATTTCCAGCGTCCCCCCCGAGGGCGGTTCACCCATATGGCATGAGGGTGCCGGTCCCCCTCGGAGGGTGCTCATGACGCGGCAATTGTACCCCCTCAGTGCCCCTCAGTGCCCCCCAGTGCCCCTCAGTAGCCCCTAACCGCAAACCAGGGCGACATGCAGGAAACTTGATTCATGCTTTGACTTCTTGTGTACAAATTCGGTGGCACAAATCACATTTCTTCACAACACATTACATTTTAACTTATCATGTTATTTTGGGTTAACATATTTGAAAACTTTTTCATATATATATATTGGGTTCAACGACGCACTGTAATGATAGCGAAGACCTATTGGCGTCGGATGGAAGATTAATGAAATGATGGGATGATTAGATGAAGGTTTCTTGGGTAATTGGAAGGATGCATGGTGGGAAAGAAGCGGTCATGGCCAACTTATTGTAGGAACCATCCTGGCATTAGCCTAGACTATACAGAGGGAAAACACGAAAAACCCCTATGAAGATGGACGGCGGCTGGAATCGAACCGGGTTCGAAATTCCCCTCCCCTGCCGGATCACATGAAACGAGCGCCTCAACTACTGCGCTACGTGTGCAGGTTATCTTAAGCCTAACTTGTCTTTATACTCGTTTAGACCTTAATTTTAATCTTAATAATATAGCCTCAAGCATAATTAATTCATTTCCAACACTATTGTTCTAAATAGTTTGATTGATGGTTCGGTTTTCAAATACATTCTGAGATTCCACTCTACTATTCATCCATCCACGAATGAGTTTCTATCCTTTATCCTTATTCTAAATCTTTTCATCTTAATCCTTGACAGTGATCATTCCTGCCTGTAATGTCTTTCCATGCCAAGAAACTAATCCTGACGCTTTCTCCTCGTGTCTATCGACATTTCCTTCTCATGCCATTCGTCCATCTATCCAGTGTTTAACGACGATGTGTAGTGATGGACTATGATGACTGACACTTATTGGCGTCGGTAAGAGGAGAATGATGTATGTAAAGCTATATTTACTTAGCAGTTTAAAACATTGGGGAGACAGAGAGGAACCACGGTTCACTTCATTGAGTGTGGTCGATCATGACGAGAATCGAACCCCGAGCTCCTGAATGACGATTCAGCGTGCAAGCCACTGGTACACCCGTCTCAGTCAAGATGGTTGACCATGGCGGAAATCGAACCCCGGTCTCCTGAATGACGGTTCAGCGAGCTAGCGACTACGTCCATCCGACAATGTGCCCTTGCACGTTGAACCGTCATTCAGGAGACCAGAGTTCGATTCCCGCCCGCGTCAACCATCCTGACATAGGTGCATCGTAGTAACCCTCTGTCGGTACACTGTTGGTTACTGGGATGGTTTCTCCATACTGGACCACGACCAACTCCTTCCCTGTTAGCCACATGCTATTCAGCTAGAGAGTCTGAAGAAACTGTCAGCAAACCCCACAAGGAGCCACAAGGAGCCTTAAGGACATACAAGGAGCCCTAAGGTCCTAGGACCCCTAAGGCCCTAGGACCTCCTACGAGCCAGCCGGATCGCCGTTGACGGGTCTATTCGTCCTGCCTCCGGACCACCTGCGCCCTTAGCCCTACAAGAAGCCCTAATTGGCTCTAGGACCTCACAAGAGCAGGCCAGATCGCCGTTGACCTGTCTATTCGTCTTGTCTCCAGACCGCCAGTGCCCTAAGCACTACAAGGAGCCCTAAGGTCTTACAAAGAGCCCTAAGGTCCTACAAGGAACCCTAAGGCCCTACAAAGAGCCGTAAGGCCCTAGGACCTCACAAGAGCAGGCCAGATCGCCGTTGACGTTTCTATTCGTCTTGCCTCTAGACCAACTGCGCCCAAAGCCCTACAGAGAGCCCCAAGGCCCTACAAGGAACCCTAAGGCCCTACAAGGAGCCCTAAGGCCCTAAGACCTCCCAAGAGCGGCCAGATCGCCGTTGACGTGTCTATTCGTCTTGCCTCCGGACCACCTGCGCGCGCACAATCAAGCGTCACGCATTGCGTCACCAGCCGAGCGGAACCGATACATCACTGCATGGCTTATCATTCAAAAAACCGCACAAAAGATTTCCGCAAATGTGGAATTTATGAAGTGTTTGGCCTTTTCATATAAAACTAGGTTTCGAATGAGTTGCATGGGTTTGATCGATCGCCCTGGGAGTTCTAGGGCACACAATTAGCTCTATTATAGCGCTCGAATTCGAGTCCGAGTCTGAATATAAATTATTTTAGAGTCCGTGGGAGTCGATTCAGTGAAATATCAGTTTTTTGGTGATAACTTTTGAATGGTATGAGATATCAAAATTCTGATACGGATTAAGGGGGTTCGTGCACGGTGCTCATAAAAATAGAGAAATTCACCTTCATTAATTTTGTTCTATGTTTGAAAACCACTGTAATTAAATGAAAAGTTCACATCTCCAAGATAATGTCATGCTCTTTAATCGATTTGACATTCTATTTCAGTGGATTCAATAAATCAGATTCAATATAATACGTCAATGAATAAAATGAATGTGATGAAATTCATTGACGTATTATCTCAAAACTGATTGAATTCACAAAAATTAACTGTCATAATTATTAAAGAGCATAAAATTATCTTAGAGATGTGAACTTTTCATTCAATTACACCAGTTTTTGAAAATGGAAAAAAATAGTGAAGATAAATTTCTCGATTTGTGTAAGCACCGTGCACGCAACCTTAACAATATCTTCAAGACGTATAGGTATAGGCCTACTATTTAACTCCTAGTCCTATATATCGTATAATGGTCACGCGTACATCTGAAAAAAAAAACATTTTTTAGCCGTCTACCCTTGACATTACTTTGCTACATGAGTTAAATAGCTGTTCTTCAATTTTATACAACCTTGAAGGTATATTAAAAATAGCTGTGCTTCCTCCTTACGTTAAAAGTGACATTTTCACGAAACTCGAAACGAAATTACGAACTATGCATTTTCAAAGTGACAACGTGAACAGATATTTTACATAGGATATAAAAAATGTAAAAATTAGGCAATATGTAGTCTACCCAAAAAGTTGTAAGTCAATTCAAGTCCGAAAAGTGATGCATTTTTACTTTTGCTAATGACAGCTATGACATTGTGGTTCGGCTGTTGATATTTCAAGTGAGGTGTGATCTTGTAGCCCCGTTGAAGTGGCTGTGAAACCCCCTCGCATTATGGCACGGATAAAGTGACTCGAGTTAGCATTCAAATGTTGTTTTGGCCGTGAGCTCATGCATGGAAAGGTGGCGTTTAATTGATACTTCCGATAGAACAATAACAATAAACAGAGGGAAGAAGATACGTTTTTAATATATTAATGCGTTTTTTTTATCTATGAAACCTTCATACCATCATCCCATCATCTCACTGATCATTCACCCAATGCCAATAGATCTTAGTTATACAATGCATTGTTGAACTCAATATAGATAGATAGAGAGACTGCACGGTGCTTACACAAATTTAGAAATGTATCTTTACTATTTTTTACATTTAAAAAACCAGTGTAATTGAATGAAAAGTTCTCATCTCCAAGATAATTTTATGCTCTTTAATTAATATGACATTTCATTCTTGTGAATTCAATCAGTTTTGAGATAATACGTCAATGAACTTCATCACATTTTTTTCATTCATTGACGTATTATCTTAGAACTTATTGAATTCAGTGGAATAAAATGTCATATACCTACTAATTAAAGAGCATGAAATTATCTTGGAGATGTGAACTTTTCATTCAATTACACTAGTTTCTGAACGTTAAAAAAAATCATAAAAAACTACTAATCATAAAAAGATTGAAATGAGCAATAGCCGGAACAGGAATACAGTGACATGATTATCATATCATTCAGGGAATTTATACATCTGAATTTCCATGACAGTCCATAATTATAAATGTGCCTATGTCGCTCATCCAACCACGCATATGTTGCGTTTTCCTAGGATGAAAACCATGTATAGTATGTCATTGCTGAAAACCAATCTCTAAAATCACATGTCTTATATAGGTCTACGTGATTAATATTGTCGTATTAAAGCCGATTCCTAAACCTGCCTTGACCACTGATAATCGAGCTGCATCTTGCCGTGGGAGTTGTTCTGCCGGGCTACGTGTTGTTGTTGTTGCGTGAACAGCGAGGCCGGACATAGGCTGGCTGCCCAAGGCCGATGAGATGCAATCTAAAGGTTGGACGACATCGGAGTTCGGCCAGACGAAGGAAGTGACACTATAAATTCACAACCTTCACCAGAAAAGATCCCTACTGTTTTTTTGTTTTTTTTTTAATGTTGCTTAACGACCCCACCAACAGCTAGGTTATACGGGGGTAAGAATGACCGGATGTTAATGAAACGATGAAGAGATGATAGATGAAAGGACGTTTACAAAAACCCATGCCTTTGCGGGAACTTATACTCGAACCCACGCCCAACGGTGACTTCAATTACTACCGCTAGCGATAATTGACTTAGCCACCGGGGCGGCTCCCTACTGTTTTTCAGCACATCGGTTTGACGCTTTGTAAAGTTCGTTTTTTTTAAATAAAATTCTTATTCACATGAAATAAATATAGATATATTGATCAGAATCAGAAAATAAATACAAACATGTATAATAAACACAAAAATAATTAGATAAGAAAAAATTATCTCTTACTTCCAATTCATGAGTTATAAACATAAAAATAATGGTTCATCAGGAGAAATATTAAATATTCCATTATTATAACAGCTAATTAACTTTTTGGGCCTGTATGTTCTTTATGAGTGAAGTTTCAATAAAACACAATACAAAAAAAAACATTCGAGAGAAGATGTTTTCATTGACTAGAAATGTTCGTTCTACAAATTCTGACAAATTCTGACAATTCATTCGAAAGAATTATTATGATATCCCCATGCCATAAAATATAGTACGAATCTTAAAACAATTGCGAAAATTCCCCCAAAAGGTTATCTATTTATAATCATGTGGTAACGTTTATGATGTTTACTCATACGAGTTCTTCGGCTAAATTAAACAGGTTATTTATACGTCTTGCTGCATACGCTTCAATTTCCCAAACTCACCTGGTTTGTTCACTTTGTAACATGGTATTAAATTATCATACTTGCTTTTAATTTTATTGCAATGTCAGAGCAGGCAGTGTGCGCAGGCGTGATTTGCTAACTTGAGAGTTAGCAGCTCTAGAGTCATCATCGTTGTAATGCTTATTCAGTTATATTATATAAGCACATCCAAGTTATTTCACTGCATTGCACCTGACTTACCATTATCAATAACAATTAACTTCTTACTGCATAACTATACGGTTGTTGGAAAGAATAAAAGTAGAAAAGTTTGAATATTTATAGAAATAATTTCACTGAACATTCTGTATTTGATTGGCATCTCCTTTTTACATCACGCACTTTTTTTTATTGAATTTATTTATTTTATTCATATTAGGTTTGACGACGTAGGGCCTACTGTAATGAGATCTATTCATTGATGACTGATGGAGAAATTGATGGAGAAACCCCAAAGGCCCGTTCAAAACCAAAATTAAGAGTAAACTTATAGCATGCGCAGCAATGTTATTGCCTTACATGAGAAATAGACTTATATGGGAAATGGGAAAAGCAGTGTGGGATAGTCTCGAAATGTTTCAAAATCAAAGTGTGCAGCTTTCGAGTACTTTCCATACAAATAGCTCGCTCGTTTTGCGACGCGTTTGCCTAGAAGAGAGAGGTTGATGAGAAGATGAATGAGGAGGAGAAAGAAGAGAGAGAAAAGAGAGAGAAGAGAGAGAAGAGAGAGAAGAGAGAGGTGGATGAGAAGGAGAAGATGAATGAGGAGGAGAGCGAAGAGAGAGAAAAGAGAGAGACGAGAGAGAAGAGAGAGAAGAGAAAGGTGAATGAGGAGAGAGAAGAGATAGAAAAGAGATAGGTAAATGAGGAAGAGAGAGAGGGGTAAATGAGGAGGAGAGAGAAGAGAGAGAAACGAGACTTGAATGAGGAAGAGAGAGATAGGAAAGATGAAGTCAGGCGTCAGTGCGCGTGACCTGTCACGAAAAGAGATGGATGAGTTGCAGCTCAGCTCGTGTGACCTGTCTATCACCGACTCCTGGCGCCCAACTGTTAGAGCAAGAGATCGGGCTTCGATTCCCGCCATGGCATCGTGGTTTCCCTCAGACGTGCATAATGTAGGTTTCGTTTCCACCGCTCAAAGCACCTTATCATTGGTCGACCGATGCATCGTGGTTTCCCTCGGTCGTTCATGAGGCAGGCGTCGATCGTTATCATCGTTGACAGTCGCCAATAGATCCCAGCGATGATTACAGTGTGTTGTATGTATTTGTGTCTCATTAAGTGTGGGAAGGTGGCGTGAATCACCGCTAGGGTAGTGGTCGACTGTCGCCAATAGATCCCAGCGATGATGACAGTGTGTTGTGTGTCTTTGTGTAGCTGAGGGCCTCGTTAAGTGTGAGGAGGTGGCGTGAATCACCGCTAGGGTAGTGGTCGACTGTCGCCAATAGATCCCAGCGATGATGCCAGTGTGTTGTGCGTCTGTGTGTCGGTGAGGTCCTCGTTAAATGTGGGGAGGTGGCGTGAATCACCGCTAGGGTAGTGGTTGACCGTCGCCAATAGATCCCAGCGATGATGACAGTGTGTTGTGTGCCTTTGTGTCGGTGAGGGCCTCGTTAAGTGTGGGGAGGTGGCGTGAATCACCGCTAGGGTAGCGGTCCACTCAGCGCACAATACGCCTCACTCCAGTTACCAAGGCAACAATACATGACCATCAATCTCCCGCGCTAACCGATACAAGAGGAGCCGACAACCAAGCTAGCTCACAAATACACTTATTTATCAAATGAAATATCGCCAATGAATTACTCTATAGATCTCATGTATAGGCGAGGGCTACACTACATTCCGAGCATGCATACACCCCAGCATTGAAATACTCTTGTCACTTCTCTTGCCACTGTTTAGATATGGAGAGTTTAATCTGGCATGTTTTCCGATCTTTGTTATTCAGAAAAATAGAAATAAAATGATTACATAAAATACATTGTTATTGATTTATTTGTTTCAGAACGAGTGGTTCTTTTATTTCTACATATTACACCTGACTGTATAGGGTAAAACCTGTTGGAAAATATAGGTGAGACGAAAGCCGTAGCTCAATCTACTAAGGCCCTGCTTTAAAGAAAGTACTACATGTTTACACTATAGCCGAGCATAAGACGTGGCATCTTTCCCTTTCTCAGTTCTATGGTTACCATCCACGGTCAATCACTAACTACTGATGACTGGGGCAGTATTAACTTCATTCATTGTTCTTCACCACTTTGTCTCACCATGTCACCACTCACCATTTACCCAATTTTATAGAAAACTGGAAATCATCACCTCATTTTCAGATATTACGATTTATACATTCGGCCTCCAGGATCCAGCCCTTTTTCTGAGTCGTGACGTAGACATTACTCTATTCTGTTTATATTTTTATACAGAATCGGTAATGCATACGTCATGACTCGTGGTCTCTGGAGGACAAGAATATTAGATTTAATATCTGAAATTTAGATGATTTCTAGTTTTCTCTGAAATTAGGAAAATAAAATTCGTCATCTATTGAAATCTAGTTTCAGGATTGTGATGTCCTTTAATATCTGCTATCATTATATTATCTCCTCTCACTGATTATTAGTTGGTTTATGTAAGTTATGTGTATCGAAAGATATAGTAACAGAGGTTCAAGTCAGAGTGCAACAATAGTGTGTAAGTATCGACTTCTGTACGCGCTGTGGTTTCACACGATTACGCAATGAGACGAAGCATCAGCTGCTGAAGAGAGAGAGGGAGAGAGAGGGGGAGGAGCCTAGAGAACCACCCCTAACAGAATCTAAGGGTGGTGAGGTCTATTACAGCTAAGCTGGGTGTTATGTTATAAGAGGCATAGCTAACGAGAGCCCTCCACACTTGACAGTAATCCTCTTAGCGTAGACCACGACCATCAGGTGTTAGACCGGCAAGTGTTGACAGCCTAATAACCCGTGTATTCAAGTGCTTATCTGATTCCGCCTAACAGACATTATATAGACTAATAATCCGTGCCTTTGAGTGTTTATTCTGATTCCGCTTAATACGTTTTATATACTAGTAAACAGTGCCTACGAGTGTGTATTCTGCTTCCGCCTAGTACCTCTTACAGACTATTAAGCCGTTTATTCGAGTGTTTATTCTGCTTCCGCCTAGTACCTCTTAGATACTATTAAGCCGTTTATTCTGCTTCCGCTTAGTACCTCTTACAGACTATTACGCCGTGCCTTCGAGTGGTAATACCTCTTAGACCTAATAATCCGTGCCTTCAGGTGTTAATTGCTCTTATAGCCTTATAACTCTCATAGCCTGATACCTCTTAGGCCTAATAACTTGTGCTTCAGAGTGTTAATATAGCCCTTATAGACTGATAATCCGTGTGTCAAGTGCTCTTCTGGTTCCGCCTAATAGGTCTTATAGACTATAATCACGATATAGCCCGTGCCTTTAAGGGGATGTTGATAGCTCTTACAGCATAATAGTCCGTGCCTTTGAGTGTTGTACAGTGATGCTGTGAGATGAGTTGTGCAACAATGAGCGGCTTGTTCCGGCCGTGGACCGCGCCGGAAGCTGGGACAGATCAGGACGCGACGATCAGCACGACGTCGCGGCAACCGACGTCGCAAGAAGACCGGCCCAGAAGAAAGTGGAGAGATGATGATGTGCCTAGGTCGGCGTTCAGGGCGTGCGAGCCTGTTTTCGCGGCGGCGCAGTACGAGTTGGCCGTGGAAAGTGCCCTGCTGCTCGGCATGATTCCAGGCGGCGCTCACCTGGAGGAGTACGGCAGGATGTTGCAGCTCCAGGAGAAGGCGTCCTGTAGGAAGCAGAGGCCGAAGAAGTATCGATGTCCGCACTGTCAGGTGGCGTTCAGTAATAATGGTCAGCTCAAGGGACATATCAGGATACATACAGGTATGTAATGCTGACACTGCTGACACACTACTGACTTATAACAGATAACTACTATCTATACACAATCGTATAGGAAAAGAAAAAGTGTTTAAAAATTACTTTTAAAAAAAAATATCATCATTGGAATCTTGGCACATGTCAAGATGTTGATACAAAAATATATAAGTGAAAAATCACCAAAAAATACTTGAAAAATTTGAACGCATTTTTGTTTTTAAAAAAAAAATATACAACAAATCTCGAAATTTGAACTTTGACCTCAATTTCGACACAGAAAGCTGTCTTTGATGTCGGTGTAACATACTGAGTGTAACATATTGAGAGATATCGAAATTCTAATAAAGAAGAAAAACATATATTTGCAATACCTTCAAGACGGTGTAAGTAATATCTTATTATCTCATATCGCTTAGTTGCCATGCGCACAAGGCTGAAAAAACACATTTTATAACCGATATGAGTTTTCATAATCGATATGAGATATCCCCATCTTGAAGGTATTGAAGATATCTGTGTTTCCTGTTCATCAGAATTTCGATATCTCATACTGTTCATAAGTTATCACCAAAAAACTGATATTCCATACTGAATCGACTCCCATGGACTAAACATGAACACAAACATGGGAAAAGTGTCACTTTTTAAGTGGTTCTGATCAAAAAGTCACTCATATCAGCAAATCAGCAATATTATTCATCAGAGTTCTATTCCATCCACGTACAAAATATTCATTTTATCTTTTTCGTGGCAAAATAAGATGTTCAATACATTATTCTGAAAAATTGCTTGAATGTAAACCACATTGAAAATGTATTTTTCCTAGACAATTACCTAACTCGGTTCATTCATTGGAGCCAGTGGTATAACGACCAAGCTTTAGTTTCTAGTTTTTGATCAGCTTCCACACCAATGTCACTAATCCTAGGTTTAACGCTAACCCTCACATTAAGACGTAGGTATAACCTCCACTAGAAACAATCACCGGTGGAAGTAACTGCATTCAGAGCCGGTTTTACTACTCCTCCAACTACTATAGTTGATGCATTACCAAGGGTGATAACAAGTTGATCCGCTAACAATCAGTTAGTAAACCCGGAGATTAGTTGGACTTTATAACACACCGAATTACTCTGTACTTAATCTGGAACGCATATTGATATAGGCCGATATGAATCTTATTAAATAAATATTATCCCATAGTGATGTGGCCTACATAATAATGGTCTCCAACGACAAAATATAATAGTGATTTAACATGAATTATTCAAGCATAAAGAACACGCAATATTATTAATGATAATGAATTAAGTGAAAAATATTCCAAAAATAATAATTCCAACATCAATGATTAGTGAAAAAATATGGAAGTGAAAAAAGTGAAAAAAATGAACCGGCGACTGGCCTGAAACACTTGACAGACGCCTGACCCGAAATCCCGGCTCCTCCACCAACACTAACTCGTAGCGCGTAGCCCAGTCACATACTTGTGAGCTTGCGGGGTGAACGGCCCTAGAGAGTCTAGGGCCTCCAGGGACTCCAGGTTCCAGCTGACCGGAAGTGTCTTATGTTTCAGGCGAGCGGCCCTTCAAGTGCGAGGAGGCGTCTTGCGGCAAAACCTTCACGCGGAACGAAGAGCTGACGCGGCACAAACGCATCCACTCCGGTCTGCGGCCGTACGCATGCGGTTCATGCGGCAAGCGGTTCGGGCGCAAAGACCACCTGAAGAAGCATGCGAGGACCCACCAGCCCCAGTACCACCGCCAGACCTTGCTGCTGCCCTTCCTGCCGCCCCTCCCGCCCCCCTACCCCTACCTCTACGCCCTGTAGCACCCCAACATCTACCTTTAAGCCCTGGGGGCGACAATTTTTCTGCAAGTCGGTTTTTAAATGCGACTAAAAACAATAGTTGAACATCACATCATTTGAGTAGATTTTTTGTTTCTGTGGTCAAATTGAAAAAATGTTGACCTAAACCATGACCCTGCGCTCGAGTCAACATTTGATAGTTATTTTGCCAAGAAAAAATATCAGCGTCGGGAGTCGAACCACGGACCCTCAAAACGTGAGACAACTATGCTACCAGTAGCGTACAGACACAGACCTAACACTACTTTATCATATGATAGCCCGGAGCGGTAACTGAGTCATAACGTTACAAATTTTAGCGTTCCCATTGGTCAATTTTAGTTCCATTTAAAAACCGATTTGCAGACAAATTCTCGCCCTGGGGCACCCTACTGAAGCTAGCCCACGGCGCCAGTGCCAGAGACTGGACAGCTTCTTCCAGTCACTAAACGTGCTGAGCCAAGCCTTAGAACAGTTGCAAGCTGCTGGTAAACCTACTAGACTGATTTAGTGATAACGCATCTGTATATAACACATGCAGACTTGTATTTCTTGTCGAGATCAGTGCCTGATTGTCATCGCTGTTCGACACTTGGACGGTTATTAGTCGTAATATTAGAGATGGTATATATACTGTACATAGAGTCTATTTTCGGAGCATTTTCACGCGGTTATCGACGTTATTGGTAGCATCTTCCTCATACGTCGGGAGCGCTGAAGAGCGTATACCGGAATAAAAGATACTTGGTAGTGAGACAGCCGCACAAGTGAAAGTGGGGACTTGTGAAAATAAGTTGGCGGGCGGAACAAGGTGTCCGTGGGCGAAGGTGATTTGGGAAGGCCGCACAATTGAAAGTGCGGACGCTTCGGGGTACTTTTCAATGGAATGTGGTTAGGGTTTGAGTAAGGTTGGACACCCAAACTCATGTCACACTACCAAGTCAACTTTATTCCGGTATACGCTCTTCAGGCGCTCTCATGAGTCAGTGCAGATACAGGCAATAAGCAAGTTGGCCGATCATAGATCCTGA
The DNA here is from genome assembly GCA_907164805.1 of Brachyptera putata. Lineage (NCBI taxonomy): Eukaryota > Metazoa > Arthropoda > Insecta > Plecoptera > Taeniopterygidae > Brachyptera > Brachyptera putata. Next base: position 20,675,654 of record OU015467.1, on the reverse strand, counting down.
GGAAAAGTCACTGATATAAAACGTACTAAGACTAGCAGACAATGTACATTCAATGCACAATAAATAATTCGAGGTAATATATGCGTTTAGATTAGATTTAAATTTAAATTTTGTAAAAAGTCATTGGTATGAGCTATGAAGTGTACTTATTATACTAATAAGTGACGTGTTGAAACAATGAAGTACCTCCTCTCAGGTCAAGAGTGACAGCTGAATGTACCACATGTGATAATAGGTCAATAAAGCTATTTCTGTAACACCAGGGTATCAATCAATCCCAGTTCCTCCTCTTCTTCATAATCTCGCTCCAGAGGCCTTCGAGATCAACTTTAATTGCAGACTTATTGTCTCGTGACTGCAAAAACATGACCTTGGAGCTATAATCACGTGTGGATATCAGGGATAATAACAGCATGTTCACTAGGGGTGGACACAAAATCGATTTAATAGATTCGATTAATCGATCACGCAAAAAAAAACGATTAATCGATTTCAGTTTGAAAAAATCGATTTTCTCATTTTTTTACACTTTGCAGATACCGCCTTGTTGGCTTGCGTGTGGCAAGTTGGTGCTAGCTGACTGGATGTAAATTGAAATTGAAGCAAGGCCATGAGCCATTCTACACTTTACTTTTCCACAATTTTGGTTTCTTGGCTGAAAACCAGAATTACTTATCAAAAACAGCAACAGCCAATGAGAAATAAGAATTCAATTTCTAATTTACGAAATGGGCGGCAAAAACAGTTTTATTATTCCAATAGGAAAATATTAAGAATATTTCTTTTCTTTTTAACTTTTCCAATTGAGCCTAATCGGTTATAATCTATTCCGAAAAAATGGATAGTTGAATTCGATTTCTTAATCGATGCCCACTCCTAATAATCACTAATGATCACCCTGAGCATGGAACTCAGGACACAAGGGACGTCGTTTCCTCGTTTTATTCGAACTGAATCATTTGCACAAGTTGAGAGAGTGGATTATTGCTAATATGACTGTGTGGTAATTGAATACATAGGCCTAGCTATTATACTGTACCGTTGCTAGGGAACGAAGAATTCTCTCTCTCTCTCTCTCTCTCTCTCTCTCTCTCTCTCTCTCTCTCTCCCTCTCTCTCTCTCTCTCTAGTGACGCAACGGTAGGATTTAAGATGGCGTCCGATATGCAAATGAGTGTTTCACTGTTTATCATATGTGGTTGAGGGGTGAAACACAAGGGGTAGTGTGAGGCGGGGAGGGGGGTCACCCCTCTAGCTGTGCGAGGAACCCCGCCATTTGCAGTGACAACACCGCTGCGGGGGGCGCGTCCACAGCTTCGGGTCAATAGCTCCGTGTCTATAGCTCTCGGTGTCAATAGCTCGGTGTCAATACCACGATGGGAACAGGCACAAGATTGATAACTGGCTTTCTTTAGCCACGGAGGCCTTACGCAGCCAAAACCAGTCAAAATAATGCTTGATGGGGGAGATTCAGGTCGAACTTTATTCAACAAGTCTGTAGATTCATCAATAGGAATTGCTTCAGACACTGTCACCTTTTAACGCTCAGCTGACAGATAGCCTGACTACTTGAAAGAAATAGCAAGAGAAAAATCAACTTTTTTCTTATATAACATCGAAACTAGATATAAAATTATTGTTCTGAATAATTGTTTGTTTCGAACCCCGGTCTCCTATATGACGGTTCAGTGTATTAACCTCTCGGCCACACGTCTCATTGAAAAAACAGAAAAAACAGAGAACTAAATACTTCTTAATAAATGTTGTACTAAATAATATTTTTGATTTGGTTAGAGATTTAATATCCTAATATTACTTCAGAAACGGAGGAAGATATGTACAACGTATTGTACAACCATCTCCCCTTAACGGATTGGAAGTAAATTGTACAGGATTTTTAAATTATCGCGAGAATATCACGAAAATATCAATTTATATCGTTTTATTTGGTCAATTTAATGTATTGGTATCCAATGGAGGATTCGATGCAAGTGGTAATCACTGCGCGCATGCTTTGAAACATCAGCCCAGCATTAATTTTGTATTGCTATTCTATTATCCAGCTGATGACCTTGCTGTTGCGTCGAAGAGAATTGATCACGAGTCCCCACCAGAACCTAGGTCATATGGGGGCTCGATACTTGAATGTATGGTTATAGACCACGCCAGAAGCTAGGTCATATGGGGGCTGGAGACTTGAATGCACGGTCAGGAGTGAGGAGACCCCGCCAGAAGCTAGGTCATATGGGGGCTGGAGACTTGAATGCACGGTCAGGAGTGAGGAGACCCCGCCAGAAGTTAGGTCATATGGTGGCTGGATACTTGAATGCACGGTCAGGAAACCCCACTAGAAGCTAGGTCATATGGGAGCCTCGCTGCCTCCTTAGATTTAACCTATTTACTGCACGGTGACAGTCCACGGTCACCGTACACGGTGCCTTATAGGCCTATATAGTAGAATACAATTTGGATTCGTAAATTCCAAAATTAGAATGTGAAATAATAGTATATAATAAAATAAAAAAACTCTACTAATGGTTATAAGTTAATGTGATAAGATGTATTATTTCACTTCAAGAAAGTATTATGGCTGTATTATTTGTATGCATATGGATAATTTCTTTCTGAACGACCTTGCTCTTCGAGTCGGAACTGGTGCCTCGCACTGCGCCAAGCGGTAGAACCTTTCCTACAATAAGAACAATAAAATAGATAAATACATGAAGATTCGATTAATAACTTATTCAATACAGTCCATTGGGCTTCTTGCTGTCAGTATTCCTTACGTAACATAGATGAAGGCTCCGAGCGACCGTTCTCCCAAGCGACACCACTAGCGCGGGATATATGACACATAAACATTTAATGATACACCTTATTACGAATTTGTATCCAATTCAGACCAGCCGTTTTGAAGAAAATAATTTTAAATGTTTTTCATTCATCAAATAGTTTGAAATAATATCATAAAAACGTTGTTGTGATGATTCACGGCTTCCTAGATTCGAAAGTAGCCGAATGAACTATAGAGTTTTCGATTATACTCAATTTAGACAACTCGCTCATCTTACAACGCATATTCAGCGTTTGCCTGATAATTTTAACAATGTGTTGAATGTGAGCTATATATTATATCCAACTATTTCTTTGAGGTGGTAAAGATCGCCCTTGTGGTGCCCCGTTTAAACGATCCTAAACTTTCATCCATTGCCTTTATAGGAACACAATTCCTTTGTGTCAAGATTTCGATGTTGATAAAAAAATTATATATTGATCTTGTGACAATAAAATGCATGCAGCATTCCTGACTAAAAGGTCATGATTGTTGTGGTCCAGTGACCGTATTGTCACCGCTGGAGCATCTCGCTGACCCCTCTTGACCCCTATCTCTCTGTGCCCGCCTGGCTTTGTCCGCGTGAGATATTGATACGGGTGGTCCAGCCACATAGATGACAGAGTGATGCTGTAACATGGCACTTTGTGGTACTCTTGAATCGCCTGCTGAGATCTTGTCGTTATTGCTTGCTTCTAACGATATTTCCACACTATGGGGGCTATAAAACTAGACCCTATATAAGTTCCTATAGCTTCTGTAAAGAGGCTTCATATTTTCTTCAATATTCCAGTTGATAATATTTCGTGTTGAATATTCTTATACCTCATTCCATTATAATATAATAGGCCTACATCTAACTATATCATCGAAATCTAAAAACTTCCAAATTGTCTTGATCACACCTTATTTTGGGAGTCGATTTAGCGGTACATACGTTTTTTGTGATGGTTTTTGATCGGTATAAGATATGGAAATTCTGATGAAAAGGAAAGAGATATTTGCAATACTTTCACGACGGTATAACTTATAAGTGATAACTATTCAACTTATCTAGCATAATTGTCAGGCTTAAACGGTTGAAAAATGTGTTTTAGCCTTATACGCTTGACAATTATGCGATATGAGATAAATAGTTATTACTTATACCATCTTGAAGGTATTGAAAATATCTGTGTTTCCTTATCATTAGAATTTAGATATCTCATATCGTTCAAAAACTATCACAAAAATTTGATATTCTGTTGAATCGACTCCCATGGACTATAATATGTCAATAATATACCTTGGGCATAACATAGGCCCTACTATTCCGCTATAACTTAGTTAACCCTAGAACCACTGAGAGTTGGTTCGAATCCAACTTGTCAACCATAAACTACATAATCAACAAGTGTATTTCTAAATAAAAGTCATTCTGTAGATCGAGTGGACAAATTGAAAAGGTAAATAAAATATTCCTCAATATTATTATTCTTGTCTATTTTATCTTACTCTTCATTAATCTATTTGTTCATTCATCTATGGTTCATACCATTCTATAATAACCTATAACTTGATTGATTAACCCCATGGTCAACCCACGCCTTAACCGAACAAAACATAAATTTACATGTCGTATTATATAAATTTCCTACTTTATTTTCTTACATTATAATATAAGTAGTGACAGCCCCATGACCAGTGGTTAATTGCGTTTGCCTAGTAGGCCTAACATTAATAACTTCATAAACATTATACCATCGTTCTTTGCAAGAGAAAAGGAAGCAGACATTCTGATGAAACTTGGCATACATAAGTGTCATCAACTAACGCGATACTGTCTAGTTGTGAGACGCAATCAATTGAACCACTCTTGAGAAAATCATTTCGAATTATTGAAAACTCTCATAAAAATAGCCCAGGGGAAAAAATGTTGAAAGATTATTTCCTTCGAATAAATTTAACGTAATCCAATCACACAAATGATGCGTTTTATTCCACACTTTCACATACATCGGATGAGCAATTTTTGAATAAAAAAATTATAATGTCATTTTTTCAGTAAATAAAGATATGGGTGACGACCAACAGGTAAAACCAAGTAGATAGTAAAATATTAAAATAAATCAAAAAATAAAATAATCAACAGATAAAACATGGAAGACAGTAACTTGATAGTTTCAAAATCAATATGTGGATATAGGCCTATAGCTTTCTCTCGCTCATCCTGCAACGCATATTCAGCGTTTGCCTAGTGATACATGATTTGTAATACTATCCCACCCAAAACCATGCCGGATAAAAATTTGAAGTCAAGACCTGATATATTTTAGCAAGTACAAAAACTTATTTATATAAAAGGTGTGAAATCAAAACTGTAAGCCAAGTGCAACTTATTAATTATTCATCAATACGGACTGGCAAATAACGGAAAACACTTGGCTCATTGCCTTTGGATTGAAGCAGCGACTATGTTCTTGTGGTTCGTCTTCTGGCGTGTGGGGGCAGCACATACTGACCACCCCTGCAATGTGCTGCATAGGCACCCCGCGGGACAGCCACCCGCAAAATAGAGACCGACTGGAGGCAGTCGACTGTTGGGCCGACCTGAGTGGGTAGCCTAGAGCGGCAAGTTTCTGAGGGACGCATTTCACCAATACAAAGGCTGGAAAGACTATGTATGAACTCTCTATATCCTACAGAAGCTTCTGCAAATGACAAAATACAGATAAATTATTTGTAGGAAAATATTGAATTAGAACATCAGGCTAATATCAAGTATTACTATTTTATATACTTTATTAATTTGGAAATATTGAAGAGAATAAAAATTGTTATATTTTGGATCAGCCATTTAGCTAAATACAACAACTGGAACAATAATGTTCAGAGCAGCTCTTAGGAGGCTTCTGGTTTTCATCAGTCACTCCTTTGTCCAGCCTCTTCCTGCTCCTGAGCAACTTGTCAATCTTACTTGGTCTCGTAGAGTTGAGTAATTCGCTGTAAAGTCATCTTACTTGAATTTAATCATGCTCGTTAATATTTTTATTTTCAAGTAGGATAGTTCTAGCCTCGAGAATATCTTATAAACATTGAAAATATACTAAAACTCACGACATATTTCGCTCTTATTGGATCTCATCATCAGGCGAGTGCATAGCTATACAAAATATCAAAATGTGGAAACTCTTCAAGGAAATCAAGATAATATGCACAGCCATTATACACGCACCCAAAGGAACCAACATGTTAAGCCCAACGAGAAAGGAATGGACATACACCCTGTGAACATAGGTATAAAGGCATAAAACAAGCTCCCAGAGATAATAAAACTGAATGCAAATATTAACATCTATAAGGCTGAAGTAACAAAAATTCTACTGGGAAACAGTATTTATAATATTGAAGAATTTCTACAGAAAAAATGGAATAGATTATTGTGTAATGCAACTTATTTTACAACTCTGTCACTCTGAGGATATTTTTATTTTTGATTACTTATAAGCAGGCCCTAAGCTAATATGAACATGTTCTTTGTAAATATTTTGATTATTTTTCTGTTGACATCTTTCAAAACCTTTATGTAAGTTTTGTTTCAAAACCTCTACATACTACTGGTGAAATGAAAGGCAAAAAAAAACTGGACTAAAAACTTCTTGCAAAGATTGAAACTACCAACTGACCTTCCGTGCTAGGGTTACCCGGGCTTGCCACCAGAGTGCACTGTTTGCACACAGCGGCCAAGTGCGTCTCCTCCAAGCTAAGAGCTACGAGTACAGATAGGGAAACAATCTGATACTGTTCCACAGCATTTTGATAGATTACAATGCAAGTTGTAGCAACATGCAATCATTGCACATATATACCATTTTTTTTTATTATTTTATTCATTATTATTATTTTCAATACAATATAAAAAGCACAACATCATTATAGACTATAGTCATAAACATACATATAAATAAACACAAGCGTTTGCGAGTAGAATAAGATTAATAAGATTCAATTTAATGTGAATAACAGCCAGTTTCACGAAACATCCTAATCCGCTAACTATTAGTTAAGGTACGAAAATAACATACGTAACCAAGGGTGATAAGAAGTTAATCCGCTGACTATTGCTCAATCCACTAATTATCAATTCCTAAAACTGGGTGTAACTGAACTAAAATAGATAAATATAATTACTATCGAATGTACAGTATGTTGCTAGATAGATATAATACATCAATTTGTACGTACAAACAATCCAATATCAAATCACAAATCACAAGATGGATACCAACATATTGAAATATTATCAACAAACGTAGGATGACCTCAATTTTTCCTGACAATTGTCACAATAATAAAATCTCATTGCTCCTCACTTGATTCATCCTAACATCACAAATAACCACAACGCGTGTAAAAAGACAGCCAATGTGTATTTTATTGAAAGTACATGATTGAGAGGGTTAGACTTTGTTGCTGGCGACGCTCTGAGCTCCGGGACTCAAGCTGAAGCCGCCTCCGGTGAACCGTGGCCTGGAATCGTTGGACGGGGAGATCGACGGCACAATCGCCTTCGTCTCCTTCATCCTGCTCAGCTGATCGCGGCGCTTCTGGAATCACAACAAGGACAAGTAGGAGACTACTGTATCGACTGCAGTCACGCGGACAAGTAGGTGACGACTGTATCGACTGCAGTCTAGACTGACTTATGACGTATCACGACAACATATGCGATGTGATGAGCATTTTCTTCGGTCTATTGTTCAACGATCTACAGACTGTCACGGCTTGAATAAGACTAGGCTCCGAGAGTTGTTCTGTTAACTAGGGCTGCGCGAGTTCAGCCTTCAGGATTCGATGAGTTTCCAGCGAGCTTGAATCATTTTCGAGCGAGACTCGAGCAAGTTCGAGAATAATTTTAGTTCAAGCGAGCTTAATTTAAGCAAACAAATTCAATTTGATTAAAAAATAAATAGAAAAATAGAGGAACAAGACTTTTTCACAAGTTTTATACATTGTATTATTAATACCAATCTGTTGAATTATGGTCGCATTATTATAAATTAGGATTTCAGATGACTCTTAATTATAGGCCTACCACGCTTATAGCTAATACTGAAATTTCACGACTAGATGTCGGTCATCATGCACTCACCAGGGCAAAGTACTTCTTCTTGACGTCCAGCAGCTCCTCCTTGACTCGTTCAAGGTCAAGCTTGTTCTCTGCGACTTGCGCCTCGTACATGTTCAGCTCGGACATCATAGACTGCAACAACGAGACAACGCACACATCACACACTTCCCTATCAACACGTACGTGATGTAAATATATGGATGGCCTTGCTTTGAACCATTATGCATCAAGGGTTGCGTTGGTTCGCCGTGTTGAGATGGTGTCTCAACTTAAACCGGAAATACGTTCTATTTCCTGATCTCTTTTCTTAGAACACCCGATCACTTCTCTACCTAGCGTTGTTTTGTAGAAGCTTGATCTAATGCCTTCTATACACCTCAAATATTTGCATCTAAAATGCAGTGCATATTGCCATCCAAGATGCGGTGGAAGTAAACTACTGCGCTAGGCTTATGAGAAAGGATATTAACTGGTAATGCAATTAAATGAAATGTGAATACTTATTTGTTTGTGGCATGTGGATTTCTCACACAAATTCGATTACATCAACAAATCGTCCAGATGTATACTTGCAATATAGCTTGCGTTATTATGAATTATTATTATGAATTACTTCACAATTTAAATAATGCAAATTTAACCCCTCTATCTCCGTTTTACTTTATATAAGAAACTGTTTCAGATAACTGAGCAAACGTTAACGTCATTTTGTGTATATTTGTGAACGAAGTTGGTTCCTTTTATTTCTACTCACTACGCATAATCGGTAGTTCTAACAATTCAGATGTTAACTTGGAACATATTTTTAACATGGGAGGGATAGGAAGAAAATTCACCATATCGAGGCCGGCGAACCAACGCAACCCTCAATGCATCTTGCTTTGAACCAACAATGTGACAATGCGAAAGATGTTCTCTTTCGAGAAGGCGGTGGATTTTGATCTCGGTTTAGCGTGCGTTACCCTCATCTTGTAGCCGCGGTCCCTCAGCTCGTGCTTGGTCTCCTGCAGCTGTACCGCAGCGTCTGGGCCCGGCTGCCGCACCAGCAGCTGCCGCAGGTTCTTGTACAGCTGCTCCGTCTCCTGCAGCTGCTGCTCACGCGCCAGCGCCTCGCCCGACTGGCAGATCAGACGCTTCTGCAGCAGCTGTATCTTCAGGATCAGCTCGTACGCGGCCGGGTCCGAACCCTGCAAGATAATCGCACGCTACGTTTACCTCAGGTATGCACCAAAATGAACAAATACATGAGTACCGTATTGTTCCGAATATAAGCCGAGGGTTTTTCTCGAAATTGCGAGTCCAAAAGTCACCCTCGACTTATATGCGGTTCTCGGCCTAAAATCGTTCAAAAATACATTTTTCACTACATATAATTGGGCGTACTACACATGCACACTCTTAACAATGGAATCAACTTGAAACTGCAAAATATTGCACTAAAAACATGTTTAATAATGTATTATCATGAAGAGGCATGATTTTCTCAATTTCCATCATCTTTATTTGACGCGTCGTAATAAACATAGGCACGTTGAGCTAACTGTTAACTGCATTGTTTTGTCAGACCTTGTCGAGTAAACAGGCCATATGACGATCGCGCGTCATCGGCACTAGCCGAGTACACATGATCGTGAGGCCCCTCTCAACGGTTTCTCACACGCAGTTGGCATAACTTCTTCACGTACGCGATACGAAATTGACTAAATTCCAACTCGGAAGAGTGATGATTTACGTAGAAAAGGAGTGAAACCCTTTTTTCAATTGTTCTAAAAGTTTTTTTCTAAGTGTTCTAAGTGTTTTTTCTAAAAGTTTGGGGTCGACTTATATTCGGGACAATACGGTAGTTGAATTGCTTGCTCGAGAACAGGAGACGTCTTGTATCGAAGCTATTTCGGCTGGTACCAACAGTGCTGCTAGTTCCACCAAATTCCGTGCCATTCACTAGGTGACACGAGGCAACTTATTAAAGTACAAAACTTACTAGAGAAACTATTCAACATGTGGGAGCATATGAATGGGATTGAAAGATAAAACTCATTAAGGTGATGAATGTATTAAAGAGAAACTTACTACCCCTCAAACGATCCGAACACCTTGTCGTGGTGTGGGGGCTTGCGTGACCCAACGATCTCCAGAGCTATCGTCAGGAGCAATTTATTTGCTCTCAGCAAGATCACCCATGGCGATAAGGTCTGGAGTGAGGGTCCAGACCAAGTTCAGACCGTCTCGGTCGAGTGGAAGCCTTGAGTGTATGGAGGAAGTACTGAACCTTGCGTTTGTATTTTCATTTTATTTTGAAAATTCTTCAGCTATCGTAGTCTTTCATTTTCATCTTATTTTATATCATCTTATCTTACTTTTCTAGCTCTTTCTATCCCGCTCCCTCCATATGCTTGAAACATCCACAAACGTTGACAACCATGGCAAATTACACAGACATGAACTTGGGCGCAAAATGGCCTCGCTGTCGACGCGCCTTCAAACCCTAACACTAACTAACTAGAAACTTACTAAAGAGGTTCTACTGTACACTTAATTTAGCAACAAGCCAGCAATTGATGTTATGGACAGGCACTTTACCTCCAGCTTCCTCCAGCGGTGCACGTTGAGAGGGTTCTGGAGCTCTTCTTCCAGCGCCCGGCACTTGAGGCTCTCCCGCGTGAAGTCCCGCTCCAGATGCAGCAGCTCCTGCCGCAGGTCGGCCATGTTGGTGATGTTCTTGGCAAGCATCGCCTTCTCCTGCCTGAAAAGTTTCCCGCCATTATACAGTAAACCATAAAGGCATAAACCAACAACCAGTAAACCAACAAATCAACATCTCAAACCCTACAGGAAATTTATTGGAAGTTCTAAATGTCTTTATATTTGTTACTTTAAAAATGTGAAACAAACTTGATTATTTTGTTTTCGACTAAACTATCCAAAAATGATGAAAATAATGATTGAAAGTATGACTTGAACCCCTAAATTCAGCGATAATATTGATTCCTTGGTTGTTTTTGAGCCAGTTAATGAGCTACGTACCGTAATCTCTTGATCTCCAGCTTAAGTAGGCGTATGTCCTCCAGCCGCTGATCGTACTGGCTCTCGCCCTTGTGCAGCGTGTGCTGCAGAATGCGGATCTTCTCGTAGAGCAGGGACAGCTCGTCGTTACGCCGCACCAGCTGCGTGCCCAGGATGTCCCGCTCGTTCATTATCTGCAAGCGTGGAGAACACAAGCTCGGTTTCAGAACACTGCGAGTGTGGACAGTAAGAACTTAGCTTCAGAACACTGAGAAAACTACAGAACAATATGACACAAAAAAAGTATATATTTAGTAGTATAGAATGAAACTTTAGGAAATAACACATACACTTGCTGATAAATAAGTAACTTTTGGATCAAAACCAGTTTGAAGTTTATATTTTTTCCACGTCAATATGTTAATAACTCTCGAACGTAATCAGGAGTATTTTTGAAATGATATAACATAATCAGCATTTAATTCGCTGAATTTAAATAGAAAAAAATTAAATTGAGATGCGTAAAAAGTTGTATAATGTCAATTCAAGTAACAAAAACAAAGGCTAATAGACAGGACATTAATTTTGTTGAGTGGTGACTGTTGATATTTTAGAAAGTAAGTCGAAAAAATCATTTGTTGTGTTATTTGCAGAAAGTAACCATCTATCAAAATATATCCGAAATGAGGCCACTTTGTATGAGGACAAGCTGAGCGCACACAGAACGATGAGCACAAGGTACAATGTCGCACGTACAGTCTATTAGTAAACCACGATAAAATGTCTAACAAACTCATGCCTCAGATTCGTTTTCAATTAACGATAGCTTACTTATTAATAAAGCAGACCTTAATGATCTCAGCACATTTAATACGTCCATCAAAGGTTGAAAGTAGGCTAAATTATAAGTCCGCAAGCTGTCTGTTTGGCACGGACGATGGAGGCCCTGCTTTGAAGTCTCTCTCTCACTCTCTCTCACCATGTCCATGTCCTTCTTCTGCCTCTCCTTGTCGTCGTCAGCTATCTTGATCAGCTGCTGAAGTTGGTTGGCCTGAGTCTGAAGCTCGTTGAAGTCTGCCTTCTTCTCCTTCAGTTCTACCATCACCTTCTGCACCTCGTACCGTAGCCCCTCCTTCTCCTTGTCCAGCTTCTGCAGCGCTGCCAACATCAGGAGTGCCACAAGGAAGTGTCATTACACCTATACTATTTCATATTTTTATTTGACTTGGATCCGCCCCGGTGGCCAAGTCAGTTATCGTTAGCAGTAGTAACTGAAGTCACCGTTGGGCGTGGGTTCGAGTCCCGCATAAGGCATGGGTTTTTGTAAACGTCCTTTCACCTATCATCACTTTATCATTTCATTATCATCCGCTCATTCGTACCCCCTATAACCTAGCTGCAATGTAGGAAAGAGGCTGCAAAGGTGATAGATTGGAAATAGAGAGGGTGAATACAGATGTGAGAAAGAATGAAATCATTCAGAGAAGCAAAAGAGACTGGACTGCAGTATGTACAAAGTGAGGAACGTAATTAGAGCAACAGACTGATACTGACCGAACTCGGACTTGATGAGTATCTGCTCCTTGGTGGTGACGTCCTCCTTGAGCTGCTCGATCTGGTGCGTCATGACCTTGAGCTTGTGCTTGAGCTCGGTGATCTGGTCCTGGGACTCGAGCAGGTTCTTGCTGAAAGTGTTACGGTCGGCTCGCACCTGCTCGAACAGGTTCTGCTGCATGCGGTACTTGGTGTCTCCCTCGGCCAGCTTCTTCTTCTGCTCGTAGATCGCCTGCTGCTTCAGCTTCACCTCCTCCACCGTGTCCTCCACCTGTTGCGTAAGCTCCTTGGCCTCCCCGATGTACCTGTCTCTGTCCTTCTCGAGGTGCGATATGACCTTGCGCTGGCGATACGTCTCGCTGTGCTGCTCGGCCAGCTGCGTCTCCAGCTTCTTCTTCACCTGGTCGCCGATCTTGATCATCTTTGCGTGTTCCCGACTCAGAGCTGAAAAACATATTACCAACATTACGGTCAGCTTTTCATCCTGATGCATGCCGCGTTTACAAAAATCCTTCGCCCCTTTCTGGTCATGACAATTTACCACTAGCTGACTCCTCAGGTCAGGTTACGTAGTAGCTCCATTGCTTTGTACAGGCTGTCAGCCTCGTTTCGTCATCACACAAATCACCCTCAACACTGCTTTACACTATTATTATCCCAGTCAAAATATTCTAAAGAACTCACATTATCTATTTTCAATCACTTAGAGGGGGTAGTTATATTTTGTAAATTGTTTGAACTTACTAGGGAGTTTATATCTGTTATATCTGTATTAGCTCTGGAAGGATCCATTTCCATCCTCCAGAACCATCCTATGGTCATGTTGTATGAACATAACCTTCAGCTGACTACAGCCCTTTACTTTCAATATTCATTATTATCTCTTTTTTTTCCATTTTTATTCACATTATTAGTTTCACAAAATGTTGACCTTTTTAAATATTGTTCTATCATCATTCATTTCAATTTTCAATTGTTATTAATTACCGTATTGTCCCGAATATAAGCCGAAGGTTTTTCTCGAAATTGCGAGTCCAAAAGTCACCCTCGGCTTATATACGGATCTCGGCCTAAAATCGGTCAAAAACACGGGTCGGCTTATATTCGGGGTCGGCGTATATTCGGGACAATACGGTAAATACTGTATCATTATTCTCCATCCTCGTAGAACTCTCTCTTGAAAAATCTTGAAAAAACGTCAGTACAACATGAACAAGAAATGGAGGCAACCATCTTGGTCAGTTCTGTTGGTATTTCATTGTCGTGGTTTCCATGAGTTCCTGTGTCCTTTCTATAACTTATCAAAGGTTTATTCAGATGGCTGTGAATCGCTGGCTCGACAGATTGCGGTGCTATAATTTGCTCATAGATGGCACTGCTATACTTTCATTGAGATGAAAGTCAGGATGTCAGGGCCGGCGAGGGTTAAGAGTCCATGGGAGTCGATTTAGCAGAATATCAATTTTTTGGTGATAACTTTTGAAGAGCATGAGATATCGAAATTCTAGAAATGAGGCAATACAGATATTTTCAATACCTTCAAGATGGTGTAAGTAATAACTATTTATCTCACATCGCATACTCGTCAGGCGTAGGCCTACACGCTTAAAAAATGTGTATTTCTAAGCGTATACGCCTGACAATCAGGCAGTTGGAGATAAATAGATATTATATACACCATCTTGAAGGTATTGAAAATATCTGTGTTTCCTTATTTTCATAATTTCGATAACTCATACCGTTCAAAAGTTATCACCAAAAAAATGATATTCTGCTAAATCGACTACCATGGACTCTTAAGAAGAGTGTATCACGGCATTTGAAAGGAAGCGAACGGACGTAGCTGACTGACCGTCTTGTTTGCCGATATGTTTCTGCAGCATCTCCCTCTCCCTGGTCAGCCCCTCGACCAATCGCTTGACGTTCTCCACCTCCTTTCTGGTGGCCTCAAGGTCGCGCTCCACCCCCACCACCGCCTCCTTCAGCTGGTCCCGCTCCTTCTCCGTGTCTGCCTTCTGGTCTATCGCTCTGCCCAGCTTCCGCTCCAGCCCGTCGTGCTTCTTCTGCAGCAGCTGGAGCGCCTTGTGCTGCCGCATCGCCTCCTCTTCCTTGCGCTAAACACATTCATTTCATTTCATAACGTTGCTTATTCTTCCTTTTATTTACAAAACAAGAGAACAAGTAAACAACACAAATAGTATAGGATGAACAAAATATCGCAAATCAACATTGCAAGATCAAAAAAAAAAAAAAAGTAGAGAAGAAGCCCGCGTAAGAACTTAATCTTGTGTGCAGGCAATACCACTAAAAGTTAATATTTATTTTCATGTTGGCAAAACTAAAAATATGAATCCACACAAAACACACAACTTAAACTTACTACAGTAAATACTCAGCGTAGATATTTGTGTCTCGCCAGCAACTTCACGTCGCTTTGTAAACCGGGAAGATTACACCATATTGGACATTTTCTAAGCAATTCATTCTACTTTTACATTGGGGTGGTAAGATCGCCCTTGTGGGGCCCCGTTCAAACAATCTCATCTACCATCCATAGACTTAATTGGGGAACAATGATTTTGTATCAAGTTTCGATGTTATAAAGAAAAAAAAAAATTACAACAATAATTTATAGTTATAGAAGGCCTCGCTTGGAAGCTATTGTTGTAAACGTCCAATATGGCCGCCGAGATCGGAACGAGCATACTTTGGCAGTCAGAAGTAACGTATCTTGGTAAGTAATATAATCGGGCAGAGTGCGTAACTCACCAGTATCTCCTTGTCCTTGTCGGCGCTCTCTACCAGCGCCCTCTCTAGGACCCGCGCCTGCGCCTCGTAGTCCAGCCCCCACTTGTCCACCTTGCTCTTCAGGCCCTCGTTGTCCCGCACCAGACGCTCGTTGGCATACTGAAACACAACATCACACAATGCATATTACATACTATGTATTACATTACATATTACATTAGAGAAAAATGTTGTATACTAATAACAGAAGGAAAACTAATTCCTAGGGCTTATGAGGTGGTTAAATACTGGGACCAAGCAAATTAACCATTAATTCACACCGTTATCTTTAATTACTTCATTTCTTTAACCTTGTTCAGTTTTATCATCATAAAAACATCTTTCATCCATAGCCTTAATTGGAGAACAATAATTCTGCATCAAGTTTCGATGTTGTTAAAAAAAAAAAAAATCGAATTGTTGATTAAATTACATTTTCAGTTATGTAATTGCATTTCTAGCTTTATGTATTTCATTTCATAGCTGTTGATTGATGTTGATGGTAATTGATTTGCAAGTGTATTTCTTGTAATGTATTTAGCCTCGTAAATTAGCAATAATGCTGAATAAATTTTCCAGAGAAGTATATAATATATATATTTAGAATATATATATATATATATATACACGGAGACATAGCCTTATTCTTTATTCATACCTCATTTATTCTTTAAATAATTGATTATCGTTCAATGTTTTGTTATCAACATCGTAATCTTGCTACACAATCATCAAATTAGTACGACGGTTTAGAAGCGACAATTCTTGGTTTCGAAGGTAAAATTGTCATGAAGCGCATTGTGACCAACTTTCATTTTATTATCCTGAAATTGGTGTTTCCTCATAGATCTTGATGAGATCCATCAATTGAATAAAGCCACCGCACGTCAACAATTGTTATATTATTTGATAGTTTGAAAATCACCTAAACATGAGAGATTATGCATGAAAGTACCCATAAAGATCTGCTATTTTTTTGTAAAAGTGAACAAGAACACTTTTGATGAGTTGCTAAAAAAAGTCACCCATCCCATAAGTCCCATAACCCTTACTACCAGTATATAATTTGACAAAAATGGAAAAACACAACAAAAGGAATTGGTTAAATGTGATATATGACAATATCTATTAGCTTCGATGATTTACGACTTCAATGTGATCTTGCCACCAAATGTAAACTGAATAGATATTTAGGCCTAAAGACTATTTTCAATTGAAAACACTGTTCATCAATCTTAAGAAATTTGTTTCATCGTTGTGACTATTTGTCATTGAACGGCAAACCTCCTCGTGCGTTAACCTTCAGCTACCTTGGCGTCCTTGACTGCCGTTTCCAGCTTGTTGATCTTCTTGTTGAGCGTGACGACCGTGTTGTTGATCATCTCCGCCTCCCGCTGCTTGAGCTCCACTTCCCCCCTGGCATCCTGAAGGTCCTGCTCCAGGCGTTCCTTGGACTTGACGCTCTTCAGCGCCTCCAGAGCTTTGGTCTACAACAACACATGAGAGGTTATTCCATCAGGTGACTTTCAGGAGCCTTATTCTATAACTTCTGTCTGTTACTTGACTAGTCGAAATTGTTTCGATATCGCTTTGGTTCCGAAATCAGTATTCTATAGCACCGATGGAAACAGGCATTCATCAGAAATCATTAGGAGTTGGGAAAAGTGCATTATATTGCTTATTTTCAGGTGAAGCACATACAATGACTGAGCCACTACATCTTATGTTATGACTTTACTCACACAGACTTACACACACACGTACAATTGTATTCTGCGATTGTGTCCTGTGGGCTGTGGGCCGTGGGCCTAGTTCGTACGAGATGAAAATAATAAAAACATAGAAGTCAAATGTCAAAAAATAACATTACCTGAAAGTATTCGTCAATTATCTTGGAAATCATATTAGAGCTACTAACATGGCAAGTGAATTGTTTTCATTCTACTATCAAAAATATCTTCTCACTTTCCACACCATTCATATACTCAACACACACAATTACATATTTTATTATATTATTCATACATAGGAGGTCAAATGATCACTCGGGAGAGTGGCAACGTACAGAGGTATAAGAGATGCTCTTACCTCCAGCTCCTGTCCTAGTTCGTTGAGCTTGAGGTCTGCCGCGGAGTATTTCCGCTCCAACTGGTCTTGTGCAACGGTCTGCACTTGCATCTTCTCCTTGATGGACGTTATCTCCTGTATGAGGCGCTCCCTCTCCCGCGCCAACACATCCTTGTTCTTGCTGGCCGTGCCAAACCTACGCAACCAGAGTTGATCAGAGGCAACCAGAGGCAACCAGAGGCGTTCAGAGGCAACCAGAGGCACTGACTTGAGTCACACGCAACATGGTAACCCACTCGATTCCACTACATCGGAACACTTCTCTACTGAGACGTGTGGCCGAGTGGTTAATACACTGAACCGTAATTCGGAGACCGGGGTTTGATTCCCGCCATGGTCGCCATTTTTCGTGGTTTCCCTCTGTCGTTCAGGTCAATACTGGGATGGTTCCTTAACAACAGGCCACGACCGACTCCTTCCCAAAATCCAAAAACACCTAATAAAATGACCTTTTATCTCATCATCCCACAATCTCATATATAATTCACCGGCGCCAATAGATCATAGTCATCAGTACAGAGCGTCATTAAACCCAATATAAATGAAAAGACTTCTCCCTGGGTGGGAGGAACGTTTCGCCATTGTTTGTGCACCGCAACACAAATTGTAATGAAACTCCACATGCACGTACATGTCATAGTATTGTGTAGCTTTTGGGAAAAATTATTGGTCCACTTATGATAAAAATGATTACCAAATGATGAAAACCTCATCTATTTAAGAATAACCCACAGGGAAATATTGAAAGAAATCTTGATGAAAACTCAAACGTCTGGTATTACAAAAGTTAAATGAATGAGACCAGCCGCTCAGAAGGACAAAATCGATCATGCATCATTTTCCAGATCCGTTAAACCCCTTAGAATGATCAACAGGTATGAATAATTACTAAAACTCCACCCTCCACCGTACACTACGTCTGGTAATACATCTCGGCCCATTCCTGTCAATTGTAAAATCTATCTGCATACTAGATTACCTTCGATGTGCGTAGGCCTACACCTGCATGTGTGTTGTCTATTGAGAACGTAAGGTAGGTACGTCTCGCAACCAGTGGCGTAACTAGGAATTTTGGGCCCCGGGGCAAAGGAGTCACATGGGCCCCCTCCCCCCCAAAAAATATATATTGACTAATCAACATCTAATTATTTGTACCTTCATATGATGTGTAAACTGTTAAAAGTATTGACAGGCCTACGTAACTAGCAGTTTGTAAGTACTTTCAGCTGACCCTGTCCAGGGACGTCCTTATGATTCGTGTATTGAAGGGGGAGGGGGGTGCCGTTAATATAAAGAAAATAACCGTTCAGCTGGACACCAGCCCCCCAGCAGAGCCCTATAGAGAATTTTTGAAATATGGTCATTTTTCAAGTGATTTGAATTGCGGTTTACAAGCAGTTTCGAAGTCTGAGGAGTGAACCATTTTGAACATTTTCGAAGTGATTTTCGATCATTGAATCACTATGGATTCTTTTTCGAAGTTTTTCTGCGATTTTTTTCAGAGAAGCCCCTCAGGGAATTTTTTGATATATGCTAATTTTTCAAGTGATTTTGCGATTTACAAGCAGTTTTGGAGTCTTGATGATTTAATCATTATGGACGTTAACGAAGCTATTTTCAAAATTCAAATGAAATGAACATTTTTGCACTCAATTTCGCGTTTTCTCCCACCAAAATTCTCAGCAGCGAATTGTTTAAAATATGGTCATTTTTGAAGTGATTCTTACGATTGACGAGCAGTTTTGGAATTTAATGATTGAATCAATAACCACAACGAATATCATGAAGAAAACTCGACATCCACACGGAGAAGGGTAAAGAGGCTCCAGCGCCGCAGGGAATTGAATAACGGTAGATGGAGTGTCCTTGCGTATTCTGGAATCATTTTTTATCATCTTTAGAGTATGCTAGGATTTTACACACTTCATATAGTTGGAGAAGAAAATCCACATTCTGTTCTTTTTTTTTCTGAAACTACTTTGCAATTATGAGATCATAATTGAAGTCATATTTACATGAATATAATTTAAAAATGGGATCAAAGGCCTGCAAAACGGTCGTGGCCTCGAGGAGGATTTCTCGGTATCCGGTGGGCCAGTCCGAGCCTGAGCATGGGCCCCCCCGGGGCCGTGGGCCCCGGGGCAGCTGCCCCGGCTGCCCCGGCTGCCCCTGCGGTAGTTACGCCACTGCTCGCAACGGTACACAGAGCCCTACATTAGGCCCAAGACATAGGCCTACGCACCACGAGTGCAAAATGTCTACAATTGTGTGTGGACACAAACCAGCTTAACATTCTTTTTTCGTTACGGTGATCTAGCAAGAACCCATTTTTCAAGTGAAAAATTCATAAAACGATTTCACAGGAGCCGTATTATTGAACATTGTTAGTACGATATTTGAAGAATAAAGATTGAATAAAGATGAATAAAGATTAAGATGAAAGAAGCCATTGGCTCGACTACGGTATGTCCAACATATTATTACATATTATGTTTTATTATTATTAGATGAAAATGAAGTGCCGTACTCAGAGTCTCCTCCATGGTCACTCCCTTGTCTCGCTTTCAGTTCAATCTCGGAGTTGAGTCGGCCAATTTGACCTCGAAGATTCTCAATCGTTTCCAAGGCGATACGTTCACGAGCGTGCGCAGAATCCACCGTTTTCCATAACGATTCCACCTCCTTCAAGCAAAATATTCAAGTTAGATAAATCTAAATGCACATTGATTTCATGTTCTAACTGTATCTCAATCATTACAGTAGGTGAAAGAAATTAACATTCTTGACAATTTTGTGAGATTGTGGATAAATCTGACAAATCAGACATATCTGTGAAGAGGACGCACTGTTCATGAGATAATACGACGTATTATGGAACACTATCGGCGCAAATAACTTCGTCGTTGAAGAGCCATAAAACAACACAATTCAATTCAATTGTGGATAAAAAAACTTTGGTTCAATACTCGCTACCGGGAGCTAATGAGATAAATGGTTAATAATTTTGATGTTGTGGAAAGTGGGAAGAGAGCAGGCGAGCTCTGTTATAGAGGAACCATTACAAAATCCCTTCTTTCAACTAAGAGAAACCACTGTGCCAGGTACCGGTAGTGGATTCCTGTGTGGGAGTCGCATAGAAGAATCCTCATATGTTGTGCTAGTACCGGTACTATACAAAGAGAAGGCAGCCTGTCCTAGAAGCTTACTCAGTTGCAGATGGCAGTTGATTACACACGACACAAAAGTTCTAGGGCAGAATTCACCTACTCGCTATTTATCATCATTTTAACAACGCAATAAAATATTAAGTTTTCTCAGGTATCTAATGCGACCATTATTATCAGTGTCAACTTGACCATGCAACCATTAAGCTCCTACACCACTGTTAACCTCAGTCAAGATGGTCTTTCCATGATAGAAATCATACCCGGTCTCCTGGATGACGGTTTAAAGGGCCTGGGTCTGATCTACCCATCTCAATTCAAATAATATCTAAGGTAATTATTGTGTCACATTTATTATATACGACCATTACAATATTTTAACCTACGCTGCTATGTGAGGATTTAGATACGTTCAATATGCAATCATTCTATTGGCAACTAGGCTAGACGTAGGCATAATCTTGTTTAATTTGAAGCTT
The DNA here is from genome assembly GCA_907164805.1 of Brachyptera putata. Taxonomy (NCBI): domain Eukaryota; kingdom Metazoa; phylum Arthropoda; class Insecta; order Plecoptera; family Taeniopterygidae; genus Brachyptera; species Brachyptera putata. The sequence goes on along the minus strand of OU015467.1, from coordinate 20,654,598 downwards.
AGTACCCAAGTTCATGGGAATGTGTACCGTTTTTAGCTGGTCTATAGTTTCTTGATCAGCCTGCTGCAATCTCATGGCTAAAGCAATTTTAGATGCATGCTCGGCAAGCTGAGTTTGGACCTCTTCACATTCTCCTTTAAGTTTTTCTTCATTGTTATGTGATTCATATAAAGCTTCAAAGAGACGCGTAAACTCCGTCGAGTAGTTTGACAGACCCTCATTCTCTTCCAACTCTGCGAGGACTGCTCGATAAGCTTTTTCCAGTGCCAAGAAGGCAGATGATTCTTCCCTTGGCACATCAGTTCCTCTGATGGACTCGGTTGATTCAGATGGCTCAACCTTGAAAAATGTACGTAAATGTTTAAAATGTATGCCTACAAAAGCCTATCTTAATTTACGTCTACATCTATCAGTTTCATCGGTCTAAGGAAGTCAAAGACATAGGGTCTAGGCCTACCTCAGTTAAGTTATCATCCGATGACATATTTCAATTGTTTTAAGTTGATTGTTTGAAAGAGATTCATTCATCCAGCATCAGACAATCGGATGCCCTAGGCATATGTTAAGCCGAGCGAGGCGCAATATGATTGTAGGTCTAATACCACAGTGCTGGGCCTAGGCCTAGTAGGGAATTGAGATATGAAAATTTCGTATGCCTAGGAATTGACTTCTAAGCTTAGGAAACTCAGTGGCTTAGGTCTACACTGGTGTAAAAATCAGTCTCCTACACTACGCCATGAACTAGCTATTATTTGAACTAATTTGAAGGGTTCAAGCTGTATTCTTTATCTTCCTAACGAAGATTGTATATGTATAAATACAATAATTCAGGGAAATGAATATAAAATTTAGTCTTTGTACGCTGTTACCTGGGATACGTTTGGTCGATCATTGTTTTTCCTGACCTGTCAGTTTGACAGTTCGTATCTTTTTGAGGTTATAATCACATGTCGGTAATGAGTGGCAATGTTGCCAACTCCTTGAATTTTTGTTAACGTGTTGGCTTTTTGTGTCTGTCACTGTCAGCCGCTGTCAATGGCCAGTGATAATTAACAATATCAGTAATTTAGTGTTGTGGAATCTACCACTACTGGGAAAATTACGGAAAATATGGATGATACGTACGTTATAAATTTAGTTCGACAAGAAATTGTTAACCACAACCTTCTCGTTAAAGCTTTAATTCAGGTATGTAGGCCTAGGCTTAGTGACATTTTACAACCTTAACCTAAGATTCATTAGATAATTCCATCATCATCATCATCAAACTTAGGGTACCTTTACACAGTTCAATTTCTCATAAAATTAATTGTATTCAATATTGAGTCAGAGAAATAGTTAGTGTGAATCCAAACAATGGTAGCTCAGTGGTGCGCTGCTCTATGTGACTGGTCAATATGGGTAGGCCTAGGCTTTGGTTCGATTTCCATCATCGTCCAACTTTACAAAGGTTTTTTAAGGTTTCCCTGTGTAGGTCGTAGACTGGGTAAATGTCGAAACATCGAAACTTGATACGAAATCATTGTTAACATTGTTATCATTGTTAAGGCTAAGGATGAAAGTTAGGATCGTTTGGACGGGGCACCACAAAGGCGATCACCGATCTGAATGCCGGTATTTTGGCATATTAGCTCCTGGACTATTTCTCTAAGTATATATTTCTCTACAAATATTCTCTGTGATTGCTTGTAGGAGTTAGTAGCCCTGAGTTGAAACGATGTGCTATGGCGTGCACAATGGCTCGCTGGTGCTGAGTAAACAAATAATGATACTATTGAACATTGCAGGACATAAAGACTTGTCCTGGGCCTCTGGAAGTTCTCAATGAGCTGAACAGTGAGGGCCGCTCTAAAATCTCCGCGTTGAGAAAGCAGATTGACAAGCTCGAGTCGATCGGGAAAGAGCAAGACAAGAAATGTGAGCGGTTAGAGCTGTTGAAGGAAGTTGTGAGTCATCGCGAACAACTGACAAGGTAGGCCGGGACGTTACGAATCGTGTTGAAGGGAGAGAGTAGCAGCTTACCTTGAGCCAAGAGTGGAGCATACCGGTACTACAGTCACCGAGGCAGTAGTCGCAACATCAGATATCACATCACATACCTCAAGTGTTTCGGTACATTATATCCATAATGAGTTGCTCCACTCTCTCTCAAGGTAAGCTGGTGTTATCTCTATCCCTTAGAAAAAATGAAATGTAGGCCTAATGCTTGACTACCCCACCAACTGCTGGGTTCGAAAAATGAACTTTCCAAGTTTTTTCTCAAATTGTTGTGTGTACCCAAACCACTTGATGCGCCTAATGGCACTCGTTGTGTGTGGCATGCCAGAAACAAGAGGTGGGCTGTAGTGCGTGGTGTGTTGTCCTCAGCACGGTGGCAGAGTTCCGCAAGGCCAACGTGGCGTGCCTGATGAGCATCGAGCGGGCGGAGAAGGCTGACTTGCTGGACGAGGGGAAGGACGAATCCATGCTGCGGCACAGGCGGCGGAAGGACAAGGAAGGCCTCGTTAAGATGACGTCCAATGTTTCCGAGCAGCTGTTGTCGATAAGCCGACATCTGGCGGAGACCAATCAGAGGAGCGCAGACACGCTGGAGTCTTTAGGTGAGCTCGTAGGGCCTGACATTCTACGGCCCTGTTACCTATCCCTGTAAACCACAGCCGTGAGAGCGGGCAAGCGTTGGTTATATATTAACTAACCAATCACGCGCCAAGTCCCTCCGTCTACTACACACTAAGTACTACGTAATAAACACTACTACTACTACTACTAAGTTCCGACCCCCCCCCCCCCCCCCCCCCCCCCCAGCCCACTGAAGTAAAGAGCTAGTACAGTAGTACGGCAAAGCCGAGGTAAGTTGTGGCAGTTGTTTGATAGCCCGTTGCTGTCCGCAGCCAACTCGTCCACTACGGTGCAGGGGACGAAAGACGAGCTCCACACAACGGGCAGCGTCATCTCCCAGTCGGGCAAACTGCTGGCAAAGTACGGGCGCCGGGAGTTCACCGACAAGGTGCTGTTGTTCTTTGCGTTTGCCTTCTTCTTGGCCTGCGTCTTCTACATCGTCTCCAAGAGGCTGTTCTAGCTCCCTACCATCTACATCGTCTCCAAGAGGCTGTTCTAACTCCCTACCATCTACATCGTCTCCAAGAGGCTGTTCTAGCTCCCTACCATCTCATGTGCGTTCGCGGGCTCTAATATATGTGGCAACATGCCAAGTCTGTATAATATCATTCAATCATTTAATAATATATAAAAATATGTTGGCAAAATCAAATTGAAAAAATATGTATATAAAATGATCATATGTATGTATGTATGAATGATTCTAATCCACAAACAGCATTAAACTATAAAACTAGGAAAACGCCATATATGCGTTGTAAGACGAGCGGATAGTAATAGTATGGGTAAAAATGGGTAAAAACTGCTTCGAGTGGTACCAATTTAGCACATTTACTGTTTTAACTTCAAAATGGCTGACCCGATCAAGCTGAAATTCTTTAGAAATGTGTATCAAAATGTAATTCAACTTCCCGCAAAATTTCATTTTTTCGGGAAAATGAAAATATTTTCTTTTTTTCCCGCCATGTTATTCTAATGGGTATTTTTAAAATTTCTAAAATTCATAAAAAAAAAAGTTACCACCCGATAATGCCACAAAACTATACAGATCTAAGTTGGATGAGGAACCATATTGAAAAAAAGTTTGAAGTTGATAGCTGTAGCCGTTTGACCTGTGGAGAACCGACAAAAAAACATAAAAACAAACAAAAAAACAAAAACAAAAAAAAACATAAAAACAGACACCAATTTTTTTCAGTATGTCAAATTGAATCCTCGCTAAAGCTCGTCTAATGAATTGTGTAAAAGGAGAAAGAGAGAACAGCAGCTTACCAAGGTTCAGAAGTAGATCGGCCTACTTATGGTGGAGAGCCAGGCTGTGACCAAGGCAACAGCCGAAATGTCTAAAATCTCGTGTGTTTTTCATCTCTGTGTTCTATCAACGGCTGTCCACCATGAGTAGGCCTATCTACTTGTGAACCTCGGTAAGCTGCTGTTCTTTCATTCCCTTTTACACAATTCATATATTAAGCCTCAGGCTATTTTCCTACATGCACCATTATTCCTATTGTGAATGTTTACTATGGCTCGACTGTAATCCAGAAGATACTTCTCTGAATGGTGTGGAGCAGTTTCACTACAATATGTTCAAACAGAAAGCCACTACGATAGTTATGTTATGTTAGTATTTATGTTGATGCTGAAATTATTTTGCTGTGGGTATCATTACTGGAGTATATGTTCTTGTTTGAATAGATATGATTATTATTCCACAGCATGTTCGATCAAATCTCATTTCATTGAAAAAGTCCATCTTGTACACACCGTTTTTAAAATACATTTGTTTTTATTAAATATTATATAATATAACTGTTATATGCTTGGAACAGCTGTCTATTCAGCCAAACTAGCCTCATATCCATGCTAAAGAATCCATATTACACAAAGTTTGTGTGGTTCCCAAAACACACAAAATCAAGTAGAAAAAAGTTGATTTCACACTTTTGTGTGTGGGGTATAACTGCTGGTCCCACACCCTCTTTGTGTCCCCTTGCGTGGACTTCACATCAAGTCTCTGGGGGTACAGGAATGAGCCTTGGGGACACACCGTCAAGTCCTTGCCGGGGCTTCAGGCTCTGATCCCACACACTCTTGCGTCTTCACACCAAGTCTGCGGGTACAGGACTGAGCCTCGAGGACACACCGTCAAGTCCTTGCCGGCGCTTCAGGCTCTGGTCCCACATACTCTTGCGTCTTCACACCAAGTCTGAGGGTACAGGACTGAGCCTTGGGGACTTACGATCCGCGTTCCTCAATCAATGCTGATCCTCGTTCACCAAAGATCATCAAAGATGGCAAATGACTGGCAGATGGTTTCATTCTGAAATATAAATAACATATTGCTAATATGTTCAATACAGTTGACAATTGCATGATGAAGAGTAGAGTCGGGAGACCAAGAGAAAGATGGCAGAAGGGAGTAAAGAATGGAATAGTGAATCGAGGGGAAGAATGGAGTCAAGTGAAAGAAGAGAAATGGTGGGAGAATAGAGAACGGTGGAGGGAACTCAAAGGAAGAGAAGAAGAGAGGGGGAAGACGATAGTAGGAGTGAAGAAGAGGGGTAGGAAGTGGTTAAATAACTGGGAACTGGCAGAAACCGAGTTTTCATGTTTTACCTGACCCAACTGAGTTGGTTATCTGGGCTCAAGATATATATTGCTAACAATCTGCTTGTTGGAGCAGGGGCGTGCCTGGGATTATTGGCCATCACTTACGTTTGAACAATATCGGATGAACTCGTCGGCTGTGATCAGGCCGTCTTGATTGACGTCAAGTTTCTGAAAGTACAAGTTCACGTCAGTGGTCCCAAGCTGACTGGTTTCAGCTGACAAGTCAGTGTAACGAGCACTTGAAACAACTTGCTCAACTCACTTTTTGTTTAGATACGGTGTTTGATAATGTGGAATATTTATGTGGAAATAATAATGTGGAATAATTTCTCAGAAATACTTCTAGAATATAATCTGAAGGTTCTTTGAAGTTACATTTATTATAGTAAATCTATTGTGGAAAAAGATTGTTCAATAAAAAATAAAAAATATTACGTAATATAATCTAACAAAATTTCTACAATTTTAGATTGCTTGAAGGACATCACAACCCTGAAACTAGATTCTAACGAATAATGACAATATCTATTTTTCTAATTTTGAAGAAAACTAGAAATCGTCATCTCGATTTCAAAAATTAAAATCAACTAATCTGTCCTCTATAGGACCCGGGCATTTTCTGAGTCGTGCCGTAGACATTACTCGATTCTGTTTATATTTCTATACAGAATCGGTAATACCTACATCATAGCTCCTGGTCTCTGAGGACAGCAAAAATAATAATAATTTCTTGAATCGATGATGATTTCTAGTTTTCTCTGAAAAAAGGAAAGAAAAATCCTCATTATTCATTAAAATCTAGTTTCAGGGTTGTGATGTCCTTCAAAAATTTATAATTTTCACAAACAGTAATCCTGCCTATGTGATGGCCAGTCCCCGACTTTGTCAAGTCCGACAAATGCCGGAGATTCTCGCCCGCGGACACCCCGACATTGCCACCAACACATTCCATCAATTCCCCGACTTTTGGTTTGCGGGCGTGATGTGATGATATGAAGACCAATGGTGGAGCTGTCTCTAGGTTTACCTGGAAGATGGCGTCGACATGCGTGTCTGGCGTGTGCGTGCTCGGACCGTCGCAGCCTCCCATCAGCTTGTGGACCGCGATGATCACGCCCAGCATCTCTTTCTTGGTGATGAACCCGTCGTGATTCACGTCGTACAGTCTAGACAGACAACCACATAACAACTACACGAGGGGCTAGCAATTTGACATTATAGTGTACACCTGATTTTTAATTTTTTGTGATTTTTATGATTTTTCTTGATTTTTTTGATCAAACAAGCAGAGAGTAATCAATCAATCTAAATAAGAGTAATTAAAACAAGACCTTTAAAAGTTAGGTTCTATTGCAGTCACATAAAATTATTTTTTCTGAAGTTGGAATTTCAATTTTTTAAACACCTGCAGTTACAGTGGAACCTCTGTCGATTGTTTTTCAAGGGACCAGGAAAATGAAACCATCCGTGCAGGAAAACGATCCATCCAGGAAAATTCAACATCGGCTACATGGGAGTGGGTTGAGAGAAAACAAATTATGCAAGCAGGAAAATGATGGGTCTGGGAACGATGCATAGAGGTATCACTGTAGTTGTGTTACTGTTGAGACTTTCTATTGAATAAGAGTGAATTAAGACTCCATGGGAGTCAATTTTTAGCTATATATCAGTTTTTTGGTGATAACTTCCGAACGATAAGAGATACCGAAATTCTAAAAACGTGGAAACACAGATATTTTCAATACCTTCAAGTTGGTGTAAGTAATAACTATTTATCTCACATCACATAATTAGTGATAATTATTTAGAGATAAGTAGTTCTTACTCACACCAATTTTAAGATATAAAAATATCTGTTTCCTCGTTTTCAGAATTTCGATATCTTATTTTGTTCAACCGTTATCACCACGAAACTGATAATTGGCTAAATCGACTCCCGATGGACTCTTAAGAGTGTTACTTGAAGGCCCAGCAGAGGCGGTCCCGCAGCGAGCCCTTGATGACCACGGACAGGCCGAGCATGAACTCTCCGAACGTGATGGCTCCATTCTGGTCCGCGTCCAGCGTGGCAAACACGTAGTGCGCGTACTGAGACGCGTCTGGAACAAGCAGGGACGTCGTTAGGGAGTCCAAGATGAGGCGCGCCAAACCACCAATAATTTATCGTTCTCCAGAAAAATAAAAATAATTACCTACAAATAAACACATTGCTGCCCCAGTGGCTAAGTCAACTATCGCTAGCAGTAGAAACTGAAGTCACCATTGGGCGTGGGTTCGAGTCCTGCATAAGGCATGGGTGAACGTCCTTTCACCTATCATCACTTCATCGTTTCATTATCATCAGCTCATTCGTACCCCCGTATAACCTAGCTGTTGGTGGGGTCGTTAAGCAACATTAAAAAGAAAATGAAAAATTAATGCATAGAAATATTTTGCTAGGAGAAATCGCGAAAATCACTTCGAAAATGTCCACAATGGTTAAAATATTAAAAATAACTCCGGAAGTGTTCATAATAGTCAATGATTAGACTCCAAGATTGCTTGTGAATTGCAAAAATCACTACAAAAATTTCACTGCGAGGCTTCAGACCCCCCTTTAAGCGCATGGCTGGGCGGCCATCTCATTTATGTAACCTGTGCTCCCCCAAGAAATCCTGACGACGTCCTTGAGAACAATCTCAGCTACCAGAGCACTGTACAGGGTAGCTGTAGCATCTCGTCAAGAGTAACTTGGAAGAGAAAGCAGTTGAAAGGGACAGGTATGAAAATAAAAGAGAAAGCATACATGAGTCTGATTCGGCCAATGGTTGAGTATGCTAGTTCAATCTGGGATCCGCATGAAGTTAGACTAATAAAGGCTGTGGAGAACGTCCAGAGGGTTGCTGCAAGAAGGGTCTTCGGGAGAGAGAAGCGCTGGAAGATTATCAGGAACGATAAGGATGTGGTAGAAAAAAAGTTATAGAAAGAAAGATCATACTTTCTCTCTGGAGAACGAACAGAAGTGTGTTATGTGTGAGTCTCGTTTACCTCCGAGCGGGAAGAACTTGGCGTAAATATGCTTGAAGATGGGTTCTGTGATTGCCCCGGTCGGACACTCTTGTTTGAACGCCCTGTAGATGCAGCGTATCTCGTCCCTGGAGAACTTGGTCGACCTCGTCAGACTCTCCAGGCTGTCTGGCTTGTATCGAACCAACGGTGGCCCGTCATCCGCATCAAACTCGTCATCTTCAACACATGCATCGCCAATCACTCAATCTTACTCTCAACTTGATCTTATAATACGCATTTAACATTAGGTATTGTAGCTTTTATACAAGTGTTCAGTATTACCCCACGGTGGGGTAATGCTGAACACTAGATATAATAATTTGTAATTACTGGTAATTAATGCTGATGGTTGAAAATTTTGTACTTATACTATTTTTGAACTACTTCCACCAGTAATGCTTTGTGCCCAAAAAATTCCACACTTGTGAATTACACCGCCCGTTATTGCTAACAGAAGCGTAAAAGTGTTCGGTATTACCCCATCTTATGGTACTTGGAATGTCTAGTCTGTAACTTCTCAGCCTTTTTTTTATCAGAAGTTTTAACTTGTTACATGAAATAGAACACATTTTCATAGCCCCACGAAGCCACAAGCGATGCTTGTCTGTAGGGCTAGTATAATACATAATTACAAATAACAACAAAAATATATGTTTCTGGATCGATAATACAGGAGAGTAGAATTAAAATGACTACCGTAGTTTTTTCTCACAAGCGGACACAATCTAGACAGAAAATAACTATAAACAAACAATGAGTCTATACATGAACAAAAATAATGCAAGTATAACTATCACATATTCTGAAGCACAATCCATGTTTTCAATTCTTTCTTAATTTCCAAAATATTCAATAAGGCATGTATATGATTCGGAAGTTTATTGAATAGCTTAAGTATCAATACTCTATTCTGTTGCTCTCCATACGCATTATACTAAAAGGAGGCATGATCAATATATCTTCATTTCTAGTTTGATGTAAATGTAATGCAATCTGCTAGGCTCAAGTACGGTAATCTACATGTATTTCAAATCCTCAAACCTTTTTAAATTCGTTGATGTTCGACAAAACGTGGAGTTTCTTTCTAATAAAAATCATGTTATTCCGTTTGAGACATTATCCTGATCTCTAATAGCATTATAAACTCTATTTATTACTTACCAAAAATCAGAGTCAGAAACGTTATACCGGTATAGCTGGTTGTGGTCAAGCGTTACACTTACCCTGCCTCTGTCTGAACTTGAGCTTGACTCTGCGGAACTTGTTGGCGACTTCGGACGTGAAGGAGGTGGTGGAGTCACATCGACTTGCCTTGGACCTGTCATCGGCCGTCATGCGGAGCCTGATCGCTCCCGACAGGTTAAACGTTTGGAGCCACGTGGTGAGGCTTGCACTCGGCTAGTCCAAACAACAGTACGCGCTCGCAGCTTGCTCAAGAGTCAACACCAGTCAACAATGTTTTAGCAATAATTATGTTTGTGTTTTCAGTTTGTAGCCACGTCCAGGGCAGGCCAACAGGAAGTTAGAATTAGTTTCAGTTGGTTTATCTCCAACCGTCAACTTGTATGGTTGTGCGGGATTGTTTAGTTTAGTTTAGCTTTAGTTTAACCTAGTTTAGGCGTCTCCAGTCGGCATACCGATTATTCTAGTGGAAAGTTTACGGTTTAGTATCCGAATTATACTAACCGATACTGTATACTTATTTCAAGAGTATTAATAGTAGCTTACAGTATAGTATCCGGATTATACTAACTTATACTGTAATTGTTTATTATCCAAGTATTAATAAAGTTTATGTGCATTTATTATGAACAGTGTGTTATTATTTATTTTGTATTGTTTACAAATGTAACATTTCAATCAATCTCATTGTTGACAAAATGTGCGCGCTTTATTTTGTATCGTTTCACTAGCTTTACTTTCCAACAATACCTGCAACTTTTCCTGTCAAGTTTCCTCCGAGGTCCAGTCTCTCTGACGTGTTAATTACAGTTCAAGCTGCTGTATGGACCTTCAATGAGATTAGGATGAACCTTTGGACGGTACTAAGATGAGCTTCAATGAACTCACTCCTCTTGAGTGGTGTTAAGTTTAACGGAAGTCTCACAACACCTCCATTTGTTTATTTTGTTTTTCAAAGGCTGTGATTTATGAGTCCAGAAATAGCTCAAACCACACACACAGCTGTGTGCTAATGCAAACATTCGAGAGGCTTGCTGTGAGGAAGAGGTAAATCAGACAGACACTAATACTCCTTTCAATAATACTGCTTTATTAACTGATGTGGCAAACATATCAGCCAGATAAAATAGACACTCCAATTTCAAGCAGTTTTCACAGATATCAAGTCATTTTTGAATACAGTGGTGTACCAATTGATCAAATTATAAACAAAACATAATTTCAAACCCATTCCACACTATTTATTAAATGACTGTATTTATTTTTGTATTGATTTTCCACACATTACGCAAATGTCAAGCCTCAAGACCAAAGCGAAACATAAGTTAGCAGAAAACCATAGGTGCAATGAATAGTAAAAAGATATAACATGATGATAATCCCCTATGTACAGTAGTTAGTTTCAACTTGATTAGTGATGCATAAAGGAATATAAAGAAGGACAATAAACAATATATCTATCAATACATAGTATGTTAAATAGTATAGTAATTAAAAATCAATAAATGTTTGAAATATTCCGAGTACATTTTTCATCATTGCAGTTGGGCAGTTAAATTCAATCGCTCAGTGATATTATATACTCAATACCATATTTATTCTTTACAATATTTCAACCAAAACCAACAAACCATCTCAACAATAACATGTTTATTTACAAAATATCCCTTGTTTTTATTAATAACGTTGGAACAATACAAGTGGAGGCAAAACAAACAGGTAAACTACATCTGTCACTTGCACATCGTTCAATCAAAACACTTCGCTTCCACAACGGACGAGTGGAAAAACAGCCAATATCACAGATAACGATAATCTTCTTGTCAAGGTAGCACCCGTTCATTCATATTTACAAGTCTTGGTTATTATATTTTCCCGTCTTCTGCATTTGATTTATTACTCTACTGTTGTGGCCCAAGGCAACTGCCTTACCAGCCAGTACCAGGTTATGAAACCACACTTGCGTTGCGTAGCTAGAAACTAGTCCAAAAGACACTCATCTCTAGCTTTAAAGAATAGGAGACGTCTTGTATCGAAGCTATTTCGGCTGGTACCAACAGTGCTGCTAGTTAAATCCGTGCGGAACGCTAAGTGAAAAGAGTTCGGTGGACCACGCCCTACGCACGCGTTGACTGAATGTACGTCTTTGGTGGCAGCAATACGTCAGCTGTCAAACGTCAACTAGACCACATGACAGGCCTCTTTTCACCAAGCGTTCATTCGAATTAGCGGAATATCAGGTTTTTAAGTGATAACTTTTGAAGGGAAAGAGATATCTAAATTATGAAAACAAGGAAACACAGATATTTTCAATACCTTCCAGACGGTTGAGTAATAACTATTCATCTCATAACGTCTAAGTGTCAGGCGTATACGGTTAAAAATACAAATTTTTCAACAGTATACGCCTGACAATCAGGCGATTTGAGATGAATAGTTATCATTCACACCGCCATGACGGTATTGAATATACCCGGTAATAAATATCTGTGTTTCCTTGTTTTCATAATTTCGATATCTCAAATCATTCAAAAGTTATCACCAAAAAGTGATATTCCGCTAAATCGACTCCCATGAACTCTTAATCCGATCGATTCGACAAGAGGAGATTCAGAGTAAATTGGTGCCGCACAGTCAGTGTCTACGCGTTGTCTGTTCGCACGGAGCATATGTCCCTGACGCAGAAGTTGCTCCGGCAAACGGGACAGGTACACTTGGAGGCCAGCCAGGTCTCCGGGCGATCCTGGTCCTGGCGAGAAGCGAACCACTTACCCATGCAGTCCAGGCACCACATGGGGCGGCAAAAGCACGACACGCAGGCTTGGTCCTCGCACAGCTTCTGTAGCTTGACGCTGGAGGAAGCCACCATGCAGCCCATGCACGGCTCCAGCTCCTAGACACAAAGTAGGGTTAGGGTTGTTCTGCTAGTGTTAACCACGTTGATTTGAGATCAGCCAATCGGAAACCTTCACTGACAGAATGATGAGTGAGACAAGTGTGGGTAGCCCAGCCTTGATCGTTGAGTGTCTGACAGTTGACAAGGCCAATGACCTGTCATGAGTACTGTAAACAGATAGTTGGGCTTGTTTTTGCTGGACATGAACAGGTGTTCAGGTTGCCGTACAGACCTACCATAAACCTTCCGATAGGCCTATTTAAGCACTGATAACGCAGCAGGTTATCCCTACAGTCATGACACTGTTGCATTAGCTAAGGAAGACATAATTGAAAGTCATCTGAAAGCATAATTGATTTTGTTATCTTTATTTATGTTTTGTGATGCTCAAAACCATTCAATGCCAAGTTCTTTTTCGCTATTTGAAGTGATACCGCTACGCTTTTTATAATGATAAATCAACATTCACCAGAAATATGGGAATATAAGTGTAGGTGTAGGTAAAAGAGAAGAAATATATGTGAATATCTATATATATGTGAGATTTTTTTTAAACACTGTCAGTTACACTTTTTTTTCAAATCAGATTCACGTGCCACAAAAACCCAAATTCTTTCATTTTTTTTTTAATACAATATTCATTTACAAACTTCCATTGGCATGTGGCAGTCATTTACTATGCTCTTCTAGTTTGCGCAGTTCAAGCAGTGTTTTAATGTGGGGTATATTGGCAGCAATGTGTATAATATGTACACTGTCTTTTCAGAACTTGGAGAATTTACCAAAATTAGCTTCTAATATACATGTGTAGGCTTACATAATTTATCCCAGAACTCTACATTTGTCCACAGACTTTTTGATACTACATTAACGTTAACTTCGAATTTGACTGATACTATAAAATACTAGTTTTGAAATACAGCCAATGCCAAGAAACAGACCTGCACGGTGTGGAAGAGAGGATTCTGCGCGACCTGCTCGTGGAACGCCTCCAGAAAGCGATCGGTGAGCGTGCGATGGAACTTGACGTTGTTGAGCACGGTGATCGGCCGGCTGAGCTTGTCCTGGAGGTCCTTGAAGTCAAGCGCGTTGAGCCGGATCTGGAACGAGGCGACTCCAGCGCGCGTGGACCTGACGTCGATGGTGAGGAACTGGGCGCCGCCGGGATTGTTCGGAGCCACCTGGTGGCTGTCGCTGCTACTGAGGATTAGAGCCGTGTCACTCTGGTGGGCGCAGCACACACCGTACGGCGTCAGCTTCAGCACCCAGTTGTCCGTGGCGATCACGCGCGTTATCGAGTTCAGCTGGAGGTTTATCTTGTCGAAACTGCGGACAGGAATGGTAACATCAAGCTGAGACACATCACTACGTCCTCCAAGCCAAAACAAGATGCAACTACAGTGAAACCTCTATCCATCTTTTTCAAGGGATGAGGACAATAAAACCATCAATGCAGGAAAACGATCCATCCAGGAAAATTCATCATTGATTATATGGGAGTGGGGTCAGAAAAAATGAATACAAGCAGAAAAAGATGGATCCGGGAACAATGCATAGAGGTTTCACTGCATTCCGGTCCCAAATCAGCTGAATAATACGTATGGTGTTATTGATTGTTATAGAGTGAGTCATCAGACAAAAAGTCAGAAAATTATATATCTATTCTTCAATACGAGATGGATACCAAGTAATATACCTTTGTGATGGATGATGCGAGAGATGGATTATATACGATGATACATTATAGGAGAAGAAAGTGATATGAGAAATAATGAGGTGGGTAGGCTATAGGTTGGAGAAAAAACATAAGACAGAGCACAAAAACACACACACAAAATGGACTGGACATGAGTAGGCCTACTGCGAGGTAGGATTCACAAGAGTCAACAAACTCAAGTTTCCCACTACCTTTTCCATGGACTCTGAAGGAAATAACCACCAGGCGAAAATCACATGAACATTAATAATAAATTGAAACTGAGGACACTTTCAATCTTTTTGGATCTCATCAGGCAATGATTAGTAGGTTAGTAAAGATCGATAAAGAGACGAAAGTGGTCATTTATATTCAAAACTCGTAATATTTTCAACCAATTGATTTCCACATGTAATGATCGATGAAATTGTTCACCTGCCTACAGAGTGAGCTCTGTGAGCTTGTCAGACACTACATTTAACACGCTCGCTTCATGTGATCCGGTAGGTGAGGGGAATATCGGACCTAGTTTGATCCCCACCACCGTCCACTTTTACAGGGGTTTTTCATGGCTTCCCTCTATAGCCTAGTCTAATGCTGGGATGGTTTCTACAATAAAGGCCATGAATGCTTCCTTCCTAATAACCTTCCCATCATCTATGAAACCTTCATACCATCATCCCATCATCTCACTGATCATTCACCTAATGCCAATACCGGTAGATCTTAGTTATCATCACAATGCATTGTTGAACCCAATAAAGAGAGATGAAGAGAGAGAGACTACACGTAGGCTTAAGGGGTTGCATGCATGGTGCTAACACAAATTGAGAAATTTATCTTTACTAGGCATATAGGCCTATGCCATTTCATTGACGGATTATATTAAAACTGATTGACTTCACTGAAATAGAATGTCATATTAATTAAAGAGAATAAAATTATTTTGGAGATGTGAACTTTTCATTCAATTACACTGGATTTTGAACATTGAATAAAATTAGTGGAGGTGAATTTCTCTATTTTTATAATCACCGTGCGTGCACCCCTCAAGCCTGACGGTGCTATGTCCGTGTCCTTGTTGTTCTTGTCTGAATCAACTTAACGGTACGATATAGGCCCAAGTAATCAAACACGTATAAGCTTTGTACTGGGGAAGTGTCACAACAGTCGCTGACTACTGGCTAGCCGAGAGCTAACCATGCCCTCTCTCGTCACTCACCGTCTGAATTCCAGGTTTATATCCGAAGCCACGGTCAACCAGCTTGTGTTGAAATTGCTAAATTTTGCCAGCTTCTGCGCTACTGGATGAGTTTTCCATTGGTCGTAGTACCACTTATTGACTTTGTACGCGACGTATAATGGAATGGAAAATGATGCAACAACGAACAACTTCCATGTAATATCTCCTCGGATAAACATTGTCAATGGATCGCGTTGGAGTAACCATGACACTCCAATGACGTAACCTGAAATGCCAAAGAATAAAGAACTAGATGAATAATGATTACTCTATTACCAACAATTAATCTGCCTTCATCAATTTTTTGCTACTTTTTGATTAATAGGCCTATAACTGGATTTTTCATACCCAATATTATTGTTTACATTCCAATGTGTAGTCCTACGGGCCTAATGATTATGAATATAATATCATTTTTTTTTGAAATTTGTAGGCCTTACCCCATTATAAAAAAAAAACGTTTCAGTTAGAAACTTTTGTTCAAATATGCCAGGAACCTGCTCTAATCAATGATGATTGCAGCAACTCCAGTCCCGTCTCCCACCCGAGTCCGCTTTGCAAAATGTGAACTCATCAAACTCCTATTAAGTCTGGAGCCCTCTCACGACGATCAAATGAACTAGGCCTACCGGTATGTGCTATCACAGTGTGTGTTTCGTGAGTTTGTTCCTGGGAATAGCCAACCGTAGCGGCTCTGCTATTCTCGAGACTGTTTCGTGAACACGTTCATATGAATAGACATGGCCGTGTGGGTCGGCTAGAGAGGTTACATACTGGGCCAGTACATAGCCTAGAGAGGCTATATACTGGGCCAGTACATAGCCTCTCTAGGGTCGGCTATTGGCACGACCCAAACCGACCCAAACAATGGTTTGAGTGAATAGAAGTGACTGCGCTGGTCAGATATTCCCACAACTTGGGTTGTGGGTCGGGTCGTGGGAATACACAATTCGTAATGTTAATATCTGAAGTAGACCTAGGAATATAATGGACTTTAAATACATGAATATTTTTTTTTTAAATATAGAGGACCCAAGTCGACCTAACCTAACTTGTATGTACCCACCTAACGGCAGCAGAGAGTGACAGGCCATGGTGAAAACTACCCTACGAATGTGATATTGTATAAAACGGTCATATTCGCTTCCTAGCCACTTTGAACACAAATATTCTATTGTACAACCCGCTGATACAAATTCATTGGGTGGAAATATGAAGATTGCTGCACAGAATACGTAAAAAATACTAAAGAGAAGTAATTCGGAGTCCATTGTTATTCCACGGACCACGGTCTCTTTGATAGAACCCTCGAATATGCTTGAATCTTGGGTCGTGGTTGGCAGTCCTTGAAAGATAGTTGACCAATCCCGTTGCCTGAAAGGTAGTTAGCCAATGCCGTTACATTCGATTTTTAATTTCTCTTCCAAGTTCCAATTTTATTGAGAGTTGAAAAGTTACAACAGTAATTAATCATTTGAGAAAACCTAGGCTAGGCTACTCGATTGCAAAACACGAAGTCTTTCAGAAAATATTTTCAAGTAATTTAACTTTATCGTTATAATAAGCTTGAATAAGTGGCAAGACAATGGATAAAAATAATAGCAGGATCAGCAAAGCAGGTACAAGTTCAGGAACTCAATCTGATGACAATATACCACTGAAGGCTCTTTGTCCAAGAGAGTCCATTGTCAAAAAAGCTAACAAGACAAAGTTCATTGGAAAACCTGAAAAGAAGATCATGAAGCGCAATGTTGAAGCACTGGAAGATGGTGATAACGACGAAGATGAAATAACGAGCGATGGATTCGGAAACGAAATGAGTAAGATACTGGAAATGTACAATTCGGGCATGATGAAAAGTGTACAGTCAAAGAAGAAGCGTATAGAGCAATACATTTCAGGAACAATCAAGGCCAATCAGAGTAAAGTAACCGAGGTGTGGAACAACCAATCGGAGAACCAAAAGCTGTTGCTGAACGAAATGAAAGAAAAGGTAGCATCATTAGTTGGTCTATGGGAAGCTGACTTGGCTCGTATGGCAAAACAAGAAGAAAAAGCTACAAAGATTTTCAATCAGTTGATTAAATTCAACCAGCAGAATAGACTAGCTCTGAATGAACGTTTCAGTACAATCTGTCAGACTCAGGAAACGTTCCTCAAGAAAATGGAAGCGCAACAAACAAAGTCGACCGAGGACTTCGAACAAATGCAAAAAGAGCTTAAAAGTGAATTCAGAATGTTGCAGAAGAAGATGATCAAGGATGGTGAAATGGAAGAGGTGGTCAAGATGAGGAAAACACTTGAAGGAATGTTCGTGAAAGAATAAACAAACTTTTATTAAAACATACTTTTATCTCCGAGGACGCTGCATGGTGCCACATAGCTGAACCAACGTTCTCTCTTTGACTACAGACAGCAATAAAGTGCATTTGTATAAAACATGTGTAGGCGGTCGAATCTTCAATAACTCCTGCAAACCAAGTAGTTCTAGCTCTTTTTGGCAGGTTCAGTAGTGTGATATTCAACTAATTTCATTCCATTCTAAACTGATGCCAATTTTAAGTCCTGTGCTGTGTTAGTGTTGAGTCTGGATCTGTTCATATTATTTAATGTATTTAATCCAATCCAATTTCTCTCTGGCTACCAATTGAAAATAATAAGTAGGGCCTGTAGCTATCCATTATGAGTTAAACCTAGCTGGTTTAAGAAGATATACCTTCTAGACTAATAGAATGAATTTAGATATTAATATATGATTTGTATGACAGTTTCATAGTACAATCTGTAAAACTAAGTTAATTGTAGTCCTAGACTTTTAAACAAAATAAATATGTTGATTAAGATTATGTTTAAACAAATGACATTATTTCCAGACATAGTATTAAGACCATAGCCTAGTATATACATTGACGTGATTCCCCCTGAATTCCACCGTTCACACTTACCCAACTAGAAGCAGTAAGTCCATGCATGTCACATATCACAATCACTCCTCTTATACCAAAAACCCTCACTACCTTTGCACCACTTTAATGCAATAACCTTCCCTCTTATCTAATTGAATCCAACCCACTCAATATATTCCTTACTAATCTCAAACAAATCTCCTCTTAAATCCATTAATGAGTTTATCAAAAATCCTTGACTTCCTAGCTTCAACTTAAGCTGTATCCTGACTTTCTTTACTATAACTGTATATAATTTCACTATTTACTTTACTATACTGTATGCAATTGTAATATCATTTTTTTAATTCTATCGTAGCTTTAACCATGAGGAATCCTATATTGGTACACTGTATTGATCTGATGGAAAATAAATAAATACATAACATTGGAATAGGCCTACCGCCTACCTATGAAATTTAAATTCAGTGAAAATAAAATGTATGCAGTTTGAGTTTACAGGAAGGTCACAACAATAATTAATATTCTTGTGTAGGCCTAATCCTGTCACTTCATATTACCATATTTTTCCAACAGCGCTCATTTTGCAAGCTCTTTAATAATATATATGAATTATTTTAGGAAATTAACACTGACAAAACAGTCTGAAAATACAATGGTAATGGTTGGTTATATAATGAGGTCTTTGGTCTCTACTGTAACAAGATATTTATTTCATTATAATTTCATGTAAGAGTTCCCAGATCTTTTATTTTGTCATCTGCACTCATGTAGACATCACATAGCTAGATCTAATGAGATGAGACACCATCTCAAGACGGCGAACCAACGCAACCCTCAATGCATCTTGAGCTATAATGAATATGCGAGGTTTTGAATTTAACTGCCTTCCATTCCATAACGCCAATCGAGCTAGTCGGCTTCTTTGAACTCCGCTCGTTTCGCTCAGAATGCTCTGTGACTCGTTTAGATCAATTTACCTGACTAATGGAAGTAGACATGGGCGGCGGTTGTATGTCATAATTTGGTTAATTGTTATTTACAAGCCTAAAAATGACTTGTAAACTCATTTTTATATCATTTTTGGCACTGTTATGTACTGTCTGCGTATGTGAAGGTAAGACTTAATCCCGTGTTACTACTTATAACATGATGAGCGATCTAACGCCAAATATTGGGTTATATATTGTCAGTAGGCCTACACAGCAGTCAGGGGTGATAGGTTAGGAATGCCACACCTTTATGTAATTCTCTTTCTTTGTACAGGTGATAATGTTGAGGAAGATTCGAATAACATGATATGGTGCACAATTAGCCCCGGAGAGCAACAGAAATGTTTAGCATTTGCCAAAGCTGTTGAAAGAGATCTTGTTCGATTTGGATCTGATGGAATGCGGCTTGAATGCAAACAGGTGGGTGTTTGGATAGACCCTACTTTTTATTTGCCCAGTACGAAATATGTAGGTTTATCATAAGATTTACAATTATACGACAGGACATACAGGACAACACTATCATATTTGTCTTTGTTTATGCATAAGATTATCAAACTGTAAACAAATATAAATAGGCCATCATTAATTTGGTAAAATTGTCATGCAAAGAAGCGTCACACATATTCTCATTAATTTTGCTATCCAGAAATGTGTATCTTCAAAAAATATGAAGCCACTGCAAGATCTACTGAATGAAGTCACTGCACACTAAAAATTGTGATTATTGAAGTGTTTTGAACTCACTTGAATGGGATGGATTATGTTAACTACATTAGCCTAGACCTACTGTAGGCATTTTCATAAAGATGTCATTTTTGCTAAAAGTACATCAAAACAATTTCAATTAATGGATATGAAAAAAGAACCTCTGACCAAAAACTTGTGAATATAATTCTAAAAAATGAGAAAGAAAACATATGAAATTGGTTGATTACCGTTAATTTTACAGAATGTTCATGTCAATTTTTCTGGGAAAATTAATGAAACTATAATAAAATGTTACTAATCTACTTGACACTCGTTGATACAGTACTTCATAATAACCGTTATTTGTTTGGTTTCCGGTCCTATTTTATTTTATACCCCACGTTTTACTGTGGTTGTCCTTGTTGTGCTAGGGCCTGAACAAGGACGAGTGCATGACCATGCTGGACCAGGAGAAGGCTCACGTGACCTCTCTGGACGCGGGGGAGGTGTTTGTGGGGGGGCGGTACCACAGCCTGATTCCCGTCATGCAGGAGGTCTACACCGGGGGGCAGAAGTTCTACTACGCGGTTGCCGTCGTCAAGAAGAACGGCAACATGACTGATGTCCACAGCCTCAGAGATCTCCGCGGCAAGAAGGCTTGCTTCGCGGGCGTCGGGACACAGGCCGGCTGGGTCATACCCATCTTCACGGTAAGACAGGACTTACTCTATATTCAAGTCATTAAACCAAGCTACTAGAGCTCATAGTTACTAGACTTATGACTCGAGACGGGGAGGACGTTTCTTTTAGACGATATGATTCAAATATGCATAATCAGTCATAAGAATCTATTTAAAAGATTTTTTCTTGTTAACGCTGCTTAACGACCCCACCAACAGCTAGGTTATACGGGGTAAGAATGAGCGGATGCTAATAAAACAATGAAGTGATGAGAGGCAAAAGGACTCGAACCCACGCCCTACGGTGACTTCAGTTTCTACCACTAGCGATAGTTGACTTGGTCACCGGGGCGGCAACTTTACTCTTTTCCATTACCTATGAATATATATGACAGAATTGACCATTTTCTTTGTTCCAGCTGAATGAAGATTGTAATGTATGTTTGTGTGTTGTTTAGCTGATGCGCGAGGGTGGTATGGAGGTAATCGACTGCAACAACCACGTCAAGTCCACCATCAACTACTTTGGGCCGAGCTGCGCGGTCAACAGCCTCCTGGACAAGTACAACCCCATCGGTAAGCCGAGTGCTCTTTTCCTCCCTGTACAGCGTGCGTGTTGTAGGGAGAGAGATGGAGAGACAGGAAGAGAAAGAGAGATTAGTGATGGACAGATTCCCAGAATTTATCACTTAGGCCTACAATTAAGGGAATATTCCCAGTAATATTTCCAAATGGGAAATTTTCAGGGAATATTTAGTTTTTGCTTGTATTCATTAAAATAGAATGAAAAAACAGAAAACACTGACAAAAGTGTATACAAAACTACACTTTTTTTGGAAGGGCCTATATGCCTATATTGACTGAGACATTTTGAGGTAGGCAAGAAACTTTTAAATGATTATTCATCATCGTTATTGTCGACTTCCAAGGTATGACCAAATATTTGCTTTTTTTCTACTTATAATTGCTTGGATTTTTGCTCTCTCTACATAATCCAGCTCTAAGAAGCCTCAAAAATACCCAAATGATCTTTTAGTCCTGAGATTATAACTAGGCCTACTGTTCCATACCCTTCCAATTTGAAAATATTGTTTGATGTTTAGTTTCATTCCAGCTGTCAAACCAAATACCTCAGTTATCGTGCTGGCAACTTATTGGATTGAAAACAAAAAATCCCTGGATATGGGAATTTATTTAAAGACGGGATATATTCTCTTGTGCCCATCACTACTCGTGACCAAGTGAGTGCGAGTGACTCTAGCCACTGCTCGCGTTCGTTGCAGGTGACAACTCGGACAAGCTGTGTCGGCTGTGTATCGGCAAGATCCCTGGCGGCCGTTGCACAAGCACTGATCCGTACGCGGGATTCGAGGGGGCTTTCCGCTGCCTGCTGGAGGCTGGGGACATTGCCTTCCTCAAGCACACCACCGTGCAGGAGATGACCTCCACCACCTTCGACCTCAGTGAGTACATAACACAGCTACTAGCGGCAAACTATAGGTCAGCAACCGAGGGATTATTGACGGACATCCTCTCGGACCTTTTGGTCTGAGGCAGGAAGTTGTCTGAATAATACTTATTTTGTTAGGTATTCAAGGAATACCTAACAATTCCTTAGACTGAACCTTTGGCTTCTATGGTTGATTTCATTTTGAAATATGTTCCTCAATGAATACTTTCTGATTTCAATGCTGCTCATTTTAATGGTTCATGAGGGACAAAAGAAGACAAAATAACGTGTGTAAATAAGGGAACTCGACATATATTCTCTTGCGCTCGCATAGCTACAATGTAACTAGCGAAATGCACGTGGGAAGGAATAGAGATAATACCGGGATGGTTTCTCAAGGAGGAGTCATTGCTGGGCGCCAGTAGGTCTAGAGCAGGGGTCGACAACCCTAGGCACGCGGAGGATTTTTGTCTGGCAAGGGGTATTTGCAGATTTGTATTTCATTATTTTAAATTTTACATTATATAATTTATCTTTATAAAATATATGACTATTATCATAAATTATAAAATGAAGTCGAAATTGAAGTTACAGTAACCAAATGGATAACTGAGTGAACATGAGCAAGACCAGGGAAGTAACCTGGAATAAGCGTTATTTTGTGGTACGCCAAGATAGTCAATAATCATTGTTTACAAATAATTATAATGAAAAAGTTTCTTGCAAACAATTAGAATACTGAAAAAATATATCTGTTAATTCTTCACCACTACCTTGAATCCAGAGTCTTGATACCAAAACATTAAAATGACAGGACACAAAAATATTGTGTTGAAGGAGGGAGTGCAGGGTGTCTACAAGACTGGAAAACCTGGAAAAGTCAGGGAGTCTAATAAATCTAGAAAAGTCAGGGATTTTTTTTTCTGGAATTTTACTCAAAATGTAAAAAACATGCATTATGGCACCATTAAATGTTTAGTCTCCTACTGTAAATGTAGTTTTGAGTATTATATTGTACAGGATTTCTGGATTGTCCCCGTTTCCCATCCAAATATCTCCAAAAATGTTTTTTTATATATAAATTCAATTTGTCGAAACCGAAGTTGAATTTGTGAACAATTTTTCCCATATTATAATTGACGGGAAAGACAAATTTGCAGACTGAAAAAATATAATTTTCCATCTGGAAAACCTGGAAAAGTCAGGGAATTTTGTAATGGAAAATTTGTAGACACCCTGAATTAGTGTTTTGGCACCCTTGGCCCCTAGTCTAGAGTAACGTGTGTTCCGTGTGCAGGTGGCGTGGCCGCGTCCGACTTTGAGCTGCTGTGCCGAGACGGCAGCCGCAGGTCGGTGGACGAGTACAGGGCGTGCAACTGGGGCAACGTCCCCACTCACACCGTCGTCACCACATCGGCTCGCAGCATCGACCTGCGCCGCCTCTATCAGCGCTTCCTCAAGGTAAGCTGCTGGTCACACACTTGTCTACCAAGTAAGAACAACAAGAACACCGGCACATGCAGCGCAGTGGTTAACGCGCTCGCTTCATGTGATCAGGGAGGCGAGGGGAATTTTGACCCTAGTTCGATCCCCGCCTCTGCCCATCTTTACATGGGTTTTTCGTGGTTTCCCTCTGTAGTCTAGGCTAATGCCGGGATGGTTCCCACAATAAGTCAGCCATGACTATCCTTCATACTAGTCTTCATACTATCCTTCCCATTACCCAAGAACCTTCATCTCATTATCCCATCGTCTCATTAATCATCCATCCGACGCCATTAGATCTGCGCTATCATAACAGTGCGTCGTTAGAACCAATATAAAATTTAAAAAATGAAAACGTGATTGTAGAAACGTTACTATCCACCTAATCTCTGACATAATCTCTGGAGTATTAACAAATGAAGTTATTTATGATTTTAAAAGACTATTTCGAAATCAATTTTGTGTAAAATTTTCCTCTTGGTTTTCTTTATATGTTTCAAGTTTTTTGTGGTTGTTTCATTATTCAAGTTTAAATCAATCAATAGTTTATTCTAGAAATAAAATGTAATTCTGAATAGGCCTACAATTTCTTATTTTCTGATATTATTGTGCCATTGGTTTCAATGACCAACCTGTATTACATACCGGTACAGTGTATAATGGAATGTATAAAAAACTACGGTAATTAAAAAACTATTCTAATTCTATTCTATTCTATTCTAATCATTGAGAAGCCAACTCTTTGGAAAGATGCACTTGCGATTCCTCTCGTAAAATGCCAAGCTTCACAAATATAACGTTGGTATTTGTGTGTGGTAGGTGACCTAGGAGTAGGCCGTCCACCACATAATGGTGGTTCTCTCAAGACGTGGACAGTCACTCTTATCTTGCCGTTGTTTCAAGTTGGGGGGCAAACATACATGCCATTCCATTGCAAGTAGTGTATTACAAAAGTGTGTTTACAAAAGCCTCGCTCGGTCAGTTGAGGGACCGCTTCAGAAACTGGAGTCACCGTTGGGCGTGGGTTTTTGTAAACGTCCTTTCACTTATCACTTCATAGTTTCATAATCACCCGCTCATTCCTACCCCCTTATAACCTAGCTGTTGGTGGGGTCGTTGAGCAAACAATACCATCATCAATTAATATTTTACAATACAATTTTGCACTACATTCTTTGGTAATTTTGTGTCACTCGGTACCAAATGGTTGAGGTTAGTGGCCAAGGTTGGTACCATCACCTCCAAAGATGGCTGACTGTGATCAATGTCTGTGTAATTTCATACTTTTAGGGGTGTTTATTGAATTTTAGAATAACAATTTTATGCGTCAGTGCCTCAAATCTGATGTTTATTCATTAGAAAACACAATTTTTAGGCAAATTTTGGAAAATTGGGGATTGTACTGAGTATGACAAATTTAGCCATTCTTTTGCCAATGTTTTATAAAGTTGAGTTTTGCCAATGTTTCAGCGAGCTGTGAGCCTGTATGGTGGCCCCGTTGGGAATAGCACGTTCGGCAGCCGCAACCAAGTGGACCGGACCACGGAGAAGTCTGAGCGCAACTCGTGGCAGGGCGGCCGCGATTGGTCGGGCGACCGCAGCAGGGCGCGGGATTGGTCGGGGGGAAGAGACCGCGGCCAGGAGCTGGACGAGCCTGCCTACGATCCGTACGGCTCGAGCAACAGTTCGGACCCCAACGTGGTGCTCTACGAGTCGTTCAAGCTGTTCGAGTCGGCTCCCCGATACGGCGTACACCATAACCTGCTGTTCCAGGTACTGTTATCGTAGCACACAGCCGCCCCGGCAGCTTAGTCAGCTATCGCTAGCGGTTGAAACTGAAGTCACCGTTGTGCGTGGGTTCGACTCCCGCGTCTGGCATGGGTTTTTGTAAATGTCGTTTCACTCATTATCACTTCATCGTTTCATTATCACCCTCTCATTAGTACCCGTGGGGCGCGAGTCCGAGTCCCGCATAAGGCATGGGTTTTTGTAAACGTCGTTTCACCCATCATCACTTCATCGTTTCATTATCACCTGGTCATTCGTGGCCCCATATAACCTAGCTGTTGGTGGAGTCGTTAAGCAGCATTAAAATGAATTTAAAAAAATGCTAACAAGTGAAGGGTACACTGGAATAACGATATGAGTCATATTTTGTAAAAAAAAATGAGTTAGATAGGCCTATGCCATCTGACAGTGGTTTTTGCAAGCTTTCTGAATATCTATCGAGATTTCAGATAACAATGATAGAAGTCCACGAAAAATCGAGTTGAAATATCGACCTCTAAAGGCCTAGAAGAAACCATGCTTCTGATTTAGAATTGTATTCATCTCAGAACTCACAATGTGTGACTTGCCCTGGTTTGGCATGACCTAGATGACCTAGATGTCTACGCGCCGTGAAACATTGCTTGACTGTTTGCAGGACGTTGCCATGGACGTTCTGCCACTGGCCGAGGCTCAGCAGACCTACAAGGGCTACCTGGGCTCGTCGCTCGACCTGATCCTGGGCGTGAGGCAGTGCCCCGTCAACCGCATGACCTTGTGCGTGACCTCCGACCCAGAGCTGGACAAGTGCATCAAGATGAGGGTACGCATTTGCTCGATTAAGAATGTACCAGGTGTAATATTGATCCGTAAATATCAAGATGGAAGAATCGATCTTTTTTACTTAATTGATAACACCCCAAATTATTATCTTATAATATTACCTTATTATATATCATGTCCAATATATATGCAATTGTCCATGTCAAACTGGCCATTTGTTATACCAATGACAGTTTAAGCACGCAGCGTAACGCACACACACACACAGAACTGGATGATTCTTTGTGTAATGTTATCTTATTATATATTATAATATGAATAGGTATAATATTGGTGAATGTTGTTGTTGTTGTTTTAGACTGCGTTGAAGGCCCAGCTGCTGAAGCCAGACATGTCCTGCTATAAGGGACACAGCCAGATCCACTGCATGCAAGCCATCAAGAACGGGTACGACCAACGGCTCACATAATAATACTGTTCATTCAGTCACTTTGAACAATTAATATAATTGATTTTCTGTTGGGATGTAGGCCTACAGACTTCTTCTTGATATGAAATAAAAGTGATACAATAATAACAAGAATTGTGATTTTATATAAAATGATGTATATCAGATAACTATATGGTAAACTTTACAAACGGGTATTGGGCCTTCGAATCCCAGGATCGATGTCATCACTAGTAGGAACTGGCCTTGTCCTTGTCCTGCTATTGACCGTAATGCTGGATAACGCAACGATTGATGTTTGTGCTGTTTGTGCAGGAACGCGGACGTAGCCGTGCTAGACGCGGGAGACGTGTACACGGCCGGACTGAACCACGACCTGATCCCGTTCGTGTCGGAGGTCTACAACCTGGGAGAACCGGAGTACTACGTGGTGGCGGTCTCCAAGGAGGAGGACCCAGACACGGAGCTCACATATCTCAAGGGTGAGGAACCAGACATCGATGTTATTGAATAACTGTTCGGAAAGATGAAAATTCAAACGAAAAAAGTTTGAAAATATAAGTGTTTGAAAATGAAACTGTTCGAATCGTTGAATTTGTCAGGAGAATTATCAAACCCAACCCAACCAAAATAACTAAAATAACTAGATATGGCATTATTATTCAAACAGTTTTGTTTTGATTTTTTTTATCTGTTCTTTTCGTTGAGTTGGTGCACTCCCGCGAGCGCAACCCCACTCAGACCTGAACACTGAGCTAGTCGTAGAATTTGAACAAACAAGACTAACTAGCTAGTAACAGGCCAAGTCAAGTAGGATGCTGTGACAACATACCCTTATAACTTGGTGGGTAAATTACCAATTATTAGACTCGCAAGGTAATTGTGAATGGTCTCCACGGCTCTCCTTCAACTTCTGCTCAACTTCATGTCTATGCTAGAGTCAAAAGTACGACTATTCATATGCCATAGCGATACAAACCAGAGTTAGTTCTATCAGTTAGAGACTAGATAGGATACTACAGCTGTAGTCACTAGCTTGCTGAACCGCCATTCAGAAGACCTGCTACATTTCATGCCGAGTTCGACCATCCCGACTGAGGTGCTTCATGGTTTCCCTCAGTCGTTGGAGACCGCTTCCTTCCCAATGTCCCAAACGAACAATAAAATAACCTGGTATGTATAGGAAAATAGCCTGAGGCTTGATATATGAATTGGGTTAAAGGGAAAGAGAGAACTGCAGTGGCTCTCCACCATAAGTAGGCCTATCTACTCATGAACCTCAGTAAGCTGCTGTTCTCTCTTTCCCTTTTGCCCAATTCATATAATAAAATAACCTTATTTCTCATCTTTCCATGATCTCACTCATCACAAACCAATGCCAATAGACCTTGAAAATGTTTTCATTACAGTGTTTAGTTGAATAAAGCAGATACTAAGCGTAATATCTAAGTCTATTGGGAGTGCATTCCTGTTACAAGATAAACCCAGTCTCAACTTGAACCCAAGATTCAAGGTGGCTGTTTACTAGCCGTTAGTTAAGGATAACACTACTTTTCTGCTGTTTTTGTTTGTAATTTATCTTTTAAAACTGTTTTAAATCATAAAGGAATGGACCCCCTAGGGTTGAATATATTATTCACGATTTGATTTTATGATTATTATTCTGAGAATAAATCTATAGAGCATAGCACGAAACGGCGGGACGGATCGAAGAAGAGGTGGTACGAACAAATGATGGGTTCGTCGACAACTACCTTCTAGTGCAAACCCGGTCTCGATCCGAACCCGCGTTCTCCGGCAATCGCGCGTTCCTGCCTGGAGAGCGATCGACCGCGAACAAGGAATGATCAATCGGGCCCCCGCGGCCCGAACGAATACGTGGTTTGTCGCGGCCCATCTCCCGGTGCAAACCGCATCTCGATCCGACTGTCCGTTCTCTTGTCGAGTCGAAAGAAACTATCTCCGAGTCGTTGCTCACATTTTACGTTGCGGCGGTACAGTTTCCTACCTCGAGTAGAACACTCTGTGAGGATTCTCCATGTATTTCGGTGGAACTTGTTTTTCCTCCCACACGAAATCGGATCCATAGATCCGGACGAAACTCGCAACGAAGATTAGTTTATGATTCTCTGTAACGAACACATAGAGCTAACCCGAGTTGTGTTTCAGGCAAGTCCACGTGCCACACGGGCATCAACACTGCCGCGGGCTGGATCGTGCCACTGGCCTACCTGATCTCCAACGGCTGGATCCGCAGCTACGGCTGCAACTCGATCCGTGCAGCAGCCGAGTACTTCACCAAGTCGTGCGTGCCCGGAGCGCTGAGCGCGGAGTACAATACCGGCGTGCCGTACGACAACATGTGTGACCTGTGCCACGGAGCCAGCTTCCGGTACTGCCGCAGGGACGCTTCTGAGGACTACTACGGCTACACTGGTGAGTGGCCACTGTCCAGGGACCATGGCAACAGTGAAACAATATCTCGTGTGTTTGTATGATCGTCTGTGTTCTCTCCACTATGAGTGTCTCTACTTAAAACACGTAGGCCTAAAGATACTTGTAGTCAGAGGCAAGCATTTGGGGTTTCAACGATAAACGCGAATTGTCTGTAAAGTGTTTTTTTCTTCAATATGTCTACGTTTCAAGTCATCTCAAGTTCAAAAAACCTTTTGTTATTTTTGTAGAAATCATGTTTACTGCAATTTCTCTCAATTATGTCTTTCTAATCACAAAAATTTTTAATTGCAAAAATGCCAGAAAAAAAATTGAGTTGAATCAAGATTGTCTTTCAATCAATAATTCAAAATAACAGTACATATTACGTAATGGTAATTATTCAACATTAAATCGTACCCACATGAAAAAAATATAGAAGTCTTTAAACTAAAATCAGGGAAAATTCACCAAAAAGTTGAAAAAACTACGCAATTGCTATTTCACCGCTAAAAACAATCTTTGTTCAATTATTCACCCCTTTTAGCAATTATAAACGAAAATTGATTTGTGGAGAGAAACACACAAGAGTTTGACGATTCAGCTTTTCAATCCTAGTCAAACGTATTTAGCAGACGTTTGAGCGTTTCAATTTCTCAGGGCCCACTCATAAGCATCAGTAAGCTGCTGTTATTCTGTTACTTTTGCCAATTCATGTACCCAGCCTTAGGCTATTATTAGGCTATAACATTGGTACCTGCTGGGATCATTTGATCCCTGCAGGCTGTCAGCAGATATCACATAGTGAGGTAGATCGTTGGGAAGTTGGTAAATTGGATTTATACAGAAAGAAAAAAGATACTGAACTTCAGTACGCGTACATAGTGAACGTAGGCCTACCTAATGCCAGGTTACCAGTCATCTGGAAAATCCAGGACAAGTTCTACATTTCAAACATTCCAAAATACGTGCCAGGAATTCGAAGACTGCCAGAAATTGTCCGGAATTTGGACAAATAATGAGAATACTGTATTGTCTCGAATATAACCCCCAAACTTTTAGATCAACAATTGAAAAAAAGCTTTCTCTCCTTTTTCACGTAAATCATCACTCTTCCGAGTTATAATTTAGTCAATTTCGTATTGCGTGCGTGAGGAAGCTACGCCAACTGCATGTGAGAAACCGTGCAATTTCGAGAAAAACCCTCGGCTTATATTCGGGACAATACGGTAATAGTCTACCAAAGGAAGGTGTTATTCAACTAATTTGTGCCGTGATTTTCCCAGAAATCAATTCTCAAATTTTCAAAGATTATTGTGTGCACTGCGTGGTGAGCTTGAATGAGCGCAATGTGTTTCCAGGGGCGTTCCGGTGCCTGGTGGAGGGCGGAGGCAACGTGGCGTTCGTCAAGCACACGACGGTGACGGAGAACACGGGCGGCAAGCGCAAGGAGTGGTGGGCGCGGAACATCTACACGGACGACTACCAGCTCCTGTGTCCCGACGGTACGTACTCGTAACACGATAATTCTTACCAGTGATACACTTTTCAGCAATAGATATGAGAGGGAAATTTACAATATTGTATTTTATTTTTAATAAAATTCGTTCAGGCCTACTATAATTATAAAACAACTAGGAGTGTAAGGGTAGTTTTTTTTTGGTTCGGTTCAGGTTCGGGTAGTGGAAAAAAACTCCGGTTTGGGGTTTTCGGTTGGGTTTTAGGAAAAACGGTATTTTCACTGGTGCTTCAAGATTAGGCACTTGTACAAGCAAATTCCTGGGTCTAGGATTAGGACTATCTACTGGCTCCAGGCATTGTCCTAGGCCTACTAAAGGTTTAGGCCTAGAGCCAGTCAAGTGGTCTATATTTGCTTTCAAATATAGATCTACATCTACATCCTCGCCACCGTCAGCAGACAATTGCGAGTGTAATAATAAATAAATGAATACATCCTTCTCACTCATCACGAGATAGGTGTAGCCTAGGCCTACAGGGTAAGAAAACTAAGTTAACACAAATATCCAACACCTTTCAACAAGATTTTGCCTCCATCTTTGTTTTCAAAAAGTCAATTAGCTTTGGTACCTGGACATCCCTAAAAACATCATAAATTTGTCTCACTTTTATATTGATTAATGATAAGTGGTGTGTGGGCAATCGAATTTTCGAGTTTCGAGTTTGAGTTCAAATTTAGCTGAACTCAAAAATTTCGAGTTTGATTTTTAAAAAAGCATTCTTTTAGTTTTGCTATACCTGTATTGTTCTGAATATAAAACGTGATTTTTCCTGAATTTTAGTTCAGAAACTGCTCCGTATATGCGAATCTCAGCGTAGCATCGGTCCACAAAAACACGTTTTCCATTTTTGTAATTGGGCATTGTAAGCATACGTCATGTTTAAAATGGTCGCTCTATAATAATTTGCAATCACTCAAAACCACTCGAAATAGGGCCTACTAATTTTTTTTTTTTTTTTTTTGAATTCGCACTAAAAACTCATGATTTTCTCTCGAACTCGACTCAAACTTAAATTCTCAAACTTGCACACCTCTAATAAATGACGTGATGAGCGATCACTTGACCCGACTGACCTAAGTTGGGTTGACGTTCGAAGAGTGAAGAAGTGACGTGCGAGTGTTGTGTTTGCAGGAACGCGGGCCCGCCTGCAGGACTACCGCACGTGCAACCTGGGCAAGGTGAAGAGCAACGCGGTGGTGGCGAGGGGAGGGGAGGGCTACAACGAGACGGAAATAAACGCCTTCATCAACCTATTCATCTACGCCCAGCAGTACTACGGGCGTAAGGAGACGGACGAGTTCAGGTATGAACGTTATTCTCTCTCTCTCGGGGCTTACTGTCTGTGTTCACAGCTGTCCGTAAATGATGTCACACAATTTTAGGGTATATCACCCCTCCCCCCTTGTCGTGAAGGTCACAGAGATTATGATCGCCCCCTTCTCCTTAATGATGCCACAATCCAGTCGATATTAGTGATCAGAGAGCTCAAGAATGTGAGTAGTTTTAGGTGAGCATGTTGCCAACTAATTAGATGAGCGTTAGCAAAGATTTCCATCCTACTCGGATGGAGCTTTGTCTGTCTTTTTTTGTAAGCACTGCACAGGTTGCAGGATTTGACTGATTGACATGAAACTTTTTCTGTATACCTGGTACGCAAACTTATCCAACTTTGAACTATATATTTTTGGGTCAAATCGGTTGGACCATTTTTGAGAAATACCGTTTGTAAAAACACCGTGAGATTAGACTGGGCAAGAAAATTTGGATAGTAAAATCTCCCCAAAATAATTCAAATTTAAGCCGAGGATTCTTGCCATAATTTAAAGTTCATAAGTCACCATCGGCTTGTATGGGAATCTCGTATTATAATCGGTCAAAAAAAAAAAAAATTGAGCGTCAGCGAATATTTCCATCCCAATCTCATGGATCGTTGTCGGTCATTTTTTTTTTGTAAGCACTACACGGGTCGCACGGTTTGACCGATCGACTTGAAACTTTTTCCGTATGCGCAATCTTATGCAACTTAGAAGTGTTTAGTTTTGAGGTCAAATCGGTTGAACCATTTTTGAGAAACAACATCTCAAGTTTCTAAACATTTGACTATGAAAATAAATACAATACAATTACAAATCCACCACCAATTGATGAATACCAGCAGTAGGACTTGTGTATTGAACAGCTTGCGTGTAGTTTCAGCATGTTCTCGTCCGCCCCACCGTACGCGGACCTGATCTTCCAGGACGCGACGCAGCAGCTGCTGGCCGTGGAGCCGGCGCGGCGGGACTACGGTGCGTACCTGGGTAAGGACTTCCTGCGGGCCCGCCGCGTGGTGGACTGTCATGCCGCCGCCCCCCCTTCGGTCCACCTCTCTCTGCTGGGCTCGGCGCTAACGGCGGCCATAGTGATGCTCATTGGCCGCGGCATACTCTGATCACCTTCGGCTCGGTGCAAGCTGATCGAGACAGTCATTCGACGTGTATTCAGTGAATCTCATCTTTATTGGATTAAGGCCCAGTTTTACGAATTGATAGTTAGGTCCCGTTTTACGAATAATAAATTTGTTGATTAAACAATAATTAGTGGATTAACTTGGTATTACCCTTGGTTACCAATGGTATTTTTGTAGCCTAGTTAATAATTGGCTTAATTAACACATTTTTATCTTTGGTAATATGGGCTCCTAGTGGATTATGCAATTTAGTTAATCGATCAACTTGTTATCACCCTTGGTCACATGTTATTTTCATATCTTGACAAATAATTAGTGGAGTAGTACTCAACTAGGATTCGTAAAACTGGCTCGAAGGTAATTCAATTTTTATTGAATTGAATTAAATTCAATTGGAATTCAATTTATTGTTGATTTTAATTGAATTAATTCATGAAATTAATGAGATTATATTTTTAAATGGCCTATTTACAATTTACCATCTTATATTTTCCAATGTGAAGCATGTTTTCAGAACGGCTTTGTGTGACGTGAATTGGTAGAGTGAACCCTTTTCGATTAGAAACTTTATAGACCCCTAAAATACACATTTTGGATAATAAAATTTCAAATAATGGAAATATTGAACATTTACAATGTGGGTCAAAACCGGAACTATTATTTTGATTAGTTTTAACGAGGGTTTACTGTAGTCAATTCTCCTGGTATTGAGTTTTTGAGTGCGTGTGCACTTTGCAGACCTCACTGGCGTTGTATATTATTACGTGTAGGAGATATGAATCTATTGATACCGTCCACTAGACAGGCCTGTATGTAAGGTTGCCTACCCAGCTGCGTCTTGCACATTCTGAGGCTGGAGTCCGATGACAACCTGCTTGTCTACACACTTGATATTAGCTAGGGGTGGCACAAGATGGTGATTTCATTATCGATAAGCTTTGTCAAATTCCCATTATCTTATCAATAATATTGTTTTGTAGTGCATTTCCCGCCATATAATCGTTCATCTGGCATCACTGTACGTTGAGCACTAGGAAGTAAAGTGTTCAGTCAGTAATGGAATTAGTTTCAGTCGGTATTAGAAGTTTCCTATAAAGTTATTTACGGCGTACCCAGTCTAAAAAGTAAAAAGTAAGAAGGTAAAAAGTTGCCGCCGGGGGGATTTCTCCGATATAAATTTATCATGAAACGTGAACCGTGCAAGATACAATATTAACAAATACACAATCTTATGCAGATAATATTTATCAAAAATGATGGTGACTCAGAATTTATAATAACAAAGGTGTAGGGATCACTTGTATGTAGCAAATAACACTCGGTATTTTTAACATCGATGTTTTTCGCGCAGCGTACCATTACGTACAAAAATCGATTTTTAAAATCGTCAACTTTTATACCTAGATATAAGTTAATAATTTTATATGAGCAATTTTTGTAATTCAATTGTTATTTTGTATAGATTATCAAGCTGGATCCTTGTGGTCAATCACATTTGAGTGAACAGCTGACAATAAAATTGTTATTCTCTCACGTAACTTAATGGGAACGTTCATTAAGGATGGACAATATGTTATAAGATAGTTCTCTGAATGGTATGAAGCAGTTTCACAATATTGTGTCAGTAGTAAAGTCACTGTAATCGTTTGTATGTTATGTTGACACTGAAAATGTTAACGTTATTGGTAGGTTACAGTTGAATAACAATAATATCGATAATGAAGGTACCATCGTTATCATA
This sequence comes from Brachyptera putata, assembly GCA_907164805.1. Lineage (NCBI taxonomy): Eukaryota > Metazoa > Arthropoda > Insecta > Plecoptera > Taeniopterygidae > Brachyptera > Brachyptera putata. The sequence goes on along the minus strand of OU015467.1, from coordinate 20,619,960 downwards.
ATCAATTTACATATCGATATACTAGCCCACCCCTAATATTAGTATATATATACAGTGAAACCTCTATCCATCGTTTTTCAAGGGTCTGGGAAAATAAAACCATCTATGCAAGAAAACGATCCATCCAGGAAAATTTATCATCGATTATATGGGATTGGGCATTGGGCTAAGAAAAAATGAATGATACAACCAGGGAAACTTTGGATCCTGGAACGATGAATAGAGGTTTCACTGTATATATATAGTTGATTTAGTATTTGAATATTATATGGTACAATGAATGTTGACATTATTATGAATTGAAAAATCATATTTTTAACGTACGTTAAATAGCGTACAGATGTGTATAGTTCACGGTTGAAGTAAGCCACGTAGTTAGCTTGTTATTATTGCCTTGATACGCTGGTCTTCTTCGGAGACACCAAGGTGGCCTTATCTTAAGATCTGAGAGTATTTCTGTATATATATATATCATTGTAGTACGAGTGCCTTGGCTAACTCAATGATGCCGTCCATTTACAATTATTTTTCTAGACTTTTTACTTTGAACCAAAGCAGCCATAGCATTTGGCTTCATTATTTTCATACTGTATTCTCTAGTATTATTTTAACCATAGATATATATATTACCGAGATATGTTACTCTGCGGCCAGCTAGAGACATTTGCTCGTTCTTATCAGGCGGTCATATTGGACGTTAAAAAGCAAGGCCTTCTGTATTATTATGTATTATAGAAGGCCCTAGAGCCTAGGTGTTGCTAGCCAAGGCCTTCTATATTATTGCCTGATGTATTATTCTATATTATATTATATATTCTATATTATTACATCAGGCAATAATATAGAAAGCCATGTGCTAGCACAGATCTCTGTTTATGTGGTTGCTAGGCCTCAGTTCAAGCTTTCCGATATGGCGGAAACCGGTGTGAAGCTGCTGCCGAGACAAATATGTACGCCTTTTTAACGTTGAGTAACATATCTCGGTAAGGTAATATATCTGTTTTAACTATGGTTGTAACAGCATGTATTTATATGCAGAGCAGATGCCAGGCTTCAGACTGCCTACGCATTGGTACGTGTTGTGCCAAGAGTTATAGTGCGGTCGTAGCATGATGTAGTGGATCAACTAAGCCATGTGCTGCATGTTTGATCTAGGACTATCTACGAAGGAAAACACAACTTGGACTTCTCCCATGTTCATCTCCAGTACTAAGAAACCTTCGACGCCACCTAGATCACCAAGCTAGCTACAGGGCTCTTAATGCCTGAGTAGTCGATATCAGTGGCTTAGATCGGTTTGATAGATCCAGAACAACGTCGCTCTCAGTCGCGTATCCATCGTAGATAGCTATAGTCGTAGGTTTGATGAATAATGAGCTTTTTCCAGTATTTGTTCTTGTTTAGGTAATCAGATATTATTGTTGCTACTGAGAGGTACGTTAACAGTGCGTGTGTCTCCTGAACTAGCACGAAGCAACAACCTGTTTTAAAATACATTCCTTTTTAATTAATAAACATTTTACGTAAATTACCCTCGTCATCACATTGAAGTATCCATGCTCCAGACATTTTGTCCCACAACAGTTGAGGCTCCACTCATAGTGAGGTACAATCAGGTCTTTGCCTGGCGTGTCGAGAAACAGTCGTGTAGACTGTACAGGCTGGTATTTACGATACTGTCGGTGCTCATAAGTAGGTAGGGGGCCTACACATCTTGATATTCATGTACAAAGAAAACTAGGTGATTTTCCTGTTTTGGCTTATTTTAGGCCTTAATATTTAGGCTTAATATTAGTATCAACAGGTTTTGAAAAGTGGATGTACCATATATGCAACAAGTTGAACTGTAAATATCAACAAGTGGCAGGTAGGGTTTTTAAACTTTTGAAGTAATCCAAGGTCTGTAGATGTAGATTGAGCTGACACAATATTTGTATTCTAGATTTCTATACTTCTAAGCTCATCTCACAACGCATATACTGCGTTTTCCTAGTTGGACTCATTTCGGACAAGAAATGTCCCCAAGAACGGTCTTCTTGATTTTAATGTGTCATCAAATTTTCATTATAAATAAGAATAATCAAATGTTGCTCTGGTACTTTACGTCACCAAGTAGGTGATCATGGTTAACGCGGTTGTAATTGTAACTGGTGGTGTGAAAAGTACTGTTGAAAAACAGGTGAAGATTCAGAAAGAAATTTATTTTATTTGCTTCTGGAACTGCATACTGGCATTGAGTAAATTATATCTTCACGGGATAGAGTGGCAAAGCCCTGGTTGAACATTCCAACAGGCCGTGGTAGTGTTACACCTGGTATTCCTGCTAGGAGCGCTGTTTTCACCTAGAAAATGTCATCTGCTAGAGCACTGTTGCGAGTGAATGCTGCTAGGAGCGCTGAGATCAGCCAACTTTTTTATTGTTCATGGTCATAATAAGCTTTAGGTCATATGGCATTGCCTATCTATAGGCGTCTGTCAAGTGACGTCACCCATTGTTGAAAGAGACGGACAACAATGTCCACCAGTTGGAATTGACCAATCAGAATGTTTGGTAGTTCACCAGATCACTTTGTTGCTATGGTATCGATTGTTTGTCATTTGTTACTTGACAGAAGCCTATAGACTACTCTATCTATGTTACTGGTACTGGAAATCTGCAGCTAGATGAGTGCGGGCTCAAGTCCCGCTGTACCGTAGTCCGTGTACCTACATCCATTCAAGTCTTGTGACTCATTTGTTCAATAAATATTATGTATGCAATTATTTTTTCACAACTTGGGAATACAAAGTAATTTTCTGATGGTTGCAAGAATTTGTTTAATTTAGTTACGGCTACTCGTTCCACTCTGATCGTTCTTCCTAAAAATTAGCAACGTCCGATGTTTGTTTTATACCTTGTGAATCTGATTTTTTGTTTCTGGTCATTTTTTCCTAGGAATGTAGGTTCTTGAAGTACATTTGATTTCTGCCTATGCTGGGTTACATTCAATTGCCTTTCTCGGGCACTTACGACTAGCATGTTTCCTTCTTTGTGCTAGATATTACCATTTATGATTCTTCCGTGCATCACTAATGCTGGGGCTTGGATGATTATCTAGTTTATTTCAGACGCAGTAGTGGCCTACATTGAAGGTCCTATACTTTGACGGGAAAATTATGGACTGAACATCAACCTATTGGACTACAAGACTCCTATTAGTTTACAATTTTATAAAACTAGGGCCTATTATTATGTTTCAAATATATGGTAGCTCGAAAGATCTACCAGCCTCCAGAAGGGTGAGGCATGGAAGGTAATATTTAGATGTAACTAAATAATAAAAATTTCTTTCTAAACTAATTAGTAAATTATAAATGAAAAGAAGGTAGAATAGGGTATACAATTCAAATATGGCGGTAGCAAAGTGGTCAAATCTGCCAACAGGTGTCGTCACTATCAATGCCTTTGAGTCTTTGACAGTAAATTTCAGCCATTCAATTCTGCAATTTCAATATTCTCGTCGCGCCGAATAGGATTTATTGTAGATAGTAATTTTTTAGGAATAAAGAAGGTAGGCAAACTAATATAATCCATATTAAGTATTAACGTAATTATCATTCTTTTTACCGTGGTGTTTGTAATACCCGGTTAAATCAATTCTAGTAGGCCTAGGCTACACGGGCAAGCGTCTGTTGCATGGCGGTTTAAGTAAGGTTATGTAGGCCTGGTCAGCTAGCCTTAGGTCTATATAATGTTTATTCAGCTTGAAGTTGTAGGCCTATCTGTAATTTAAAGTCGGTGTACTATGGCCCTAGGGAAGCCTGCCTAGAAAGCCTAAATTTGACAGTGCATAGGCCTAGCCAAGTTGAAGGGTAGGCCTTCCATTTTGGTAATGTGTAGGTAGGCCTACCGTACTGGTATCACCGAGCATAACCCTTGGCCAAAAGCCTTCGTATGTAATTTAAAAAAATGTATAAACTTTGAAATATAATTGATTATGATGCGCTTGATGACAATATTAGCCTTCCACCAATCAATCAGTAAACTTGTGTTACATCTTGTAAAGCTCTAATATCAGCTTGTTGCTTTCAGTCGTGTTGCTGAATGAGTCGCCACAGCATCAGCGCAGACGTGGAGAAGTCGCTGCGACTGATGGACCGTAACGCAAGCCCGGCAGGCAAGCGTGTCGTCGGCATGTCACAGAAGCCACAGATCAGGTCGCACTTTGCTCCAGCGCCAGGTACTTTCTGAGCTTCTCAGTCATCCACTTTGGTTGCCTGGCAATCACATCTATGTGTGTGTTAATTTAAGTAACTGGGAAAACGCAGTACATGCGTTGTAGGTTGTAGGATGAGTAAGGTTTTATACATGAAATATAATGGAAAGCTATAGACACACCTTGATTGTGAATCCATTTATTTTGGTGCCCTCCTGATTTACCTAGATTGATTATTTCAACCGTTTTATGATCTAATTGGATTAATTTCTTGATCTTGATAATTTTATCAATAGATTTAGGCTTGATATAGGCCTACGTGGAAAAAAAATGTCTTCAATATGGCTCGTTCGATTTATGTAGGCCTAAAACTTCGGAATTATCTGTATAATTCATGTGAATTCCCGTAGCAATTTGAATCTATTCAAAGAAATTTTATTTAGATATTATCCTTCCTTGGTTATTAGGCCCTACTAAGCTTTCAAAATTTCAAAATTATTTTACTTCAAAGTGGTTCAGGTTCTATCCGATTTCGCCTCAAAACTATATACAGTTGGCCTACCAAGCTAGGTGATGACATCTGCATGCCGTTTCATCGGGAAAAAACTTTCGTTTGACCTGTGGAGCGCTAACGAAAATTGAGAAAATGTTTGTTTTTTGAGTAGGGCCTAGGATAATTTTGAGTGTTGGCTTCATTCATCCAGTTGAATTTGTCTTGTAAACTTTTTTTTTTAATAACATCAAAACTTGATACAAAATTATTGTTCCCCAATTAAGGCTATGGACAGAGGCTAGCATTTGGGGTCAGTTGAAAACCCAATTTTTGTTTATTGGGGCTAAAAGGGGTTATAAGGTGTTGACTATTTTACCAGAAATGGCTTTCAGTGGTGAAAAAGCATTTGCAAAGTTTTTTTTCACCTTTTTGGTACATTTTCACGCATTTCGGTTTACGGACTTTTTTTTATTGTTTTCATGTGGATAAGATGTGATGGTAAATAATTACCATATGTACTGTTATTTTGAATTATTTATTGAAGGATAAAGGCAAGGAATACAACTTGGGATCTTCTAAAAAGATTTAGGCGTAGGCCTACGTGTCTTTATTGAGCTCTAAAAAGATTTTTTTTTGTGTGTGTGTGGGGGGGGGGGGGGATTTATGTAATATTTGAGACTTATAAGACATAATCGCAAAAAATCGCAAATATGACAATATGCGCAAAAATAACAATAGGTTTTTTGAACTCGGGAAGACCCGAAACGTAAACATATTGAACAAAAACACTTTAAAAACAATTTGCGTTTAATGCTAGAACCCCTAATGCTTGCCTCTGGCTATGGATGAAAGCTATGGATTGTAAAGTATGCTATTTGTTGTCTCGTGTTGACTAGGGTTGTCATCATTTCAATATATCAAAACGGGACATCCCAATCTTACAAATGAAAGTACAATAATAAGGCTCGTGGAGCAGCATGAGGTGGGTCCTCGCGGAGCGAATTTTTTTCCATTTGTTGTTCTGTAAATATATAATTTCTATGCTGACAGTGATTATAAGAAATTATAATAACGGTACTAAATGAAGCAACAAGAAGAATATTACAGTCCGGGTTATAATTTGTAGGCCTAGACATTTGTTTCAATCAAGACTAGAAATGTAAGCGACAAATCACAGCCATTACACCTGATGACTAAATTATATATTTAATCAAGCTAAAAGAAGGACAGCATACTAAAAAAAACAAAATAAAAGAAAAAATGTGAAAATTGTCCGGTTTTTAATGGTACCGGTAGACGGAACTTCAAGTCCAGTGGCTCATCTTTTCCTGATGATTTGATTGTTTTGCCAACGCAAGCGCAAGTGGCCATTCCAGAGTAGGCCTACTATGCGTAGCCTGTTCAAATTATTCAAAATTACAAAATCACGCGATCAAGCGGGACAAAAATTGATGTCTCAGCGGGACATTGAATTATAATGCGGGACTGTCCCACCAAAAACGGGACAAATGGCAACCCAAGTGTTGACGTGTGTTCCTGTTGCAGGCTCGTTCCTGGACGACAGCTCCATTGACCAGAGCTTCTTCGGGTCGCTGGACCGAGGTCACACAAGACGCGACCCCGACGGGTCAATGACCATGCATCAGTGGGAGTTCCAGAACATGAACCACACAATGACACAGAACCTAACGATGATCAAGGGCAAGGACTCCTGGGAAACAGGTAGCCTCACCTCACACCTGTCGGTAGAGACGTGGAAACATGGCATTTGATGAAATAGACTATCAAATCAAAAAAAATTTCAAGGATATATTTTTTTGCTATTCTTTGTTTTGTGGTATTTTGATTAATTGCATGCATGATTGCATGGTTAATTTGATGATTAATTTTGATTAATTGCATGCACGGTGCTACTCGAATCGATAAATTTATCTTTACTATTTTTTTCCATTTTCAAAAAGTCAGTGTAGTTGAATGAGAAGCTCACATCTCCATGATAATTTTATGCTCTTTAATTAATGTGACATTTTATTTTTGTGAATTCAACCAGTTTTGAGATAATACATCAATGAATTTCATCATTACATTCTTTTTATTCATTGACGTATTATCTTGATACTAATTGAATTCACTAAAATAGAATGTCATATTAAAAGAGCATAATATATCGTGGATATGTGCACTTTTCATTCGATTTCACTGGTTTTTGAACATGGAAAAAAATTAGTGTAGGTGAATTTCACTATTATTATAAGCACCGTGCACGCACCTCCTTAATATCATATTCTATTTCACTATTTTACACTACAAACGTATTTTTCAGAGTACCTATTTAGTTATTTTTAGCTGTTTAGTGAAATTTTACACGATTTTGAAGATATTGAGCTGGATTGGCTAAAATACTATTTTTGAAAAGTGTGTTTGAATATAAAATTAACTGGATAAACCAAAAGTCAAGTTGAAAAGGATTTTCATCTCTTTCCTTGAATACCTATAAAAAATAATGCTCTCGACTTACGTGTGTTGTGACTTGAACGTGATTGTCTTGCAGTGAGCGACCGTCTGTTTGTGGAGTTCCTCGAGACGATCCAGTCAGGGGACTCAGACCAGTTGCTGGACACGATCAACGGCCTCATACAGACGTGCACGGATAACCTCGGGGAGATGAAGGCCATGCAGAACAAGGCGGCCAAGAAGGAGGGCCAGTCACGGGTAGGAACAAACACTGTTTGTCATGTATTTATTGACGTTTCTTTTAAAGAACAATTCGAGAATTGTATAAACTAAATTGCAAAATTGTGGAAAGTTAATTGATACAGAAATTGAAGTAATTGTTGATAATAATGATGGAATATTTGATGGTCAATATGGTTTTTGTAAGGGTTACTCATGTGTCATGTGTAACCCAACTGCAAGGATTCACGCAAGAGCTGTGTGATAGGCCTACTTTAGACAAGGGGGGGTAAAATATCTGCCATCTTTTTGGATTTTGAAAAAGCTTTTGACAAAGTACCTCATAAACAACTGATTTTGAAGTTGAAACAAATAATAAAACATGAGAAGATAACAAAATGGGTGGAGTCCTTCGTAAAAGGTAGTTGGCCCAAATGTAAAGGTAGTAGGCCTAAATGTAATGAGTAAATAAAATAACTATAACCATAAAGGTTGTCAGGCATGATTGAAAGTAGAGTGAAATCATTAAGGGGGTGCGTGCACAGTGTTTACACAAATCGAGAAATTCATCTTTAATATTTTTTTCCATTTTCACAAATTGAATGAAAAGTTCACATTTCCAAAATAATTTTATGCTTTTAATTAATATGACATTTTATTTGCGTGAATTCAATCAGTTTTGAGATGACACGTCAATGAATTTCATAACATTATTTTTATTCATTAACTTATTATCATGAAACTGATTGAATTCACTGAAATAGAACGTCATATTACGGTAATTGAAGAGCATAAAATTATCTTGGAGATGTGAACTTTTCATTTAATTACACTGGTTTTTGAACTTTGAACAAATTAAGAAATATGACTTTCTTCATTTTTATAACCACCGTGCGTGCACCCCCTCAAGTCGGAAAAGTACATCTTCATAGAGAAAAACAAGTCCATTGAATAACCCTGTGCTAGGACCTGTCAGTGTATAAAGTAAATCTTGACCTGTGTATGACCTGTATATGACCTGTGCTAGGACCTGTGGTGGCTGGAGAGCGAGCGCAACACATGGCGCCTCATGTACTGCCTGTACCAACACCGAGCCAACAAACCCGACCATGTGGAGCGCATGTCCGTCGACTCTGTCAGCACGATCAGCGAGAGAGAGGTGGCGGAACAGCTGTACGCAGAAGACAGCGCTACGTTTGAGGTTGGTACCATAGAGCTTGAAACTAGTGGAGAGCACGTGGATGAAACCAACGTGCTCGGTGGTGCGGGGTTTGCGGGGTGCGATCGTAAGACACGTGATGCGGTGATACCAGCCTGGCTAGGAATATTTCGTTACACGTTATCTTTATGGCAGAGCTCCGAGTCTGACCAAATAAGTGACTTCATTCATTGATTGTCATGATTGATTATCATGGATAAAGGTAATTTAGGGCCTACATATTTTTTCTTTTCTGGCGGGAAACCCGGGTAGAAGTCGGGTAATGAAGATGGGTACTCAGATAGGAAATATCCTACCCGCCGACATCTCTAAAATGTACTAACCTTGGAAATAGTGGTTACTGGTTATTCTTTCATCAGTATCTGGTGCAAGGTGATTCACAACAATCACTGCTTTGTAGACTTGACAGTTTCCACCAAGGTGTGTAGAGTTCTGGAGATGATTTCATACAGATGTCGCTCATTTTACATTGCATTTCTTGCGTTTGCCTAGAACTGTGAAACCTCTATGCATCGTTCCCGGATCCATCGTTTTCCTGCATGTATCATTCATTTTTCCTCACCCCACTCCTATATAATCAATGTTGAATTTTCGTGAATAGATTGTTTTCCTGCATGGATAGTTTTATTTTCCTGGTCTCTTGAATAACGATGGATCGAGGTTTCACTGTTTTCAGTAATATTACTTGGTTAAATACTCCGACGTGCATGGTTCTCCGCTATGTGTTACGTAGCTAGGACAGTTGATTGAGCGCGTGTTGTTTGTCCCGCAGTGCCAGTTGATGATCGACTGGCTGGAGAGGAACGCGCTGGACCAACATCTGGAGGGGAACATGGCCCTGCCGCAGCACTACACGGACAGAACAGTCGCTTGGGAGAACACCTTACACCAGCTGCAGGTAACATAACCGCACTAACGAACCTACACCAGCTGCAGGTAACATAACCGCACTAACGAACCTACACCAGCTGCAGGTAACATAACCACACTAACGACCCTACACCAGCTGCAGGTGACATAACCAAACTAACGAACCTACACCAGCTGCAGGTAACATAACCGCACTAACGACCCTACACCAGCTGCAGGTAACATAACCGCACTAACGACCCTACACCAGCTGCAGGTAACATAACCGCACTAACGAACCTACACCAGCTGCAGGTAACATAACCGCACTAACGACCCTACACCAGCTGCAGGTAACATAACCGCACTAACGACCCTACACCAGCTGCAGGTGATATAACCGCACCAACGACCCTACACCAGCTGCAGGTAACATAACCACACTAACGAGTCAACGCTAATGGACAGTCAGACACGACAGAGAAACTAGAATATCTATCAGTATTACAGTGAACCCTCGTTAATCCAAAATGGAAGGGACCCAAAAAAATGATTTCGAAATATAAAAATTCGGATTAAGGCAGTGCATCCACGGTGCTTGTAAAAATAGAGATGGTGGGAAGATAGAGAACAGTAGAGGGAACTCGGAAGAAAAGAAGAAGCAGAGGATAGTAGTAGTGAAGAAGAGGATGAAGAAGTCGGATCCAGCTCCATAAATAATCTTATGGGTAATATTTTGAAGCTTATCCCCCAAAATATTAATATTTAATATTTACCTACTTCTTATAAATAAATACTTAATTTTAAATATCTGAATTAACCGACTGATAAGAAGACTGCCATAGAAGAAGTGGTGGAAACACTCCCTGGCCCAATCTAATTGGTTATCTGGGTTTTGAGAAATATATGTACACCTAATTTGTGAATTACGGTCAATTGGTAATCACACCGTAATTTACAAACCGTAATTGACTGATTTCCAGAACGAGCACGATGAGATTCCGTACCGCAGCAGCCGACCAATCGTGCGCCACATGGATCCGGACGCGCCGCTGCGTGAGGGGCGGCCTATCCACGACCTTGACAAGGAGGATGAGGACCGCCTCGTGATACAGGTAGCTTGGCGGCGCAAGTTCAGCCGATACTTGAATGAGAAAAGTTGTACTTTATAGTTTGTATTATGTGTAAAAGAAGTTGACCACCAACAAAATTACATTAAACTCTCGATGATTCAAACTCGGTTAATTTGAATCACGCGTCAATTCGAACTAGAGAAATGACCCCAGCCGTTGGTATAGGGAAGTCAAGTTGATTCATTTTGATAATTCAAATTCTTATTTCGAATTTCGAACTGATAATTAGTGTGAAGTACTGTTTTATTATTGTTTCGTGTTCCATTTGTTTTGAAAAAACATGAAAATATCTGTTTTTTCCAAGGTTTCTTTTTTAATAATGCTGCTTAACGACCCCATCAACAGCTAGGTTATACGGGGGTACGAACGAGCGTGTGATAATGAAACAATGTCGTTTAGCAAACAATGATCAATTAAACCCAATATTCAAAAAAAATGCAAAATTGACGGATCCTCGTGTTTCAGGTGTTCCACGAGATCCGCTGCGGGCGTCTGGAAGAGGCCCAGCGCTTGTGCGTGCACTGTGGGCAGCCGTGGCGGGCGGCCACCTTGGAGGGGTGGCAGCTGCACCACGACCCCAACTACCGGCGGCCGGGCGCAGTGGAGAAGCTGCCCGCCGAGGGCAACCCACTCAGGTAAACATGCATTGGTACCAGATCAACTCGTAACCACTGTTAGCAATAATTATTTTCGTATTTATAGTTGGTAGCCATGTCTAGAGTTGTAGGAATATACCGTTTATTCAAGTTGGTTATAATATTAATTATAAATTATATAATTATAAAGATACTTTTATTATTCTATTTTTATTTGACCGTAGGCTGATACTCTTAGTTATTAAACAAAACTATGTAAATATTACCATCTGTCACCTGAAGGTAGCGCCTTCCCACGCTGACCGAATAAAGATTTGATTTGATTGGTTTGAGCATGGAGCCGCCCCAGTGGCACAGACAATTATCGCTAGCGGTAGAAACTGAAGTCACCGTTGGGCGTGGGTTCGAGCCCCGCATAAGGCAGTTTTTTGAAAACGTCCTTTCACTCATCATCACTTCATATGTACATATCTACTCGTTCGTACCCCCGTATAACCTAGCTGTTGGTGGGGTCGTTGAGCAAACAATTTTTTTTTTCTCATACTGGGTTTAATGACGCACTGTTATGATAGCGCAGATCTAATGGCGTCGGATGAAGGATTAATGAGATGATGGGATGATGAGATGAAGGTTCTTGGGTAAGGGAAGGATAGTAGGAAGGAAGCGGTCATGGCCGACTTATTGTAGGAACCATCCCGTCATTAGCCTAGACTACAGAGGGAAACCATGAAAACCCCTGTAAAGATGGTCGGCGGCGGGGATCGAACTAGGTTCGGAATTCCCCTCGCCTCCCGCATCACACGAGCGACTGCGCTGCATGTAACAATAATCATTGTGACACCTAGCTCAACTGGAACGGTTTCAGGGACATCTGGAAGCTGTGCGCGTGGCACATGGCTTCTGATAGCCGCCTGCCCGCCCACGCCCGGGCGACCAGCGCAGCCCTGTGTGGTCACGTGGGGGCGCTGCTGCCGGTGTGCCGCTCGTGGCACGACCAGCTGTGGGCGCGACTCAAGGCTCTCGTCGACATACGGGTCGAGCAGGAGATCAGGCAGACCATCACGCGGCCGTATCAGGACATGCCGCAGGCCTACTGGCAGAACAAGTCAGTACCTAGTCAGGTTTTGTTCTCAAGTTTGGCTTACAAATAAATACATTCAACAAAACTGTTGAAATTCAAGAGGCCATAGGAGTCAATTCAGCGGGTAATCAGTTTTTGGTTTTTGGTGATAACTTTCGTACTAGAGAATTTGAATCTATCGTACTAGAGAATCTAAGGTAACTGAAGAATCATTATTGGAAAGTAGGACTTGATTTAAAGAATGTATCTGTGCACAGACTCTTGAAGGAAATGACCGCCAGGCAAAAATCACAGGAACATTAATAATAAATTGAAACTTACGACATGTTTCGATCTTTTTGGATCTCATCAGACAAGTGTATTATTTATTCGAAACATTCCTTCCACTCACAGAAACAAACTTTTTTGTGTGTGTGTTTTTGTGCTCTTTCTTATGTTTTTCCTCCAACCTGTACACACCTCATTATTCTCACATCACTTGTTCCTTTTGCCATGCATCATCATCTATCATCCACCTCTCATATCGTCCATCACAAAAATACATTCGTGAAGAATCAACTGATTTTGAATGATTTGCCCATTTTCAATGTCATTTTAAAACCATTCATTATTGATTCAACTGGTGAGGTCGCCATGTTATTGATTGCGTTACAGCCTGCCCCTGGAGGAGGTCTTCACTCTAAAAACTGTAATGATTATCTATAATTCCTTATATTAGGCCTATATTACATATCATAAACTGTGGAAAAATTATTAAAAGCTCTCACTAGAATTTGGGTACACTACTTGTAGGTTATGTTACGCTCAAGTGACAGCTGATCGAAAGTGCTGTTTCAACTGGTTGAAATTAGACGTAGGAATAGTGTCGTGAATGAGGTAGCATTTTAGTAAGTTTACAGCCTTAAGGGGATGCGTGCACGATGCAGAGCCAAATCGGGAAATTTATCTCTACTATTTTTTCCATTTTCAAAAAAAGATAATTTTGTGCTCTTCAATTAATATGCCATTTGATTTTTGTGAATTCAATCAGTTTTGAGATAATACTTCAAAGAATTTCATCACGTTCTTTTTATTCGTTGACGTATTAGTTACCTTCAGACTGATTGAATTCACTGAAATAGAATGTCATATTAATTAAAGTGCATAAAATTATCTTGGAGATGTGAACTTTTCATTCAGTTACACTGGTTTTTGAAAATGGAAAAAAATTACCGGAGGTGAATTTCTATATTCTTATAACCACCGTGCATGAACCCCCTTAACTTGAAGGAATAAGTTTAAGGTCAAGTTTAATCGTGAATGGGCCTTTATTGATTCATCTGTTGAGACTGCCATGTTATCACCTGCGTTACAGCCTGTCCCTGGATGAGATCTTTGCCGAGCTGTCGTCGAGCCCGGACGCCGACGTCCGAGAGGAGGCGTGCCAGCCGGTGAACCTGGTCCAGCAGCTGCTGATCCTTGACTCGGTGCCGCAGTTGATGCGCGAGATGAGAGGCTGGCTGGACCGCGGGCCGCACTTCTTGCGCTTCCTGGCCCATCTGGTGCTCGTGCTGCGGCGGCTGGGCCACGGCAGCTGCCCGGAGATAGGGGACGCGGTGCTGGAGGCCTACGTCGGGGTGAGTACAACGCCTCGCGGCATCAACGCGCTATAATAACTCGGCCCCAACACTGTTTAAAACCTTACTACCAGCATATGCAGTGCAGGGGTTAACGCGCGCGCTTCATGTGATCCGGCAGGCGAGGGGAATTTCGAACCTGACATCTGACCAACCGTATCGAAAATCGAACCTTTTGAAAATAAGAAGAATTAGTGATAACATGATACTAAATGATCTGTTGTGCTACCAGGTGCTGATATCTCAAGGCAACCCGCGGCTAGTGGCTCACTACGTCGGCACGCTGCCTGTCGGCGATCAGGCTCGCTGGTACGTCGCGTACCTGGCCGACGTCACGGAGCCGGAGGAGCGGCAGGCGTGTCTAGACGCGGCCGAGGGGGCGGGGCTGGACGTGCAGGCCATCACCAAGGCCGTGGTCGAGCACATCAGGTACACACCGCACTCGTTTATCATGTTGACAACTTCGATCTCTGGACACATAAGCTGGACTTACATGAACATACTTGATGCGATTTCATATTACCGTATTGTCCCGAATATAAGCCGAGAGTTTTCCTCAAAATTGCGAGTCGAAAAGTCACCCTTGGCTTATATGCGGATCTCGGCCTAAAATCGTTCAAAAACACATTTTTCACTAAATATAATTGTGTGTACTACACATGCACACTCTTAATAAAGACATCAACTTGAAACTATAAAATATTGCACAAAAACCTGTTTAATAAACGTTTTATCATAAAGAAGCATGATTTTCCCAATTCCCATCATTTTTATTTGACGCGTAGTAATAAACAAAGACACGTTAAGCTGTTGGTTGCATTGTCTTGTCAGACCTTGATGAGTAGGCAGGCCATATAACGATAGCGCGTCATCGGCACTAGCCGAGTGCACACGATCGTGAGGCCCCTAGCAACGGTTTCTCACACGCAGTTGGCATAGTTTTCTCATGCTCGCAATACGACATTGATTAAATTCTAACTCGAAAGAGTGTGATTAACATGGAAAAGGAGATGAAACTTTTAAAAAATTGTTGATCTTAAAGTTTGGGGGTCGGCTTATATTCGGTACAATACGGTATTGTATTTTTGTAAAAATAACCCAGCAGAGGGTGCACAGCTGATGTCGGAAATCTCAGCAGTTGAAAGGGTTAATGCGTGTTTCAGAGAACAGTCGTCTGAGTCTAGCAGAGGCCTGGCGGACCTGAAGGGCGATACGAGCCCGGAGGACCTGGAGAAGATCTCCGCACTGGACTGGGTAGTCTATTACCCGGCGCAGAGAGAAGAGGCTCTGTGGCAGTCGAACGCCCTCATACGACACTTCCTGTCGGCGAACAAGGTCGAGGCGGCCAAGATGGCGCTCAACAAGGTCAGCAAACACTAGCGGATCGGCTGCCACCGGCAGAATTCGTTTGGGCGCTTAGCGATTCGTTATAAAGAATAATTTCAATGTCGGTCGCTAAACAATGCCGGTTTGGAAAAAAAATCTTTCCGGCCCAACACCTTTGGCCAAAAGCATTTGTATAATATTAGGAACCTACTTTTTTACCTACTGTACTGTTACCAAGGCAACAGCCGAAACGTCTCAAATCTCGTGTCTTTTTCATCTCTGTCTTCCATCAACGGCTGCACCACCACCATAAGTAGGCCTATCTACTTGTGAACCTTGGTAAGCTGCAGTTCTCTCTTTCCCTTTCACCCAATTGAAATATAATATTTAAAAAGTAATGAAAGGAAGGAATGCACGGGAATCGAACCCCGCCCACTAGCACAGTAGGCAGGTGTCATACCGCTCGAGCCAATTAGACACAGCGAGTGGTGGAATTATAAACATATCTGAACAATCTGCTCGTCTCGGGCTCGGAGCGAGGAGCCGAACCCTCCCGAATGAATCTGGCCTGAGGCAGGCGACCTGTTTGTCAGCAAACATCAACAATCAGCCGCCAACTATTGCAACCTCTCGCCCGTGTGAGACTTTGATCGCATGATTAGTCGAGCGCCGAATTAGGAACTGAGTTTCATCAAAATACTGTATTGGTATAATAGTAGATATTTTATTCAGTAACATAATGAAACAAAAATCAATTTGATGTTACAAAAAACTTTGGTTGTGACAGCTTGCACTACTGGACTTTTAATGCCGTGAGATATTGATCATTTTTCGTGCGTATAGCGCTTGTACTCTTTGAACGAGTGTGTCGACAGCCGTTGCATGCTAGACGTACAAGTTGGATTAATCAGGAGAATAGAACAAATAGCATTAGCTATAAATCCATTTTTAGACACATTTCGGACAAGAAATGACCCCGAAAACAGTCTTCTTGATTACAATGTCACGTCGAAAATTACATAATTAGAGAATCAATGTGGGTGGCTCTGGTAATGTGTCAACTTGCTCAATCACACTGTGTCAGGAACTGAAATACTGTATACAGTTCACTGGGTTCAGGCGTGGGGAACACTGGAGAGAGAGAGAGAGAGAGAGAGAGAGAGAGAGAGAGAGAGAGAGGGTAACCGTGTGTTTGTTGCCAGATTCCGGGAGACTCCATCGAGCTGGTGCTCCAGGAGTACCAGGGTATGACCCCCGGGTTCAGCTCGGACCTGGTGCCGCTGAGGGCCTCCGCTGCCATACGGGAGCACCTCTGTCACCGGGCTTACCTGGTGAGTACCGTCGCAAGACTCGACTTATTGTTCAACAAATCATTGATGAAATACGCTACTTGTCAACATTAAGCTGGCCTTACATGAACAATTTTCATGCGAAATCTGAAATTTGATGGGACGGTGCGGTGCGATTAAACAAAACTACTGCTGCCTAGTGGCAATTATAGCAAGGTGGGCAAAGTGAAGAGCATGTATATTGTGTACCGCGCTTTTCGTGTACGACTCGAGTTCATTGACAGTTTGTTGTAAATTTGTTGTAATTGCTGGTGTCTTCTCAATGATAATTATAACTATGTAGAAACAAATGTAAAAATCGTATAAAACAGGTCATTCGCACGTGGGCATATTGATCAATTATGAAATCATTTCAAAACAATTGATGCTAAAAGCAACACAGCTGTTCTGGGGGAAGCAGTATGCCGCGACCTCGAGCGGATTTCACTTGAATCCTAAACCACATCCGGTTGTTTCGCATGCAATAAGCTGCTGTGCGGGGAAAAGTAGACTCGAGCTGAACGTGTGCGGAAAAAACCCGCACCATCCCGCAGTCGTCGCTGATTGGCTAATGATTCAAAATGGCTGTCAACCTGCGATATCGCTTTGTGGGCGTGTGCATAATGCTTGCGTGTGATTGGCAGGACGCGCAGGAGAGCTTCACCGACTGGTTCCACCATTTCCACGAGGCCAAGCCGGTGGCGCCCGCTAAGCCCGCCGACGGCGAGGCCTTGTTCACGGAGCTGGTGGCGTTCGACCACCGCAAGAAGGCTTACGAGGCGGAGCTGGAGCGATGGAGGCAGGCCATGAACATCCAGACCAAGGTACGACAAACTGATTCTAACCACGTCGTTGACATTTCATAGATACATCGCCCGGTGGCTAAGTCAATTATCGCAAGCGATAGTAACTGAAGACACCATTGGGCGTGGGTTCGAGTGCCGTATAAGGCATAGGTTTTTGTAAACGTCCTGTCTCACCTATCATCACTTCATCGTTTCATTATCACCTGCTCATTCGTATCCCCGTATAACCTAGCTGTTGGTGGGGTCATTAAGCAGCATTATAAAAAAAAATGAAAGTTGTACCGAAATTTTAATATCGAAAGTTGATCGGAGTACAGAAATAATTTCCATCGCTATCAAACAATGGAAACGAAACAGTGTGAGGCGAATGAACGTGGATAGCTGTATAGGTATGGGTGAGTAGATGTATAGGGAAGACGTTCACTGCACGGCACTTTACTCACAGATCGGTTACTCCTTGATTTCCGCAACTTGTTTCTATTCAGTTATTTACAGTGTTTTCAAACGATATCTAGTCTTGATATTCCAATTAGATTCCAATTGATTTGTGGCATTCTCATTTTCCTGTACGGTAGTTTACTTTTTTTTTAGTTTACTTTGTATATACTTGTCATATATAGACCTTGGACAGCCAGACTCAACAGTGTATCATATCATGTAACCCAAGAGACCGGTGTTTCCGCTGGTGTTTCAGCTGGTGAAGCAGCGTCTGTACAACGTGCTTCTGTTCCCCGAGGGCGGCTGGCTGGTGGACGGCTACGCAGACGGGCCGAGCCAGACAGAAGAGGAGGCAGGGCGGCTGCGCCAGATGGAGAACCTGCGCCAGCTATGTGTGCCCGGGGTGGCGCTACTGCTCCTCTCAGTCGTCAACAGCATGGGCGAGTACGCGGAGGCCCTGCAGTTAGCTGACGTCATTGTATCCGAGCAACACAAGCTCTACAAGGTCAGACGAGATTCTCAATAACAACGTGACGGGCAAATGATTGCAGATGACTTTCCGTTTGAACGTATTGTAGTTGAAGTGCTTTACAAAGACGTACGTTAACTAATACTGGCCATCCATGATGAACATTCATATCAAGTTACGTGTTATTTGTATGTAACGGTACGCGGTGAAGTAAAAATCGATGGCAATAATATCGAGTGTTACTGTTACATGCAAGTGAGCTTTCCACCTTCGTTATTATTACTTTTGAGTCTTTACCTTTTAGAACAAATATCGTTTGCATCTTGTGCCGTACAGTGAACCCTCGATAATCCAAAATCAAAATCGAAGGGACGAAAAAAAGATTATGGTTTATAAAAATTCAGATTAACCAAATAGTAATTTTTCCCGCTCAGAATATAGTCAATTTCATATTGGCGCTAGAGGAAGCTATGTCACCAGCTGAGACTAGGTAATAGATCAGTTGCTAAGGGCCTCGCTGATCGTATGTACTCGGCTATCTCCATAACTAGCCATCCTCATCCGTCCCGAGTCGGACGAACAAGTATTCTGAGCTCAAACTTCGTCGAGGTCGACTGCATTCGGACGGATTCGGCCGGATGACACGCACAGGAACAGCTTAGCGTGCTTCGACTCATTTTTACGCGTCGAATGAAAACGATGGAAATTGAGAAAAATAATTATAAATGCGAGGAATTTACTCAAACTATTTCGGATTAGCCAATCGTGAATCAGTGTTGAAGCAATTGAAGGGACAAAATATGAGTTCGACTTACGGTTTAGCTGGAATCCGGATTATCCTTAATTAACATTGAAATGCCTACACCTTCAGCCGGGGACCGATATCAAGTTTCGGATGAACCAAGTTTGGATTAACGAGGGTACCGGTATACTGTGCCCACAAAAAAAAGAATATGAAGCTACATTTCTTCTTTTTCTTTCATTTTTTTTTTATCATTTCATTTCTTCTCAACTTCATGGAGACACTTTTTTCTAGAAAACGGCTTGAGAAAACAAGTTTTTTTAAAAATCATAGTGTTCTCGAAAGTGCATTTTGATGAAGTTATGCATTGATATTACTTTATGATTTTTTTGTGTGAATTACAAATTAATTCATCTCACACATTTTATTAATCAAAATTATTCACAAATTTTTTCTATTCATCAATTATTTTATGCATGCTATTTTCAAGATATAGGGCCTACTGATAATAATGCCTAACTTCATTCATCATTTGGTTCATGAAATACACTAAATAAATTGTGCAAATCCATCCAGTAGAATAGATTTTATTTCCTGCTCCATTCCAAAATACGTTGAAAAAAAGTTTTTGACCAATTTACTTCTAAAAAGAACAACGCACCCGTTCTAAAGCGATTTGGTTCGGCACTAGGTCGTTGAAAGTTCAATATAAACTATTGGTGGATGTGTTCTCATTATTTTTTCAGTAGCCCAAAAAGTGTGTATAAAATAAAATAATTATTACAAAAAAGCGCTTCGATACCAACAAGAGGACAAATTTTCAGTGTTGTCCCCCATTAACCTCGTTCACAGCCAGAACGAATAAAACAAGACATAACGGTGAATCTTTCCACACTAGCTTCTTGAGCACTTGACTTGACGCCTGGTTTTGTTTCAGGTTTACACGAAGAGCAAGCTGCAAGAGCTGTTGACCAAGATCGGTGAATCTTGCATCCCGCTCATGGACCAGAAGAAAGACGCGTGGGGCAATCCGATCTAACGAGCGCCGGGTTCATCTAAGCAACTAATCACTATTAACAATTGTTTCCATTTGTATCGTACATGCAAGTGTAATCAGGTGACCGCCAGCCAATCGAGCGCTTGTAAAGCCAATCATTCACACAAACTGTAAATTAGTAAGTTTTATCGTGTTATACTATTTAGTTTTTGATACGAAAAGAAAGTCGGTAAAGAACTTTTGATAACTGGTAGGGACGTATATATAACTGTTTGACATTGTGTGTCCTCGTGCCAGTGTTGCAGCGACTGCATTACGTTGTCTTGTCAATGAAGCTGCCACAGAAGATGTCTTCCAGAGAAGGCATACTTGAGCATGTTTAGCTCACAACTATGTAATAAAATCATTAATTATTCTGAACGTTGTCTCATTATTGTGACTTGAGAGTCCAATGGAGTCAATTTAGCGTAATATCAGTTTTTCGGTGATAACTTTTGAAGGGTATGAAATGAAGAATTCTGGAAACGAGGAAACACATATATTTTCAATATCTTCAAGGTGGTGGAAGTAATAACTATTTATCTCAGAACGCTTGACTGTCAGGCGTATACGCTTAAAAATACACATGCTTTAACCGTATTCGCGTGACGATTGTATGAAGTGAGATAAATAGTTTTACTTGCACCTAGTCGCGTTCCAGAATTAGGCGCGTAGCTAGCGCTAGATTAGCATTAGCATGTCGAAATGGCGTTCCATTTTCTAGCGGCTAATTCCGCTAGAATCTAGCAAGTCGTTCCAGAATCTAGCCTGCTAAGTCCGCTGACATTCCTAGTTCGGCCATAATTTTGAGTGCCAATTCAAAGATCATGGCGTCGCTTGATAGCCTATGGTCGAGGAGCTGCAGATTGAGTATGATAATGAAATAATGTCAATAAACGTGGAGAAAGTACTGCAGAACAATTAAATAATGGTGAGTTTAAATATTTAAATATTATGAGTAAACAATTACAGTCAAAAATTCTACGTTGCGGTTACAGGAGATGATCAGAAATATATTGAAAATATTCAATTCTGTTGGCAATGAGAGTGAAAACTTTGTCATCTTCTTCTGATCCACTGGAGGAGGAATCAGAAGAAATGCCTGCATTTAATACAATCGCTGCAGCTCACAATACGATTTGATCTTCCGCCATCAGCTAGTTGCAAAAGACGCTCGTGGTCGTTCCAGAATTGCAAGCTAGCTGAGCTAGCCGAGAGGCCAACTTAGCGCTAGCAGAGCGCTTGATTCTGGCACGCCACATTTTTTGAAGGTATTGAAATTATCTGTGTTTCTTCGTTTTTAGAATTTCGATATCTCGTAACGTTCAAAAGTTATCACCAAAAAACTGATATTCTGCTGAATTGACTCCCTTGGACTTTTTTTTTCAAACAAAAAACATGCACTTTTTTCACGAGTATGGGGAAATTGAGTCTTCGCTTCGCTCATCCAAAAATGTTTCATATGCTATTCTAATAGCTTCTCAATCAGCCGTGCAAGATACAATGTCGTTCTGACAGCTGTCATTGTTTCTACATGCCAAAATAATTATTTACTTGTACGTACTAGATTATTGTATTGTTTATTCACTGTAGATTATTTCATGATAATAATATTGGTTTCAAGTCACTATAACAGCCACCCTCGATCGCTCGAACGTACAAGACCTACTCACCGACATGCTACAATTACCTCGTTGTAGCAAGGTCGACCTCGGATAGGATAGATGGAGGACGAGGTTTTATTTTCAAATAGATTCAAATTTTCAAGGAATCCTAAAGTAATGGTCATACACATCATTCCGAAATTTATTTATTTATCCATTAGGATATTAAATAGTGGGAAGTACACTGTATACAGTGATGGAAATCGGATCAACCAATTTTATTTTTAAAAAATATACCGCATAATTTTTTTATCCCAATCGAAGCCATAAGAAGCCAATTAAGAATTCAAGCAATAGGTGCAATGATTAAAATGAGTAATGAATACCAGCTCTCTCTCTATAAAGACTTTTAGGTGCACACTGATAGAGCTTGGTAAAACTTGGTAACAATTGAGTAGGCATAAGTAGTGCTTTCATTCGATTGGTGGACCGAGATGGATGGAACACTGACTAGCGTGCATGAAACTGGGGCCTTACTGAGGTGCATCGTGGGCTAGCAATTCATCGTGGAAGTCTGAGTATTCCTTCAATAGGCTGTCATGACGGTTTGATCCACTCAAGGTAAGCTGGTGGTATTTGCACTGACTTCGAACGGCGGCTGCATATCGTGCGGTATGGTGTCGTAGTCGGTAGGGTCGGCCAGCATTTCCAGACTGTGCCGGAGAGTCCCGTCGCCTCCAGGAGCGCAGCCTCATCCCTCAGGACCTCCACCTCGCACGTCCCCCTCCCCCTGCAGGTAGGCCACCAGCGTCTGGTGCTCGTCGCTTCCTGAACGCAACGCAACAAGTAATACACTCAACGCAACAAGCAACACATTTAACGCAACAAGTAATACACTTGACTTGATAACATGCTGCACGGCTGGGTCGTTACCAGGGGCACCGACTCCGTGGGTGCTCAGGGTCCAGAGCACCCGTCAGATCTTTTCGAGGGGTGCAGAGCACCCCTCGAAAATTTGGCTCAACCAATATATATAATCACGAATTTGTATGTTTCATTAAATTTCTGGCAAATTTAACGTTTTATTTTTACTTCCATAATATCAATAATATGTGAATGTTGTTGTTTTGAAGAAGCATTTCTTTAGCAAGAAATAAGAAGAATATTTAGAGCCTTTTCTGATCTTTACTCGATTGCCGGGAGGGAGGGGGCCGGGGAGAGTCATAAATATATACATTTTTCAAGAGAACCGATAGACTAGTCATTGTTATAATGAACATATGTTAACCATCCTTGTTGCTGGAACATTTTATTGACACTCTTTAAGGGTAATAAACCCATGTCTATGCGTTGACGATTTGTTCAACTATACTGTAAGTCACGTATTCTTTTAACTCAAAGCTTTGAACACAAGGTATATTTTCTATGTCTTTTCGCGTGAATTTCAGTATAGCATAAAACTTGAGTTTTCATTCATGACGTTTTCGTCCCTCCCAACTCTTGGTCCTTTTATATTAGGCATATTATAGGCATTTGGTAGGCATATTATATTTGTCGAATGATGTTCATATTGAGAAGTCACGAAGAAGGATGAAGTGCGCGTTAGTACTAAATATCACAGTGGAAAAATATTGGCATATTTGTTAAATATTTAGCAAAATATTTTGATGGATCTCATGATGGATTGCATTCCCATTAGATTGTGCAGTGAGTAAAAAGAGTGGAAACATGAAATAATGCGGTGATCGAAAGATAAGTGGTAGTTTCGTTGCTGTATTGGTAAGTCTCTGCATGGCCAACTCAATAGTATGGCAATAATATTACCAACTTATTTGTTGTCATTTTTTACATATATTTTAAGATTCCTTAATATTATCTGCTTCGACAAGTTCTAGAATACTCAAGCAGGGACGTCGTTAAAACTTGAAAGGGGACCAAGGTATGACGCGTGCCCCATCCAATCGACATTTGCACCCCACCAAAAATTTATTTATTTAGAAATCGCGAAAATAACTTCGAAAATGTCCATGATTGAAATATTGAAATAACGTTGGAAATGTCCATAATGGTTCAATCTAGGACTCCTAAACTGCTTGTAAATCGCAAAAATCACTTTAAAAAATGACCATATTTCAAAAAATTCCCTGCAGGGCTTTGCTGATGGAGATCGAAAAATTAACTTCGAGAATATCCATGGAGGTTCAATTATTGGACTTCAAAACTGTATGTAGATCGCAACAATTACTTAGAAAATAACCATATTTCAATAAAATCCCTGCGGGGCTTGGGGAAGGAGTAGCAAAATCATTTTCAAAAAGTCCATAATGATGTCTTTGTTATTATGAAAGTCTTCTTGAACTGATAAAGATTCCATTTACTTCTTATAGATGCATTTTTACTGTTTACCAGTTATCAATTTTACAGAGTTTGATTATCATTGTGAATACAACGGGAATTGTACTGTCAATATGTATTGTTGTTCCTGTCAATAAATTCATTAAATCAATCAATCTTGTAATGACAATGTACTTATTGTGTTGTTCTCCATATCTGAGGGTTGTATCCTAATAATACATCATTCAGTGTGAAATATGTTATAACTCACTAGACATCAGGGTATAAAATTTAATCTAATTCAGTAGCCTAGTTTGATTCAGTAATATAAATTATTGAAATGTGAGTAATTTATCTAGCACAAAAAGGCTTTTTCTCTCAAGCTTATATCCATTACAGATTAGCACAACTGCATCTGGTTAAACAAAATATGACAAAAAAAACTTCATGTAGAATTAGATTAATTCAGTAATGAGAGTTATTACAGGGTGATAAATTTATCCAGGGAAGAAAGGAATTATCTCTGCGCTACTGTCCATTGAGGATTTGTACAATTGCATATGGGTATATTAAACAAATTACGACAGAAAAAAAAGCAGTCTCCAATGGTATTCGATACCAGGACCTCTCGCATCGGAATCCGAAACCGCCAACGCTAGCAACTAAGCTACCTAGACACAGAATATTTTTGCAAAGTTATTGAGATACTTGAAAAGATATTCGAATTATTACCTAACCTGTTGGTATATTCTGCTCCTCTGGTAGGAGAGCTGAGGTTTGAAAGATTATTTGAATTAATTTGTGTCAGGTGGAATACCTGTTGCGCCATTCTGCTTCCCTGGTACTTGAGTCAATTTTCCACGAACAAAAGTTTTCGAGCAAATTAGTTACAGTCCAGTATTCGTACCAGGCAGTGAAATTCATTGTTGAATTTCTCAGTTCTGTTATTTATTCATATGGTTATCAAATTCGAACACAAATCCGGTCTCCGTTTCAAAATCGAGTTTAATTTAAAGATTTTAGAGCAAAAATCAACTTGGTACTATTGCCATGGTATATAGGGTCCTATATAGAATTCTGGAATCCTTCTAATTACTTTTCCATTAGCATTATTAGCAAAATTTCAACGGAATAACTCTTCTGAAATGTCCTCTTGTCTTCCTACAAAATTTTAGCCGAATCAAAAATGATGATTTTTTATGACTCTGAAAAGTGGCTGGAAATTGCAGTTTTTGGGTAATTCAGACACCTTTTTCTTGGAAATGGCTGATGCGAGTATAGCCAAATTTGCTGAGGATTTAGGGACCATCAAGTTATACTCTTAAAAAAATACTAGAACATCATAGCTCTCACCAGTTGATAGAAATTAATTGCGAAAGGTCCAAAAGTACCTTAGTTAAGCCTGTACATTTCGGTCAAAAATTTTTGTCCTCTGAAATTCATTGTTGAATTTCTCAGTTCTGTTGTTATTTATTCATATGGTTATCAAATTCGAACACAAATCCGGTCTCCGTTTCAAAATCGAGTTTAATTTAAAGATTTTAGAGCAAAAATCAACTTGGTACTATTGCCATGGTATAGGGTCCTATATAGAATTCTGGAATCCTTCTAATTACTTTTCCATTAGCATTATTAGCAAAATTTCAACGGAATAACTCTTCTGAAATGTCCTCTTGTCTTCCTACAAAATTTTAGCCGAATCAAAAATGATGATTTTTTATGACTCTGAAAAGTGGCTGGAAATTGCAGTTTTTGGGTAATTCAGACACCTTTTTCTTGGAAATGGCTGATGCGAGTATAGCCAAATTTGCTGAGGATTTAGGGACCATCAAGTTATACTCTTAAAAAAATACTAGAACATCATAGCTCTCACCAGTTGATAGAAATTAATTGCGAAAGGTCCAAAAGTACCTTAGTTAAGCCTGTACATTTCGGTCAAAAATTTTTGTCCTCTGAAATTCATTGTTGAATTTCTCAGTTCTGTTGTTATTTATTCATATGGTTATCAAATTCGAACACAAATCCGGTCTCCGTTTCAAAATCGAGTTTAATTTAAAGATTTTAGAGCAAAAATCAACTTGGTACTATTGCCATGGTATATAGGGTCCTATATAGAATTCTGGAATCCTTCTAATTACTTTTCCATTAGCATTATTAGCAAAATTTCAACGGAATAACTCTTCTGAAATGTCCTCTTGTCTTCCTACAAAATTTTAGCCGAATCAAAAATGATGATTTTTTATGACTCTGAAAAGTGGCTGGAAATTGCAGTTTTTGGGTAATTCAGACACCTTTTTCTTGGAAATGGCTGATGCGAGTATAGCCAAATTTGCTGAGGATTTAGGGACCATCAAGTTATACTCTTAAAAAAATACTAGAACATCATAGCTCTCACCAGTTGATAGAAATTAATTGCGAAAGGTCCAAAAGTACCTTAGTTAAGCCTGTACATTTCGGTCAAAAATTTTTGTCCTCTGAAATTCATTGTTGAATTTCTCAGTTCTGTTGTTATTTATTCATATGGTTATCAAATTCGAACACAAATCCGGTCTCCGTTTCAAAATCGAGTTTAATTTAAAGATTTTAGAGCAAAAATCAACTTGGTACTATTGCCATGGTATATAGGGTCCTATATAGAATTCTGGAATCCTTCTAATTACTTTTCCATTAGCATTATTAGCAAAATTTCAACGGAATAACTCTTCTGAAATGTCCTCTTGTCTTCCTACAAAATTTTAGCCGAATCAAAAATGATGATTTTTTATGACTCTGAAAAGTGGCTGGAAATTGCAGTTTTTGGGTAATTCAGACACCTTTTTCTTGGAAATGGCTGATGCGAGTATAGCCAAATTTGCTGAGGATTTAGGGACCATCAAGTTATACTCTTAAAAAAATACTAGAACATCATAGCTCTCACCAGTTGATAGAAATTAATTGCGAAAGGTCCAAAAGTACCTTAGTTAAGCCTGTACATTTCGGTCAAAAATTTTTGTCCTCTGAAATTCATTGTTGAATTTCTCAGTTCTGTTGTTATTTATTCATATGGTTATCAAATTCGAACACAAATCCGGTCTCCGTTTCAAAATCGAGTTTAATTTAAAGATTTTAGAGCAAAAATCAACTTGGTACTATTGCCATGGTATATAGGGTCCTATATAGAATTCTGGAATCCTTCTAATTACTTTTCCATTAGCATTATTAGCAAAATTTCAACGGAATAACTCTTCTGAAATGTCCTCTTGTCTTCCTACAAAATTTTAGCCGAATCAAAAATGATGATTTTTTATGACTCTGAAAAGTGGCTGGAAATTGCAGTTTTTGGGTAATTCAGACACCTTTTTCTTGGAAATGGCTGATGCGAGTATAGCCAAATTTGCTGAGGATTTAGGGACCATCAAGTTATACTCTTAAAAAAATACTAGAACATCATAGCTCTCACCAGTTGATAGAAATTAATTGCGAAAGG
Organism: Brachyptera putata; assembly: GCA_907164805.1. Classification (NCBI taxonomy): domain Eukaryota; kingdom Metazoa; phylum Arthropoda; class Insecta; order Plecoptera; family Taeniopterygidae; genus Brachyptera; species Brachyptera putata. The sequence goes on along the minus strand of OU015467.1, from coordinate 20,592,555 downwards.
TCCAAAAGTACCTTAGTTAACCCTGTACATTTCGGTCAAAAATTTTTGTCCTCTGAAATTCATTGTTGAATTTCTCAGTTCTGTTGTTATTTATTCATATGGTTATCAAATTCGAACACAAATCCGGTCTCCGTTTCAAAATCGAGTTTAATTTAAAGATTTTAGAGCAAAAATCAACTTGGTACTATTGCCATGGTATATAGGGTCCTATATAGAATTCTGGAATCCTTCTAATTACTTTTCCATTAGCATTATTAGCAAAATTTCAACGGAATAACTCTTCTGAAATGTCCTCTTGTCTTCCTACAAAATTTTAGCCGAATCAAAAATGATGATTTTTTATGACTCTGAAAAGTGGCTGGAAATTGCAGTTTTTGGGTAATTCAGACACCTTTTTCTTGGAAATGGCTGATGCGAGTATAGCCAAATTTGCTGAGGATTTAGGGACCATCAAGTTATACTCTTAAAAAAATACTAGAACATCATAGCTCTCACCAGTTGATAGAAATTAATTGCGAAAGGTCCAAAAGTACCTTAGTTAAGCCTGTACATTTCGGTCAAAAATTTTTGTCCTCTGAAATTCATTGTTGAATTTCTCAGTTCTGTTGTTATTTATTCATATGGTTATCAAATTCGAACACAAATCCGGTCTCCGTTTCAAAATCGAGTTTAATTTAAAGATTTTAGAGCAAAAATCAACTTGGTACTATTGCCATGGTATATAGGGTCCTATATAGAATTCTGGAATCCTTCTAATTACTTTTCCATTAGCATTATTAGCAAAATTTCAACGGAATAACTCTTCTGAAATGTCCTCTTGTCTTCCTACAAAATTTTAGCCGAATCAAAAATGATGATTTTTTATGACTCTGAAAAGTGGCTGGAAATTGCAGTTTTTGGGTAATTCAGACACCTTTTTCTTGGAAATGGCTGATGCGAGTATAGCCAAATTTGCTGAGGATTTAGGGACCATCAAGTTATACTCTTAAAAAAATACTAGAACATCATAGCTCTCACCAGTTGATAGAAATTAATTGCGAAAGGTCCAAAAGTACCTTAGTTAAGCCTGTACATTTCGGTCAAAAATTTTTGTCCTCTGAAATTCATTGTTGAATTTCTCAGTTCTGTTGTTATTTATTCATATGGTTATCAAATTCGAACACAAATCCGGTCTCCGTTTCAAAATCGAGTTCAATTTAAAGATTTTAGAGCAAAAATCAACTTGGTACTATTGCCATGGTATATAGGGTCCTATATAGAATTCTGGAATCCTTCTAATTACTTTTCCATTAGCATTATTAGCAAAATTTCAACGGAATAACTCTTCTGAAATGTCCTCTTGTCTTCCTACAAAATTTTAGCCGAATCAAAAATGATGATTTTTTATGACTCTGAAAAGTGGCTGGAAATTGCAGTTTTTGGGTAATTCAGACACCTTTTTCTTGGAAATGGCTGATGCGAGTATAGCCAAATTTGCTGAGGATTTAGGGACCATCAAGTTATACTCTTAAAAAAATACTAGAACATCATAGCTCTCACCAGTTGATAGAAATTAATTGCGAAAGGTCCAAAAGTACCTTAGTTAAGCCTGTACATTTCGGTCAAAAATTTTTGTCCTCTGAAATTCATTGTTGAATTTCTCAGTTCTGTTGTTATTTATTCATATGGTTATCAAATTCGAACACAAATCCGGTCTCCGTTTCAAAATCGAGTTTAATTTAAAGATTTTAGAGCAAAAATCAACTTGGTACTATTGCCATGGTATATAGGGTCCTATATAGAATTCTGGAATCCTTCTAATTACTTTTCCATTAGCATTATTAGCAAAATTTCAACGGAATAACTCTTCTGAAATGTCCTCTTGTCTTCCTACAAAATTTTAGCCGAATCAAAAATGATGATTTTTTATGACTCTGAAAAGTGGCTGGAAATTGCAGTTTTTGGGTAATTCAGACACCTTTTTCTTGGAAATGGCTGATGCGAGTATAGCCAAATTTGCTGAGGATTTAGGGACCATCAAGTTATACTCTTAAAAAAATACTAGAACATCATAGCTCTCACCAGTTGATAGAAATTAATTGCGAAAGGTCCAAAAGTACCTTAGTTAAGCCTGTACATTTCGGTCAAAAATTTTTGTCCTCTGAAATTCATTGTTGAATTTCTCAGTTCTGTTGTTATTTATTCATATGGTTATCAAATTCGAACACAAATCCGGTCTCCGTTTCAAAATCGAGTTTAATTTAAAGATTTTAGAGCAAAAATCAACTTGGTACTATTGCCATGGTATATAGGGTCCTATATAGAATTCTGGAATCCTTCTAATTACTTTTCCATTAGCATTATTAGCAAAATTTCAACGGAATAACTCTTCTGAAATGTCCTCTTGTCTTCCTACAAAATTTTAGCCGAATCAAAAATGATGATTTTTTATGACTCTGAAAAGTGGCTGGAAATTGCAGTTTTTGGGTAATTCAGACACCTTTTTCTTGGAAATGGCTGATGCGAGTATAGCCAAATTTGCTGAGGATTTAGGGACCATCAAGTTATACTCTTAAAAAAATACTAGAACATCATAGCTCTCACCAGTTGATAGAAATTAATTGCGAAAGGTCCAAAAGTACCTTAGTTAAGCCTGTACATTTCGGTCAAAAATTTTTGTCCTCTGAAATTCATTGTTGAATTTCTCAGTTCTGTTGTTATTTATTCATATGGTTATCAAATTCGAACACAAATCCGGTCTCCGTTTCAAAATCGAGTTTAATTTAAAGATTTTAGAGCAAAAATCAACTTGGTACTATTGCCATGGTATATAGGGTCCTATATAGAATTCTGGAATCCTTCTAATTACTTTTCCATTAGCATTATTAGCAAAATTTCAACGGAATAACTCTTCTGAAATGTCCTCTTGTCTTCCTACAAAATTTTAGCCGAATCAAAAATGATGATTTTTTATGACTCTGAAAAGTGGCTGGAAATTGCAGTTTTTGGGTAATTCAGACACCTTTTTCTTGGAAATGGCTGATGCGAGTATAGCCAAATTTGCTGAGGATTTAGGGACCATCAAGTTATACTCTTAAAAAAATACTAGAACATCATAGCTCTCACCAGTTGATAGAAATTAATTGCGAAAGGTCCAAAAGTACCTTAGTTAAGCCTGTACATTTCGGTCAAAAATTTTTGTCCTCTGAAATTCATTGTTGAATTTCTCAGTTCTGTTGTTATTTATTCATATGGTTATCAAATTCGAACACAAATCCGGTCTCCGTTTCAAAATCGAGTTTAATTTAAAGATTTTAGAGCAAAAATCAACTTGGTACTATTGCCATGGTATATAGGGTCCTATATAGAATTCTGGAATCCTTCTAATTACTTTTCCATTAGCATTATTAGCAAAATTTCAACGGAATAACTCTTCTGAAATGTCCTCTTGTCTTCCTACAAAATTTTAGCCGAATCAAAAATGATGATTTTTTATGACTCTGAAAAGTGGCTGGAAATTGCAGTTTTTGGGTAATTCAGACACCTTTTTCTTGGAAATGGCTGATGCGAGTATAGCCAAATTTGCTGAGGATTTAGGGACCATCAAGTTATACTCTTAAAAAAATACTAGAACATCATAGCTCTCACCAGTTGATAGAAATTAATTGCGAAAGGTCCAAAAGTACCTTAGTTAAGCCTGTACATTTCGGTCAAAATTTTTGTCCTCTGAAATTCATTGTTGAATTTCTCAGTTCTGTTGTTATTTATTCATATGGTTATCAAATTCGAACACAAATCCGGTCTCCGTTTCAAAATCGAGTTTAATTTAAAGATTTTAGAGCAAAAATCAACTTGGTACTATTGCCATGGTATATAGGGTCCTATATAGAATTCTGGAATCCTTCTAATTACTTTTCCATTAGCATTATTAGCAAAATTTCAACGGAATAACTCTTCTGAAATGTCCTCTTGTCTTCCTACAAAATTTTAGCCGAATCAAAAATGATGATTTTTTATGACTCTGAAAAGTGGCTGGAAATTGCAGTTTTTGGGTAATTCAGACACCTTTTTCTTGGAAATGGCTGATGCGAGTATAGCCAAATTTGCTGAGGATTTAGGGACCATCAAGTTATACTCTTAAAAAAATACTAGAACATCATAGCTCTCACCAGTTGATAGAAATTAATTGCGAAAGGTCCAAAAGTACCTTAGTTAAGCCTGTACATTTCGGTCAAAAATTTTTGTCCTCTGAAATTCATTGTTGAATTTCTCAGTTCTGTTGTTATTTATTCATATGGTTATCAAATTCGAACACAAATCCGGTCTCCGTTTCAAAATCGAGTTTAATTTAAAGATTTTAGAGCAAAAATCAACTTGATACTATTGCCATGGTATAGGGTCCTATATAGAATTCTGGAATCCTTCTAATTACTTTTCCATTAGCATTATTAGCAAAATTTCAACGGAATAACTCTTCTGAAATGTCCTCTTGTCTTCCTACAAAATTTTAGCCGAATCAAAAATGATGATTTTTTATGACTCTGAAAAGTGGCTGGAAATTGCAGTTTTTGGGAAATTCAGACACCTTTTTCTTGGAAATGGCTGATGCGAGTATAGCCAAATTTGCTGAGGATTTAGGGACCATCAAGTTATACTCTTAAAAAAATACTAGAACATCATAGCTCTCACCAGTTGATAGAAATTAATTGCGAAAGGTCCAAAAGTACCTTAGTTAACCCTGTACATTTCGGTCAAAAATTTTTGTCCTCTGAAATTCATTGTTGAATTTCTCAGTTCTGTTGTTATTTATTCATATGGTTATCAAATTCGAACACAAATCCGGTCTCCGTTTCAAAATCGAGTTTAATTTAAAGATTTTAGAGCAAAAATCAACTTGGTACTATTGCCATGGTATAGGGTCCTATATAGAATTCTGGAATCCTTCTAATTACTTTTCCATTAGCATTATTAGCAAAATTTCAACGGAATAACTCTTCTGAAATGTCCTCTTGTCTTCCTACAAAATTTTAGCCGAATCAAAAATGATGATTTTTTATGACTCTGAAAAGTGGCTGGAAATTGCAGTTTTTGGTTAATTCAGACACCTTTTTCTTGGAAATGGCTGATGCGAGTATAGCCAAATTTGCTGAGGATTTAGGGACCATCAAGTTATACTCTTAAAAAAATACTAGAACATCATAGCTCTCACCAGTTGATAGAAATTAATTGCGAAAGGTCCAAAAGTACCTTAGTTAACCCTGTACATTTCGGTCAAAAATTTTTGTCCTCTGAAATTCATTGTTGAATTTCTCAGTTCTGTTGTTATTTATTCATATGGTTATCAAATTCGAACACAAATCCGGTCTCCGTTTCAAAATCGAGTTTAATTTAAAGATTTTAGAGCAAAAATCAACTTGGTACTATTGCCATGGTATAGGGTCCTATATAGAATTCTGGAATCCTTCTAATTACTTTTCCATTAGCATTATTAGCAAAATTTCAACGGAATAACTCTTCTGAAATGTCCTCTTGTCTTCCTACAAAATTTTAGCCGAATCAAAAATGATGATTTTTTATGACTCTGAAAAGTGGCTGGAAATTGCAGTTTTTGGGTAATTCAGACACCTTTTTCTTGGAAATGGCTGATGCGAGTATAGCCAAATTTGCTGAGGATTTAGGGACCATCAAGTTATACTCTTAAAAAAATACTAGAACATCATAGCTCTCACCAGTTGATAGAAATTAATTGCGAAAGGTCCAAAAGTACCTTAGTTAAGCCTGTACATTTCGGTCAAAAATTTTTGTCCTCTGAAATTCATTGTTGAATTTCTCAGTTCTGTTGTTATTTATTCATATGGTTATCAAATTCGAACACAAATCCGGTCTCCGTTTCAAAATCGAGTTTAATTTAAAGATTTTAGAGCAAAAATCAACTTGGTACTATTGCCATGGTATATAGGGTCCTATATAGAATTCTGGAATCCTTCTAATTACTTTTCCATTAGCATTATTAGCAAAATTTCAACGGAATAACTCTTCTGAAATGTCCTCTTGTCTTCCTACAAAATTTTAGCCGAATCAAAAATGATGATTTTTTATGACTCTGAAAAGTGGCTGGAAATTGCAGTTTTTGGGAAATTCAGACACCTTTTTCTTGGAAATGGCTGATGCGAGTATAGCCAAATTTGCTGAGGATTTAGGGACCATCAAGTTATACTCTTAAAAAAATACTAGAACATCATAGCTCTCACCAGTTGATAGAAATTAATTGCGAAAGGTCCAAAAGTACCTTAGTTAACCCTGTACATTTCGGTCAAAAATTTTTGTCCTCTGAAATTCATTGTTGAATTTCTCAGTTCTGTTGTTATTTATTCATATGGTTATCAAATTCGAACACAAATCCGGTCTCCGTTTCAAAATCGAGTTTAATTTAAAGATTTTAGAGCAAAAATCAACTTGGTACTATTGCCATGGTATATAGGGTCCTATATAGAATTCTGGAATCCTTCTAATTACTTTTCCATTAGCATTATTAGCAAAATTTCAACGGAATAACTCTTCTGAAATGTCCTCTTGTCTTCCTACAAAATTTTAGCCGAATCAAAAATGATGATTTTTTATGACTCTGAAAAGTGGCTGGAAATTGCAGTTTTTGGGTAATTCAGACACCTTTTTCTTGGAAATGGCTGATGCGAGTATAGCCAAATTTGCTGAGGATTTAGGGACCATCAAGTTATACTCTTAAAAAAATACTAGAACATCATAGCTCTCACCAGTTGATAGAAATTAATTGCGAAAGGTCCAAAAGTACCTTAGTTAAGCCTGTACATTTCGGTCAAAAATTTTTGTCCTCTGAAATTCATTGTTGAATTTCTCAGTTCTGTTGTTATTTATTCATATGGTTATCAAATTCGAACACAAATCCGGTCTCCGTTTCAAAATCGAGTTTAATTTAAAGATTTTAGAGCAAAAATCAACTTGGTACTATTGCCATGGTATATAGGGTCCTATATAGAATTCTGGAATCCTTCTAATTACTTTTCCATTAGCATTATTAGCAAAATTTCAACGGAATAACTCTTCTGAAATGTCCTCTTGTCTTCCTACAAAATTTTAGCCGAATCAAAAATGATGATTTTTTATGACTCTGAAAAGTGGCTGGAAATTGCAGTTTTTGGGTAATTCAGACACCTTTTTCTTGGAAATGGCTGATGCGAGTATAGCCAAATTTGCTGAGGATTTAGGGACCATCAAGTTATACTCTTAAAAAAATACTAGAACATCATAGCTCTCACCAGTTGATAGAAATTAATTGCGAAAGGTCCAAAAGTACCTTAGTTAAGCCTGTACATTTCGGTCAAAAATTTTTGTCCTCTGAAATTCATTGTTGAATTTCTCAGTTCTGTTGTTATTTATTCATATGGTTATCAAATTCGAACACAAATCCGGTCTCCGTTTCAAAATCGAGTTCAATTTAAAGATTTTAGAGCAAAAATCAACTTGGTACTATTGCCATGGTATATAGGGTCCTATATAGAATTCTGGAATCCTTCTAATTACTTTTCCATTAGCATTATTAGCAAAATTTCAACGGAATAACTCTTCTGAAATGTCCTCTTGTCTTCCTACAAAATTTTAGCCGAATCAAAAATGATGATTTTTTATGACTCTGAAAAGTGGCTGGAAATTGCAGTTTTTGGGTAATTCAGACACCTTTTTCTTGGAAATGGCTGATGCGAGTATAGCCAAATTTGCTGAGGATTTAGGGACCATCAAGTTATACTCTTAAAAAAATACTAGAACATCATAGCTCTCACCAGTTGATAGAAATTAATTGCGAAAGGTCCAAAAGTACCTTAGTTAACCCTGTACATTTCGGTCAAAAATTTTTGTCCTCTGAAATTCATTGTTGAATTTCTCAGTTCTGTTGTTATTTATTCATATGGTTATCAAATTCGAACACAAATCCGGTCTCCGTTTCAAAATCGAGTTTAATTTAAAGATTTTAGAGCAAAAATCAACTTGGTACTATTGCCATGGTATATAGGGTCCTATATAGAATTCTGGAATCCTTCTAATTACTTTTCCATTAGCATTATTAGCAAAATTTCAACGGAATAACTCTTCTGAAATGTCCTCTTGTCTTCCTACAAAATTTTAGCCGAATCAAAAATGATGATTTTTTATGACTCTGAAAAGTGGCTGGAAATTGCAGTTTTTGGGTAATTCAGACACCTTTTTCTTGGAAATGGCTGATGCGAGTATAGCCAAATTTGCTGAGGATTTAGGGACCATCAAGTTATACTCTTAAAAAAATACTAGAACATCATAGCTCTCACCAGTTGATAGAAATTAATTGCGAAAGGTCCAAAAGTACCTTAGTTAAGCCTGTACATTTCGGTCAAAATTTTTGTCCTCTGAAATTCATTGTTGAATTTCTCAGTTCTGTTGTTATTTATTCATATGGTTATCAAATTCGAACACAAATCCGGTCTCCGTTTCAAAATCGAGTTTAATTTAAAGATTTTAGAGCAAAAATCAACTTGGTACTATTGCCATGGTATATAGGGTCCTATATAGAATTCTGGAATCCTTCTAATTACTTTTCCATTAGCATTATTAGCAAAATTTCAACGGAATAACTCTTCTGAAATGTCCTCTTGTCTTCCTACAAAATTTTAGCCGAATCAAAAATGATGATTTTTTATGACTCTGAAAAGTGGCTGGAAATTGCAGTTTTTGGGTAATTCAGACACCTTTTTCTTGGAAATGGCTGATGCGAGTATAGCCAAATTTGCTGAGGATTTAGGGACCATCAAGTTATACTCTTAAAAAAATACTAGAACATCATAGCTCTCACCAGTTGATAGAAATTAATTGCGAAAGGTCCAAAAGTACCTTAGTTAAGCCTGTACATTTCGGTCAAAAATTTTTGTCCTCTGAAATTCATTGTTGAATTTCTCAGTTCTGTTGTTATTTATTCATATGGTTATCAAATTCGAACACAAATCCGGTCTCCGTTTCAAAATCGAGTTTAATTTAAAGATTTTAGAGCAAAAATCAACTTGGTACTATTGCCATGGTATATAGGGTCCTATATAGAATTCTGGAATCCTTCTAATTACTTTTCCATTAGCATTATTAGCAAAATTTCAACGGAATAACTCTTCTGAAATGTCCTCTTGTCTTCCTACAAAATTTTAGCCGAATCAAAAATGATGATTTTTTATGACTCTGAAAAGTGGCTGGAAATTGCAGTTTTTGGGTAATTCAGACACCTTTTTCTTGGAAATGGCTGATGCGAGTATAGCCAAATTTGCTGAGGATTTAGGGACCATCAAGTTATACTCTTAAAAAAATACTAGAACATCATAGCTCTCACCAGTTGATAGAAATTAATTGCGAAAGGTCCAAAAGTACCTTAGTTAACCCTGTACATTTCGGTCAAAAATTTTTGTCCTCTGAAATTCATTGTTGAATTTCTCAGTTCTGTTGTTATTTATTCATATGGTTATCAAATTCGAACACAAATCCGGTCTCCGTTTCAAAATCGAGTTTAATTTAAAGATTTTAGAGCAAAAATCAACTTGGTACTATTGCCATGGTATATAGGGTCCTATATAGAATTCTGGAATCCTTCTAATTACTTTTCCATTAGCATTATTAGCAAAATTTCAACGGAATAACTCTTCTGAAATGTCCTCTTGTCTTCCTACAAAATTTTAGCCGAATCAAAAATGATGATTTTTTATGACTCTGAAAAGTGGCTGGAAATTGCAGTTTTTGGGTAATTCAGACACCTTTTTCTTGGAAATGGCTGATGCGAGTATAGCCAAATTTGCTGAGGATTTAGGGACCATCAAGTTATACTCTTAAAAAAATACTAGAACATCATAGCTCTCACCAGTTGATAGAAATTAATTGCGAAAGGTCCAAAAGTACCTTAGTTAAGCCTGTACATTTCGGTCAAAAATTTTTGTCCTCTGAAATTCATTGTTGAATTTCTCAGTTCTGTTGTTATTTATTCATATGGTTATCAAATTCGAACACAAATCCGGTCTCCGTTTCAAAATCGAGTTTAATTTAAAGATTTTAGAGCAAAAATCAACTTGGTACTATTGCCATGGTATATAGGGTCCTATATAGAATTCTGGAATCCTTCTAATTACTTTTCCATTAGCATTATTAGCAAAATTTCAACGGAATAACTCTTCTGAAATGTCCTCTTGTCTTCCTACAAAATTTTAGCCGAATCAAAAATGATGATTTTTTATGACTCTGAAAAGTGGCTGGAAATTGCAGTTTTTGGGTAATTCAGACACCTTTTTCTTGGAAATGGCTGATGCGAGTATAGCCAAATTTGCTGAGGATTTAGGGACCATCAAGTTATACTCTTAAAAAAATACTAGAACATCATAGCTCTCACCAGTTGATAGAAATTAATTGCGAAAGGTCCAAAAGTACCTTAGTTAAGCCTGTACATTTCGGTCAAAAATTTTTGTCCTCTGAAATTCATTGTTGAATTTCTCAGTTCTGTTGTTATTTATTCATATGGTTATCAAATTCGAACACAAATCCGGTCTCCGTTTCAAAATCGAGTTTAATTTAAAGATTTTAGAGCAAAAATCAACTTGGTACTATTGCCATGGTATATAGGGTCCTATATAGAATTCTGGAATCCTTCTAATTACTTTTCCATTAGCATTATTAGCAAAATTTCAACGGAATAACTCTTCTGAAATGTCCTCTTGTCTTCCTACAAAATTTTAGCCGAATCAAAAATGATGATTTTTTATGACTCTGAAAGTGGCTGGAAATTGCAGTTTTTGGGTAATTCAGACACCTTTTTCTTGGAAATGGCTGATGCGAGTATAGCCAAATTTGCTGAGGATTTAGGGACCATCAAGTTATACTCTTAAAAAAATACTAGAACATCATAGCTCTCACCAGTTGATAGAAATTAATTGCGAAAGGTCCAAAAGTACCTTAGTTAAGCCTGTACATTTCGGTCAAAAAAATTTGTCCTCTGAAATCAGGGTAGCAGAGCAATCGACAGGTCGAGTTTTATTCAAAATATCTCCTTCAAGTATCTCGACAACTTCGCAAATTTCATATGTCCAGGTAGCTGAGTGGCTAGCGTAGACGATTTCGGATAGTAGTCCGGAGTGGCTTGCTATCGAATCCCATACAGAGCTGCTTTTTTGTTATATTTCACTCAACATTTAATTAGATTAATTCAGTAATGAGAGTCATTACAGTGTGATTGTTTTATCCAGTGAAGATAGGAATTATGTATGAGCTAATGTCCATTGAGGATTTGAACAATTGCATATGGGTATTTTAAACAAAATATGACAGAAAAAAAGCAGTCCCCAATGGTATTCGATACCAGGACCTTTCGCATCGAATTCCGAATCCACCAACGCTAGCAACTAAGCTACCCAGACATAGAACATTTGCAAAGTTATTGAGATACTTGAAATGATATTCGAATTATTACCTAACCTGTTGGTATATTCTGCTCCTCTGGTAGGAGAGCTGAGGTTTGAAAGATTGTTTGAATTAATTTGTGTCAGGTGGAATACCTGTTGCGGCATTCTGCTTTCCTGGTACTTGAGTCAATTTTCCACGAACAAAAGTTTTCGAGCAAATTAGTTACAGTCCAGTATTCGTACCAGGGTAGCAGAGCAATCGACAGGTCGAGTTTTATTTAAAATATCTTCTTCAAGTATCTCGACAACTTCGCAAAATTCAAATGTCCAGGTAGCTGAGTGGCTAGCGTAGACGATTTCGGATAGTGGTCCGGAGTGGCTTGCTATTGAATCCCATACAGAGCTGCTTTTTTGTTATATTTCACTCAACATTTAATTAGATTAATTCAGTAATGAGAGTTATTACAGTGAAGAGAGGAATTATCTATGAGCTAATGTCCATTGAGGATTTGAACAATTATTGCATATGAGTATATTAAACAAAATATGACAGAATAAAAGCAGTCCCCAACGGTATTCGATACCAGGACTTTTCGCATCGTGATCCGAATCCACCAACGCTATCAACTAAGCTACCTAGACATGGAATATTTGCAAAGTTATTGAGATACTTGAAAAGATATTCGAATTATTACCTAACCTGTTGGTATATTCTGCTCCTCTGGTAGGAGAGCTGAGGTTTGAAAGATTATTTGAATTAATTTGTGTCAGGTGGAATACCTGTTGCGGCATTCTGTCTCCCTGGTACTTGAGTCAATTTTCCACGAACAAAAGTTTTCGAGCAAATTGGTCAACAGTCCAGTATTCCTACCAGGGTAGCAGAGCAATCAACAGGTCGGGTTTATTTATAATTTCTTCTTCAAGTATCTCGACAACTTTGCAAAATTCTTATGTCCAGGTAGCCGAGTGGCTAGCGCAGACGATTTCGGATAGTGGTCAGGAGAGGCTCTCTATCGAAACCCATACAGAGCTGCTTTTTTGTCATATTTCACTCAACAATTACTATTCAACAAATAGCTGTTAACCATCCACTTCTGAATCATGCACATTTAGATGACGTCTTTTTTTCTATGAAACTATCTTTCTCATGGGAACAAACAAGAATGAATTGAATTGTTGAACCACAACTACGCGTAATATCTCGGGCCGTCGGACACTGCCGGCCGTCAATGCTAAAAACATAGGGCGGACCCGCGATCGTCCACACTCTGCTGCAATATTTGTTGAATCACTCTTAAAATTCAAATGACATAACTTCTTATCTCTAACTTGTATGCGTTCCATCCTACAAGGTATAAAGTTGTATGCAATTACTATATGGAAAAATATATTTCTGACTTCATATGACAAACAAAACACCCACAACATAACTAGAAGACTCCAAATTCCAAAAATTACCCTGTGGGGCATTGCTTCCGATCCCCTCACCCCCTCATACAATTTGGTTTGGAATGATTTCGACCTACATACTAATATGTTTTATTTCAACTATGGACTTCGCAGAGCTACCGCAGCTTCCGAAGTCCTCCCAAAGGGCGTTGGTCAAATGTTATTTGCACCATGTTAGAACTACCACGAACTACATTAAAAAATAGTGAACTAGCTGAACTTGTGAATCTAATTCTAGGTCCGTGATCCAATTCCAATAGCCTGAAGGAAAAAAAATCCGTTTATAAAATAGGCCTGACAAAAATCTTGTTCAGAATTAAATAATCTTTCTAAATGTCGAATAATATGTTATGGTATCATTTTATTCATCTACTATATTTAGATTTCAGCTACAAGGTTTTTACAAGGGTTTTTACAAGGGTTTTTACAAGGTTTTTGCGTAACTTTGGAGCATGCAAAAGTGGCTAATAATAAAATCAAATAAACAACAAGTCACTAACAGCCACCCTCGATCGCGCTCGAACGTACTAGACCTACTCACCGACATGCTACAACTACCTCGGTGCAGTAAGGTCAACCTCGGATAGGATAGATGGAGGACGAGGTAGCACGCATTCTGGCGATAATAAAACCAGCAGGGTTTCGATTTAACTAAAGCATAATCATGTTTTATTCATCAGTATCGAATGCTAAAATTTACAATGAGGATTTCAGGCGTGAAAGATACAATTATACGAGAGAATATATGTATATATATATATTTACAAATAATAGGAGTACGAGATAGACCGAACACAAAATACTTAATTAGGTAAGAAGAAGAGGCCTCGACGCCAATTGGGTAGTATATTAAGTACTACCTTAAGTAAGAAGTACGTTAAGAAAAAAAACAGTATATAGTAAGAAGAATACATTAAGTAGAAAATAGAACTCATACGTTTATAATACCTCGACTGACGCGTGAGACATGAAGAGATCAACAACTAACGCACAGCAAACACAGCTTGCTAAATTATAAAAATAAACTCCCTTTACAAAGTTCTACAGTGAAACCTCTATCCATCGTTTTTCAAGGGACCAGGAAAATAAAACCATCCATCAAGGACAATTTAACATTGATTATATGGGAGTGGGGTGAGATAAAATGAATGATACAAGCAGGAAAACGATGCATCCGGGAACGATGCATCGAGGTTTCACTGTACATGTTTTGAAAACAATAGGTTGGACGTCGGCTAGAGCTGCAGCATGGGGTCGGAGTCCGTGACCCGGGTGATGGAGATCTCGGCGCTGGGCTCCAGACGCGGGAGGCTGCGGGGCTGCGCCGGCTCCGCAAAGCGCTTCTCCACAAGCCCGTTGCGCTGGTGGCCGAACTCGAAGCGGATTCGCAGCTCTCCGATCCGGGTCTGCGGCAGGATGTCCGGGATCCACTCGATGAGGAATGGGGTCGGCTCGGCTTGGGCCTGGTCCGTGTAACCTATACAACACGTTAAGCCTTCATGGACATCATCGCTCAATACTTGACGTGGAGGCACTGGGCTCATTTCCTTTGTGCTGGTCATAAAACATAGCAGAAATCTATTGGTATTTATTTATTTAATTTAATTAATAATAATAATATCATATCCAGCATAACATGTAATATACATTGTTGTTGAACAAGTCAGGTCATATGAAATTAAAAACCATTTTGTCAGAAGTGATTTATATATTCGTCTGTTGTACAAAATGCTTCTTCTAATAAAAACAACTGAGCTTGTGATTGAATTATGAATTACACTTTGCATTTTGTATTTGATTCGGAAGTATATTGTAGAAGGCGGCTCCATTTTACGATGGACTGATAGGTGATGAGTCTTGGTAAGGATGATACATATTGCCGCAAGTATTATGATTGTGATTGGGTTTAATATCATGTTTAACAACGCTCAGTACTGATGACTACAATCTATTAGCGTCGGTGAATAATATATGAGATTATGGTATGAAAGCTTTTTCTATTAGGTGATTTTAGATAGTAGGGAGGATTTGGTCGTGGCCTGTTGTTTAAGGAACCATCCTATTAGTGGTTATATTAGTGGAAATTTCGAACTGCGGATATGAAAAATTCAATTATATAAAGACGTAGGTTCCGTGCGGATACTGGGGGGTAGGGCCCACGCATCACAGCCCCGCAGGGAATTTTTTGAAAGACTTTGGTTTTTAAGTATAATTTACTACAGTAGAACCTCTTTAGTACGTTTTTCAGGGAGGAATGAGGAAAAAACGTACTAACGCGAAAAACGTACTAATGAATATCACCCTAAAAAAAAAGGGCCAAAAAAAAAAAAAAAAGGAAAAAAAGTAGATATTCAACATAATAATGTATATTTATTTACATATATATATATACATATATTTACAGATAGGGCCTAAACTAAAACAATGCCCAAAGAGCAGTAGTCAAAATAATTCATAAATACACACATTCTCACACATTCTTACATTTACACATCTTACAATTACTGATCCATGAAATCTGTTATCTTAGCTTGAACGCTGCGTTTTGTATTGACGTTCAGTAAGGCTGTATATAGCTCTGAAAGATTTTTCTGTATACATGTACTGTCTTCAACATCACGACTCAGCAAGAAACTCTGCAATTGTTCAAACCCTCTCAAAGCCTCAACAAACTTAGCTGGCCCTGCCTCACTACCATCGTCACTCTCCACATCACTCTCCTCATTCCCACACTGCTGATCCCTAATAATCTCATTAATATCCATTAAGTCACTAGTTATGACAGCACTATCACTATTTACAAACTCTTCAAAAGTTAGCGCCCCTCCTCCCAGAACCTGCCAATCCTCAGGGTCAATTGCATCCAACAGTGGGTCGTCATCTGGGTCGTCCACATCTGAATTGGCAGTAAAAAAACCTGCCTTCTCGAAACATTTTGTGATTGTTTCCGCCGTGATCTCACTCCAAGCATGTGCAATAAATTGCATTGCCTAAAACAAACAAAAAAAGTCATGATTACGGTCCCCTGTATTACCCTGTTAGGTAGGCAACTTGTCTTGCTTTGAAGAAGCACAGGTTGCAACACAGCTAGGCCAACACAGTAATATCGAAGTGACCGAGCGCGTTTTTTCCCGTCTACCGGGAATCGAGGCCTCACTTGCCGGGTACTCATCGCCCGTACTCTCGGGCGTGAATGGCACAGAAACAATAGGGCTATACAAGGCTAGGCATGGCAACAATTGCGTCAATATCGCAGGATAAATTAATAATCAAACTATAAAGTAATATCCGTACAACACCAAAATGGTACAAAAATGTAATAACAACAGATGTTTAACTTACTTGAAGGACGTTCACTTTCATATCTTCTTTTCGGCCAAGGGATATGAGTTGAATCGCTCTCTGTAGCAACCGTCGCCGATATTTCATTTTCATGGCTTGGATGATTCCCAAGTCTAGCGGCTGCAATTCAGACGTGCAGTTCGCCGGAAAAAATTTCACCGTAACGTTTCTCAAAACTATATCTGGTGGATGAGCGGAGCACTGATCCACAATCAGCAACACTTTTCTGTTTTTCGACCCCATGGTGGAATCTATTTGGTGGAGCCAGTCCGTAAACACTTTTGTAGTCACCCACGCTTTCTTATTGTAGGTGTACTTCGTCGGCAATGTCTTGACGTTCTTGAAACACCGAGGCTTCCCGAATTTTCCAATTACTAGTGCCGGCAACTTTTCCGATCCGTCGGCGTTCGTACATAATAATACGGTCAATCTTTCCTTACTTCTCTTCCCGCCGTGGCACGTGTCGTCTTTCATGGCAAGCGTTTTGTCGGGCAACATATTGAAATAAAGTCCGGTCTCGTCTGCATTAAAAACATTTTTCGCTTCGTAGGTTTGTAAAAGCGATGGCAAAGTGTCCTCCTTCCATATCCTGACGGTTTCAGGATCTACAGCACCGCTCTCCCCGCACACGCGTTTACAAGTGATACCGTGGCGGTATTTAAATTTCTGTAGCCACCCGTTCGACGCTTGAAAGTCTACGGTCACATTACACTTCAGTGCAATTTCTTTTGCTTTGATTATAAGTAACGGTCCACTAATGGGTATATTCGCTGCACGATTTTGATTAAACCACTGTAGGAGATTTTCTTCTAGATCCTCGAAGCGACCGGGACGCATTCGAGATCTTTTCGCACACGACGTTCCACTCTTTGCAGCACTTTCTTCAACAATTTTTCGCTTGTAGACAATCGTATTTAATGTTGATACAGCTAAACCCAATTTGCCTGCCAACGCTACTCGAGTCATTCCTACATTTCTATCAACTTCACTTAAAATGCGTAGTTTATCACTTAGCGATAGCGCCTTCTTTTTGCCAGACATCTTAGCACAAAGGAGCTTTGTCTGCGTTCGTAGTGCACTCAAGAACAACACGAGGTAGAATGATACGTTTGTAAACAGTAACACGTGTTCTGTACCGTACCGTTGCTATGCACTGCGACCGTTGCTAAGCAACCGGGAAAAAAGCAAAAAGGCCACCTGCACAACGCCAATGCAGGTGCATGGGTACAGATTTCGGAGAATTTTACGTACATTTGCAACATTTTTCAATGAAACAAAACTGGGAAAGGGACTGTTCAAAAACGTATTATGGAATAAATAATGCTCAAGGGATCACATTTTCAAGCGTAATAACGAGATAAACGTGTTATAGAGAAACGTACTAACGAATTTTATTTAACATTAAATGCCATAAGACAATTCTGGGACCTGTGGAAAAAAACGTGTTAACGCGAAAAACGTCTTAAAGCGAAACGTATTAAGGAGGTTCTACTGTACTTGGGAATATGTAGGCCCAAGGCTGTTGCTTCATAGTGCATCATTTGCGCCAAGTATACGCGTATTCATTATTGGGAGAAGAATATATAAATGGAAGAATCATTCAAATTATTGAGCCTAAACATGAAATAATGTGGCTTGAAGATTATCGATTTACTCGCATATTTTACAACTGCTCAAATTGAAATTAAGAGATGTATTTTTGAAGTTTAGAACTGTGCATATTAGAGTCAACTGAGCACTAATATAACCTCTGCATCCTATTATTGACCTGAACGACAGAGGGAAACCACGTTGCCCCCCTGTCAGGATGGTCGACGATGGCACGAACCCCGGTCTCCTGTGGGAAGGTTCGGTGTGCTAGCCATGGACCACTCGTCTCAGTATCCAGCACATGACTTACCGACTTTGAGGAAGGTTTTCAACTCGAGCGGCTTTATGAGGGAAGTGGTCTGTGTTTTACGGAAGGCCTCGTTGTCGTCTTTGCCTCTGTTGAACGGCTCGTAGGTCCCGTCTCTGTTCTCCACGAAGCTGCGACAGACGTCCAACGACATCTGGAACACGCGGACAAGATCTTCTAGCGGCCGAGATCGCTAGTATTGCATTCTGGGGGTTTTAGTACTGTTGAAACAGTCGGTAAGCTTAATCATAAGGTTGAAGGCAAAACACCAAGATATATACCTTAAATTATCAAAATCAAAAGCAAATCAAATCAAAATCTTTATTCAGTCTGCGTGGGAAGGGGTTACCTTCCGGTGGCAGATGGTAATATTTACATAGTTTTGTACAATAACTAAGAGTATCAGCCTACAGTCAAATAAAAATAGAATAATGAAAGTATCTTCATAATCAAGGTGAACATATTAGTCTAGTATAATAGAGTAATACTGAGTAAGTCTGTATAAGATATAAAATTAAGTAGTATATTAAATAGTATAGAGTGGATATTGTTAATACATTATCTCTCATTTTATTCACTCTGACGGTGTGTGAATCTCTTCGAATATAGTAAACGTATTGATGTTGTAACTACAATCATATTATGAGTAAATACATTCACGGTAACGCACATTAATATAAATCATTCTTGCTGAATGGCATTGGCAGCATAGGACTTTCAACCGCGCGTACCAACATCCCGCTCTAGTTCAAACATCGCCGCTAGATGGCTCGTTCTTTTCTAAAAGGGTCTATTGTTTAGCTGTTTGTAGAGTGAGTGCGTAGGCAAGATATAGTGATACCAACTGATTTTATCATAATATAAAGAAGTTGTACCGACTCCATGATAATAACATGGGAGCCATTTGGTGTTTTCTTGCGGTCAACTCAAGAGCCAAAGCAGTGGCCGAAGGTCCCATTTCGGCCATTGCGAGCTAGATGTAGATAAGAGTGGCTACGGTGCTAAAATTAATGACTAGTGCCTAGTTGTTGTTGTTACCCTGCTAATACGATCTTTGGTTGTCAAACTGACATAATGGGACTGACAAAAATGGGATCTCTATGACGGCGGAAATGCTCCAATTGGAAGACGTGAGTCGGTACACCTTCTTTATATTATGATAAAATCAGTTGGTATCACTACATCGTGGCGTAGGGATGGAAAGGTATGGTTCTGAGGCCACTCACCAGGGGCGTCTCGAAGATCTGCTTGACGTGGATGATGTTGGTGATGTTCCACGTGTACTTGGTGAACGTGCCGAGCGGTATCGCGTCCCGCCTCACAAACAGCGACGTGCTGTTGGGCAGACGCTTCTTCTTGCCATTGAACGCGATCCGCTCGCGCAGGCAGTCGAAGAACACCTGGCAACACACAGTCACACGCTACGCTAGCGCTCTAGGTGGAAACATCCAACACCAAACACTTACGTATTTATATTATCTGGGTTTATTCATCATTTATGCCACCCTCGTTAGCTCAGTCAGCTGTGGCACGCTTCAGAAACTGAAGTCATCATTGGGCGTGGGTTCGAATCCCGCGTATGGCATGGGTTTTTGTAAACGTACTTCAACTTATCATCACTTCATAGTTTTATTATCACCTGCTTATTCGTTCCCCCATGTAACCTAGCTGTTGGTGGGGTCGTTAAACAAAGAATAATCATCATCATTCATCATTTATTTAGAATCTGAAATACTTTATTGCAACGAAGAAGTATGGTCAGAGACAGCGCAGTCATAGTGTGTAGGATTGTTATTTTATTTAAAATAATCAAAATGGGGTGGCAAGATCGCCCTTGTGATGCCCAGTCCAAACGATCCTACTTTCATTCATAGCATTGATTGGGGAACCATGATTTTGTATCAAGTTTTGATGTAGATAAAAATAAAGTATGTACGTAATCTTGTTGCAACTTTGAAACCAACGATCAGTGCTTTTGGAAAATGTAGTTTGTGTTTAGAATCATGAACCTCGTCATGAAACATTATGACAGCTCAAAATGTCGCATGTCTACAGACATAACAATGATGTTCGTGGTTTGTAATGTTGTTAGACGACCTTTTTGTTTTATGGTTTCAACTTTCAAGTATATGACGATATGGATGTATGACACGTGTGACCCTGACCTTACTCCTTGTGACGTTTGTAGTTAAGAGAGAGTTTCAAGCGACGCCGTCAGATTAACGCCAGGAGTATAACGTACGAGTCAGAAAATATTGATTCTTCCTATTTGATATTGAGAGTAATTCATTCTTCTGAAGAATTCTGAAAACTTGTAAAAACTCATATATTAAGAGCCCGCATCTTGGGACAGATTTACAGGGTGCACTTTGGCAACATATATCTCAAGAACTACAAACACCTCCAACTTTCAGTAAATTCCAATTATTGAATAATAGTCAATACCCTCACAATTGGATGTGTTTTGTAAAATATTGGGAAGTAATTTCATGATGGAGCAACAACTGAATCAAAATGTGTCCAATTTGATGGTTTTCATTATTAAATTCCCGGTTAACGAATGATAGTAGAAAAAAAAAAAAAAGGCACATCTTCAAGTTCAACTTTGCCTACCAATATTTGAAATCCTGGTTTGCTTATAATTTTACAGTCTTCCCATTTTCCTTGGCCAGAATTTGTAATGTAACTAGATTTTGTCAAAATGAAAATATGGAAAACTCCTCCATCTAGCAGTGGTTACTGGAACTCTTAGAATGTTATCCCCTTTCCACTTTACAACACTGATAGGAAGTGGTAGGAAAACATTCTCAGCTACGATACAAGCTCTCAAAGTGTTTCATCACAGTTTTACGTAACTCAAATGAATACTTGTGCTTGGTGTGAACTTACAGTAGTACTAGGGATAACTTCGGTTCCACAAAATCAGAACCGGATAACCGATTTACAGAACCGATTTAGAACCGATTCTTCGACATTTTTTGGTCGAAAATGAGAGTAAACTTTCATCTAGATGCTCTCGTAAATTGGCGCGAATTTATTTCTTGTTTTTAGGCGTTAGGCCTTATCATATCATTCGGTTATCTTCGGCAAATTTCGTGTATCCAAAAATTATGCGCACATATTTCTTCTTCACATTCTGGGTTTTGCTGTGCATGAAGGAGAAAGGACAAATGAATAATGCACGCGTGACTAGTAAATTATATCCATACGATTTATATTGCGACGACACACTCGAAAAACATCCTTCAATTATACATAATAACTCAATCAACTTGATGAATAAATAAAATAAGTAGGCCCATCACAGAAGAAATCGATTTTCTATTTCAGAACCGATTGAACCTGGAACCGATTCAGAACTGGTTTTCGGTTAACCCAAGTTATCGCTAGTTAGTACTGACCTGGGGCACGTGGAAGACGAGGGCGTCCGGCTTGCCGTCAAACTGGAAGTGCATGGCCTGGTTGATCCTCTCCGTGACGGACGCCAGCCACTGGACGAACGAGAAGCTCACGTCCTCTTCCTTCACGGGCTCTACACACGCACACTCAAGGTCACAAGCAACAGGCAACAAGTAGGGCTCAAGTGCCAGCTGATAGCATCAGGCTGGGCAGGTAGTTTATCAAGTGGTTATGTTCACTAGATCAACTATAGAACATATATTACCGAGATATGTTACTCTGCAGCCAGCTAGCGACATGCTCGTTCAGATCGAGCAGCCATATTGGACGTTAAAAAGCAAGGCCTTCAATATTATTATGTATTATCCAAAGCCAAGGCCTTCTATATTAGTACATCAGGCAATAATATAGAAGGCCTTGTGCTAGCACAGATCTCTGTTTATGTGGTTGCTAGGCCCTAGGTCAAGTTGTCCAATATGGCAGAAACCGGTGTGAAGTTGCTGCCGAGACATAAATATGTACGCCTTCTTAACGTTGAGTAATATCTATGACTAGATAAACTACCTGCCATGACAATATATAACAATAACAGAGTCACGGTCTCTTATACTAAGAAGTTTGCTATATTTTGTAGGCCACCAGATGAGCAGGGCCAGGATTCTGTGCCAACAACAATGGGAATACGCAAGAACCGGAAATGTTGCCACAACAGTTCACAGTGGTTCATTAGGTAAGGTTCCTGCTAGCTGTTTACAGACGAGTGGGTCGGTTTCCACAGTTGGCCGGATTCCTTCGGGCCGTTGGGGAGGGTTCGGCTCCTTGGTCCGAACCCGAGACGAGCAGATTGTTCAGATGTGTTTATAATGGCGTCATTGCTTGTGTCTAATTGGCTCAAGCAGTATGCCACCTGCCTTCAGAGCCGGTGATCGGGGTTCGATACCCACGCCATCCTTCTTTTTTATTACTTTTTAAATATCATATAAATGCTTTTGGCCAAAGGTTATGGGTCCAGAAGTTTTTTTTCTAAACCAATATTGTTTAGCAACCGATATTGGAATTATTCTTTATAACGAATCCCACAGGTAGCCGAAACCCCCCGAACGAATCCGTCCGGGTGGAAACTCACCTGGCTTCTTGGGGAAACCGGAGAAGACTTTCCGCGCCGGCTTCTCCTTCTTGAGCTGGTCTCGCGCGCTGCTCGTGAACTTGGGCGGCGGCTTCTCGTCCCGCTTCCTCTTCACACTCAGCAGCTGAAACAACAAACGTATCATCAAATCTTTCCGAAAAATTACTAGAATTAATCACTCCTTATGAAACGGAGAAATAATTCTAGCGGGGGTGGTGGTTTATTTCTTGTTTGTAGAAAGTACAATAAGAAAGACACTTGTAGAGAAGACAGTGACAATGTTTAATTATTAAAGGATAACTGTTGTTTAAATCATATATAGAGTTTCGCTGGCGTCTGTCTGTGACTCTGTCTGTTTGCCAGGGAGGTCACCTTGAATTTGTGCAGCATTCTGTGGGAGGAAGGATGGCGAGGGGAGGGAGGGGTCGGCTGCGGGTGTGGCCTGCGCTTTTCTGGACTTTTCGACGCGCAATGATTGGGTCTTCCCATCGGCTGTGGGCGGGGGACCGTGTTACGCCAGTGCGTAATGGCGTGAGGGTCACGAAGGGAGGGGGGTCAGGGGATAGGAGGGAATGACGCACTCAGGTCGCAGTGACCTTCACAACGACCAGCTTGGGTTAGTGCGTAGTGAGGCTGTACGTTCAAGCTATATGCACTGCGATAGTTATAACAATAGTAGTGGGAAGTATAGTAGAGTAACAACAGAGAGAGAGAGCGCCCGTGTTTTCAAACGCGGGGCTAAGGCTAGTTAAATAAGAATACAGTGAAACCTCTATGCATCGTTTTTCAAGGGACCAGGAAAATGAAACCATCCATGCAGGAAAACGATCCATTGAGGCAAATTTAACATTAATTTTAATGGGAGTGGGGTGAGAAAAAATGAATGATACAACCAGGAAAACGATGGATCCGGGAACGATGCATAGAGGTTTCACTCTATACAAACTAAAGTATACAGTAAATAGTAAATGAAGACAAAAGGTAACGTATCCCACTGGCTGCCGGTGCTGCAGCCAGCTTTGAACACCTACACGTTGCATGTTGAACGGTGTGTATCGGTGTGGGACGAGGAAACAGTCGCACCCCTTAGGTGGCAAATACAGTGTTGCCGAAATGGTCTAACAGAAAGTTCATTTTTGGAAGGCAGTGAAATTAAAATACAAAAACGGTGGCAAGTTGAAGTTGAATAATATAAATGCAGATTGATTACAAACGCAATCTTCACCGCCACTCTTATAAGCTCAAACATATATAACTTCTATAAAACAATAATTCGGAACCGAGTCAAGTATTTATTTACTTATATTGGATTCAACGACGCACTATACAGTAGGAACTATTGGTTGGATTGTCATAATATAGAATTCAGCAGGACATAAGTAGGTATTTTATCATTTTGTTTAGGCACAATTATACCGATTTTTACGAAAATGTAAAACAGTGCATGGCTGATTTGTGCAACTATATATCTTTTTTTAAATTAACAAAATATCTTGTGAGCTCAAAATCTTGTGAGCTCAAAATCTCTTGTGATTAAAATATAACAAGTTACGTATATGAAAGATTTTCAAACTTTTTACTTTTCAACTTTTTACTTTGTATCGTAAACAATGTTCACGAAACAAACAAGTAGGCCTGTGCGAGACTCGAAATTTCGAGTCGAGTTCGAGCAGAGATTGTGCTCGAACTCGACTCGAATAGGCTGAGAGATTTGCTCGAAATTTCGGGTCTCGAACGTTTTTCGAGAATAAAATCACTGAACTTGACAAATCGCGATGTTTCAACTTTTTAGGTTAGGTTGCCATGTTGATCCCGCCTAGAGTTATGACGTATTATATACTACCAACCTGAGAAAAAAAATCTCGAACATTTTTTTTGCGCTCTGATCGCTCATGAACGAGCGTATCGGCCGTGATAAATTACGAATTTCTGATCCCACTTCTACCCCACCAATCGGCGAAAACTTATTTTCAAAAGTACAGTACATCTTTTCGTGTTTGAAATTCGAACACTCACTTTTGCTCAGTCTTGGGTTTCCTATTGTGCTTCTTGAGTTGAAATGTCAAAGTTGAAATGTGAATTGTGATACTGATGTATTTTATAAATTGTATAATAATAGAATCAGCCAATGTACACTGTACATAGAAGTAAAGTAAAGTTTGATTGTTTATTAAGCCAATGTGTTACTTACCTTGCTTTATTCCTCAACTTACTTATGCACATATAGGTCTACATTGCTTGCAAAACATTTGTTTGAAAAAATTAATCTATTCTTGATTAAAGTTTTGCGCACAAGCAAAAATAATGTAGGCCTATTTTATTGCCTGAATCTTCACTTAAAATTCAAGCAAATTTACTTGCTCGCTCGAACTCGCTCGAAAAAAAACTGCTCGAACACCTATTTTTAAAGTGTGTGCTCGCTCGAAATTTGCTCGAAATTCAAGCAAAAACCTCTATGCTCGCTCGAACTCGCTCGAACTAATAAAAGGCCTGCTCGCACAGCTCTAGGAACTATCTCGGCATTAGCCTGAAGTGGAGGGAAAATATGAAAAAACCCTGTAAAAATGGACAGTGGCAGGGATCGAACCAGGCCCGATATGCCTCTCACCTCCCGGATCAAACGAAGTGAACGCATTAGCAACTGAACTATTAAGTAACCGATTAAGAATTTAAAAAACATATACAACAATTAAAATGAGAATGAATATCAGCTCTCTTTTCTCTCTCTATCTCTCTCTCTCTCTCTCTCTCTCTCTCTCCCTCCACACCGTGTCACTAGAGAGACTTTTAAGTGGACACTGATAAAGCTTGGTAACAAATACGTAGGCATAAGTAGTACTTCCATTCGATTGTTGGACCGAGATAGATGGAACACTGACTACGGTGCATGAAACTGGGGCCTTACTGAGGTGCATCAGGGCTAACAGTTCATCGTGGAAGTCCGAGTATTCCTTCAATAGGCTGTCATGACAGTTTGATCCACTCAAGGTAAGCTGGTGGTATTTGCACTGACCTCGAACGGCGGCTGCATATCGTGCGGTATGGTGTCGTAGTCGGCGGGGTCGGCCAGCACTTCCAGGCTGTGCCTCAGAGTCCCGTCCTCCGTGACAGAGAGTCCCGTCGCCTCCAGGAGCGCAGCCTCATCTCTCAGGACCTCCACCTCCACCTCGCACGTCCCCCCCACCTCGTCCTGCAGGTAGGCCACCAGCGTCTGGTGCTCGTCGCTTCCTGAACGCAACGAGCAACACACTCAACGCAATAAGTAATACACTCAACGCAACGAGCAACACACTAGACTTGATAACGTGCTGGACGGCTGGGTCGTTACGCGTCCAAATAATTGCCGAACATGTGGAGTATGTAGAATATTATATAGAGTATATTAAGGAGTTAACTGGCATAATCCGTACTGTTACAACAACTTGACATTTGAGAAACGTTTTTACTCATTTCATGTGACCTGACACACAGACTGAAAGTTTTCTTCTATATCTCCAATACTCCAATAATCTATCACATGTCGTAGCCCACCTCGTGAGCAGGGCTGGGATTACATGTTGCCATGGTAGGTAGCTCTTCTAGCTAACCCTAGCTTGTGATTTTGATGCACGTTTCAGTGTCGGGAAAGCCAACAAATGTCTCAGGGGCAACGAATTGGTTGAGACCATGGTGCCCACCGAATATAATCAAAGTCCACTTACAGTACAGTATCACCTAATTTGAGTTAAACTTTTCAATGAGCTACCAGAATGCGAGTGCAATGGCCTGTATTTTACAAATATATGTATAAATATACCCTGGGTCTAGGTCTGAGCGATGAAAAACTATGAGATAAAAATAGCCAAGAAATGCCATGTTTTGTGCTCGTGAAAATGTCAAACCCTATTTGTCCGAGTTGAAAGAGAGGAGAACCCATCTCTGCCCAGCGTGTCTTTTAGCTGGGGGAGTGGCTTGTTGCTTGGCCTTTTGTTGGAAACGTTCACGAGTAACTGATTTCCGTCTCGTTTTAGTGAACAACGTTGTCGTAGAGCAAAGCTAGTAGTTATCGGAACGAGTACTAACCTTCGTAGTCACTGCTACCGCAGCACTCGTACGGCTCTGGAACAAACACAGTCACCGTCAGTCAACTGTCATCCCTGTCCACTAGGCTGCTAGAGCAGGACACGGGCATGAATAATGACCAGAGGCAAGCAGTTGGGGTCCTAACGATATATGTGAATGGTTCATCAAGTGTTTTTCCTTCAATATGTTCATGTTTCAGGTCTCCCCGAGTCGAATAATGACCAGACGCAAGCAGTTGAGGTTTTAACGATACACGGAAATTGTTCGTCAAGTGTTTTTTCTTCAATATATTCAAAAAGTAAAAAATCTATTGTTATTTTCGCGAATTGCGAAAATCAAACGCTCTATCAACGAGTATTTACAATACGAATTTCCACAGAACACTAATTGTAACCATATTATCAAAATGACTATAGATGTACTTACTGAACTCTTGATATGTTCTATAACTGGTTTTACTTTGTCTAACAACTCTGTACTACATTCGGTTCTATTGAATAAAATAAAATAACAATTTACCTAGTGAGATGGGGAGCAGAGCCACAGGCCGGTCCAGGTTAATGTAGTATGCAAACTCCTCACAGAGCTTGGGGTCGCTGGCAAACGCGCAGATGCACGCGTAGAAGTGGACGCAGCGCTTGAAGTTCGGCTCCTCCTTGTTGGTTGCGTGCTTCACCTGGCCCTGCCAACACAACAGCTCACAATCATGCAATTGAGCCCATGTGATCACATTCACCCAATAGGAGACCGCCTAATAACAACTGATTTCAATGCCATACCTGTCAAGCAACTCTCATGGAATTTTGAAGTGTTTTTCTCTTCAACATGTTTACGTTTCAGGTCTTACCAAGTTCAAAAAACCATTGTTGTATCAGTGAATTTTCGAGAAAAACATGTTCCCCGCGATTTCCCGCAATTATGTCTATCAGCCACGAATATTGCATAATTGCGATTGTTTTTTCTACTCACTGTTGAATCAAGACCGAAGCGAATGGTTGAATGGCTGGTACACTGAGCATCCGTGAAAATTCACCAAAAAAGGTGAAAAAAAATCTGCATATGCTACTATTTCAGCACCAAAAATAATTTGTAAAAAAAAATCAATGCCAATCATTACCTACTCTGCTGTGACCAAGGCAACAGCCGAAACGTGGAAAATCTCGTGTGTAAGAAACCTTTATCTCTGTGTGCTTTCAACGGTTCTCCACCATAAGTAGACCTATCTACTTGTGAACATCGGTAAGCTAATGTTCTCTCTTTCCCTTCTACCAAATTCATATACCGTATTGTCCCGAATATAAGCCGAGGGTTTTTCTCGAAATTTTGAGTCCAAAAGTCACCCTCGGCTTATATGCGGATCTCGGCCTAAAATCGGTCAAAAACACGTTTTTCACCAAATATAATAGGGCGCACTACACATGCCTACTCTGAACAACAGAATCAACTTGAAACTGCAAAATATTGCACTAAAAACAAGATTAATAATTGTTTTATCATGAAGAAGCATCGTTTTCCAATTATCTGTCAATTTTATTTGACGCGCAATAATAAACAAAGGCCCGCTCAGCAGCTGTGACTGCCTCGTCTTGTCAGACCTTGGTCCTTGACGAGTAGGCGGGCCATATGCCGATCGCGCGTCATCGGCACTAGCCGAGTACACACGATCGTGAGGCCCCAATCAACGGTTTCTCACACGCAGTTCGCATAGCTTCCTCACGCGCGCAATACGAAATTAACTAAATTCAAACTCAGGCGAGTGATGATTGAAGTGGAAAAGGAGATAAAACCTTTTTTTCAATTGTTGATCTAAAAGTTTGGGGGTCGGCTTATATTCGGGGTCGGCTTATATTCGGGACAATACGGTAATTAGCCTCGGGCTATTTTCCTATATACTTCAACGCCAATCAGGTATTCACCGAATGCTCAAGACTTTTCGAGAAAATCACGTTTCTCCGCGATTACGTCTTTCAATCACGAATATTCCGTGATTGCAAAGATCTATCCAGAGTTGAATAAAGACTGAAGCGAATGGTTGAATGGCAAGCACACAAATCAGTGAAACTTCACCAAAACGGCAAAAAAAACTCCGCATATATACTATTTCCCCACTAAAAATAATTTGTAAAAATAGTCAACACCAATGAGGTATTCACCAAATGGGGGACACTGACCTTGAATGCGGTGCAGCTGCAGAAGTACTTGTTTTCCACACGCTCCTTGACCTTGGAGACGAAGAAGGAGAAGTGGAGGTAGCCCAGCGGGTGCTTGGGGGTTGCCTTGCACTTCACGGCCATGATGTTCTTAGAGACTCGCTGGACCAACGGCCCCGTAGTCTCCGTGGCCAGCAGCCATATGTTCTGCAACAACAACAACAAGTCACACCTGATCCCTCGTTACAATGTCCATACAACAAATATAGCTTTCACCGAGTTCAAATCAGAATTGGGACAAATCGAGGGGTTAACAAGTTGACAGTTTAGTATACACCTGACTTTTCATATTCTTTTTTTATTTTTCGTGATTTTTTTCCCATTTGTATCAGAATGTATGATTCGGAATATCGGAATCCTTTGATTTTTAGGGTTTTCGTGATTTTGTTTCATTTTTCTTGATTTTTTTTGATTTTTCAAATTTTTTGTGACCCTCTGATATATATTTTTTGGGGTGATTTTCTTGATTTTCATTTCCCGTAATTAATTTTGATTTCTCAAGATATTTCTTGATTTTTTCTTCTTCATTCTATTGTTTTGATTTGTTTCTGATTTTTTTTTTTTTTTTGATATTCCGTTATTTTTAGACGAGCTTTAGCGAGGATTCAATTTGACATACTGAAAAAAATTGATGTTTGTTTTTATGTTTTTTTTTAATATGTTTTTTTGTTGGTTCTCCACAGGTCAAACGGCTACAGCTATCGACTTCACACTTTTTTCCAATATGGTTCCTCATCTAACTTAGATCTGTATAGTTTTGTGGCATTATTGGGTGGTAACTTTTTTTTTATGAATTTTAGAAATTTCAAAAACACCCATTAGAATAAGACAGCGGAAAAAAAATATATATTTTTCAAAACAATGAAATTTTGCGTGAATTTCAATCAGTTGAATTTAATTTTGATACATATTTCTGGAAACTTTCAACTTGATCGGGTAAGCCATTTTGAAGAAAAAACATAGAATGTGCTAAATTTGTACCACTCAAAGCACTTATTACACATTTTTACCCATACTATTACTATCCGCTCGTCCAACAACGCATATATGGCGTTTTCCTAGTTTAAAAAAAATCAATGTGTACACCTGATTTTGTAGTTGTTAACCACTCGGGACAAATACCATGATAAATATATGTAGAGAGAAAGACTTGGAAAGAAGAAAGGCAAAAACCAAAATAACGATCACTAAAGGCCCATTCACAACCGAAATTAGGAGTGACATTAGCATTAGCAGCAAATATTGTCAATAGCCGTAACGATTTAGCAGTAAGCGCAAGGTTTGCAAACTCCAAACCTTGCTGTTAATTCTTACAGCTTGGTGTAAGCACTGACCAATCAGATTCGAGTGAATATTTGGCGCGCCATAAGCTAGCAGGCTGTCTTGAATCCTAGCTTACACACAACCCCCTTCAATGTACTATTTTGAAGCAAATATGTGCATGCAAGGATGACTGTGACACAGAATTGGGAGTTTGAATTGTATCAATGATATTACAATTTTGTTTAGAGGGAATTAATGATACTAGGGCCTACTAAATGTGTCCTAAACTAAAATCTATGCACAATTGCACAAATGAAGATGGCGGTTAATCCAGTGAAACCAGATAAACAGCTGATGCAAACTAGCCATCTCATTGGCTGTTTCTTAATGTTAAATTGTTGTTGTGAATGGATACTAAATAATTGCGTTACTGTTAATGGCAAGTTTACTCCTAATTTCGGTTGTGAATGAGCCTTAAGAAGATCATCTCCCCAGGATATATAGTTGAATTGTTCACTCCCTACGGAATCTGACGGTTCAACAAATGACTGTAGAGATCAAGGTCGTATATCAGCGTGGGGCAGAACTGACCTGCTTCATCTCGGTGCTGACGCTGAGGGCAGACAGGACGGAGTTCTTGAGAGTTAGAGGCTGGGCCGTCGTGTAGCACCGCAGAGCCGCTTGTATGTGCTGACACGTCGTCACAAGAGGCCCCGTCTTCTCCTGCAGACAAACACCACACACTCACAACCTCGTTCAGAACCTCTTTGCCTCCTTTAAGTCAAATTGACGTGGCTCTGAATGCTAAATAACAGCGACATAACATTGGTGGATTCATTGTTTTACTTAAATCAATTACAATAGAATATCAATATAATAAAACCATTTGTTTTTTATATGAATGTTATAAAAGGTCACATAAACTTGAGTATTTTTTACTTTAATTAAAAATAATTTTCAATTTCACATGCATTTTATAATACAATAGATTTTGAAAGAGCAAGAAACTGCAAATGTACTTCATGTTCTGCCAGACTATACTAGCGTCTCACAAACTCGTATTGATTCTAGACCTACATTGATGTATTCATATTAATTACTTGTATTACTATATTTTGGATAAGTATGTTTGACATATCAATATGGTTAAATTCTAAATAATTGTTATTTAGTCTACTCTTTTAGATTACCATACTGACGAATTTCAATACTTAATTACAAGTTTCAGACTTTTAATTACATAAGTACAATATTTATTGTATAATGTATCTTCTTGTATTTACTTGCACAATTTTATTACTATGAAATGAATATACATTCTATTCTATTCTTAGCCTAGCCTATTCTATTTGTGCAGTGTAGATAACCCAGCCTGGGAGGTGCGGTAGTGACTCGGTAACCTGGCTTTCAAGTGGTTAACGAAGACACCAGTCAGCGCGAGAAGGGGACGTTACTTACGTGACACTTGAGGATGCTGGCGTCGAACGAGCGCTGGCAAGTGTCCACGAAGCACAGAGCAGCGGTCTGCGTTATGAGGGAGGCCTCGTTGTCTGCCGCACCTTCGTCCGCACTCGACTGGAGCACGGGCAGCTGCACGAAGCCTCGGTAGTCGGGCCCCTTGTCCCGCACTCGCACAGAGAACACCTGCAACAGGTACAGGCTCTCATCCCGCACTACAGCAATCCTAAAAATTGTGTTTCCTGATAGATGAACATAAAATCTATCGAGAAAAGGCACCTGACGAATAAAATTGTTATCCTAAAATTAGATAAACACTCCTAAAAAGTATGAAATTACATGGACATTGATCACAGTCAGCCTCTTTGGAGGTGAGGCACCAACCTTGACCAGTCCCCCAACCATTTGGTACCGAGAACACAAAATTACCGGGTAGTAAAGCATGATAAAAATTCCAATATCGGTTATTGATTGAAACATACATAGTACAGGAGGCCTCACGAACCAAATCAGAGAGAACTGCAAGATTTAAAGTTATAAGACTTGACCATGTATTATGGGTAACCACAAATCAATGCTAGGCCTACAAGCCATGTGGTGGGGGGGAAGGAGGGGCTGTTTACATGCGGGCTTGCAACTTTAGCTGTCAAGAAAAAATAAAATCTATGCCTACGACTAGGCCTAGCCTACATCAAGAATAATCATACTATGCCTACCTGTGTCGACGACCCCGTCATAAGTTTACATGCTTCTGTTGACATTTTTCTCTTTTCTCCAGCTTCTTTAAAAACAACATCACATGCTTTATTTTTACAGCTTAATCCTCTGGTACCGTTATATGTGCCGCATTTGTGGCACTTACGGACTCCTCGTAATGTAGCGCGGCCCAAGTCCGACAACAATGCTTTGAACTTTTCGTCATTAGGCATATTTTCCAACACCCTACGACCCACAGTAGGCCTACGCCCTAGCCTGATTTAACACAAGGGTTTATTTGGACTTCACTCAAACTTGACAGTCCTGGGCCTAAGCCTCACAAATGGAGGGTTACAGCGTTTATCCCCCATGCAAATCACGATAATATTTAAATCTAGGCCTAGTTACTGCCAACTGATGGAGTATACAGAAAAACAAATATCATATCCTCATGACCACAAAATGTGGTAGGGCCTAATGACTTTATTTTGACAGCAAAGAAATCGACAGGACTCAGTCAAAACGCTGACATTTTGTCACAGTCTTGTGTATGGTACTAGCATTCGACGTGAACTTGTAGGTGGCGGTGATTGCTCGTCAAGTTGTTGACCCTGTAAAGAGGGCGGGGGATCTGTCAAGGTAGTAAAAAGTAGTAAATAAACATGGAGAAATTGGAAAAACTTCTGCGTCAAGCTAAGCTTACTTTCTCAACAAAACTATATAAAACCAATCAAGCGCCTGAGGAAGGAAGTTTAAATAAATTGAAATCGTTAGCTGATCAAATAAGTGCAAGTGATGTAAAATTCGATAATTTTTTGCTAGTTCCAGACGAAGAGAAGGCTACTACTTTAGGCCCACCCCCTATGAAGTCGTTGAAAGAGCCACCTGTAACTTATATGGAGATATTTGAAGATACCACAGTAACTTTGGGTGTATTTATTTTAAAACCTGGAGTTAAAATACCTCTCCATGACCATCCTAACATGCACGGTATTTTGAAAGTTATTGCTGGAACTGTTAAAATTCAATGTTATAACCTCAAAAACAATACACCAACAGTCCAGACAGATCTCGTTCCATTGTTATCTACGACTTTGGCTACAAAGTTACCAGAGATAATCGTTGGAGAAAAAGATGCTGCATGTGTACTTACTCCTACTGACCGCAACCTACATGAAATTGAAAGTATAGAGGGTTCTGCCGCTTTTCTCGATATATTAACACCTCCGTACGAATCAACGTTTCTCAACAAAGAAAACCAATGTAATTACTATGAAGAAATGCCCCATACAAATGATTTCGAAGGCTCGGACACAGTAAGGTTACGTTGTATACCATCACCACCAGAGTTTTGGAGCAATACTGCACCATATTTGGGTCCACCGCTTCGGTAAATACTATTTTTCCCAAAATTAATTTTGTATAAGTTAAGTTATCATTACTGTACAAGTAGAAATATGCTTTAAATAATAGTTTTTCTGGAATATCTTTTTTCCAGAGATATTTTTGGAATCGTATCGGATTGAAGGAAGGAAGAAGACTTGATTAAGAAGGCCAATACGTAATTAATCTATTACAGACAACAATTGTAACGCAATACTCCTTGAATATATTTGTCGACTACGTTTGTTACAATAAAACATGAAACAGTTGTACATAATATTATGTTTAAATTATTTTAGCCATCATGATTAAACACTTGCGCACTTGATCTTGAGAACCTATCATTAGTTATCAGTACAGTAGACCCTCGTTAATCCGAAATCGAAGGGACCTAAAAAAAATGATTTCGGTTTAAAAAAATTCGGATTAATCAAAAAGTAATTTTTCCCGGTCAGAATATAGTTAATTTCGTATTGCCCGCTAGAGGAAGCTGTGTCACCGGCTGATAGATCCGTTGCTAAGGGCCTCGCTGATCGTGTGTACTCTGCTATCTCCGTGACGCGTGATCCTCATATGACCCGTTTCTATTGGCGCTCGGCCGTCCCGAGTCGGACGAACGAGTGTTCCGAGCTCAGACTTCGTCAAGGTCGACTGCATTTGGTACACAAAGCATAGAACAGCTGAGCATGCTTCCACTCATTCTTACGCATCAAATAAAAAGGATGGAAATTGGGAAAACAGTGATAACTTCACGGAATTCACTCGGATTATTTTGAATTATCCAATACGAAATCAGTGTTGAAGCTATTGACGGGACGAAATATCAGTTCAAATTACGGTTTAACCGAAATTCGGATTAACCATATTAATTAACATTGAAATGCCTATACTTTCGGCCGGGGACCGCTGGCAAGTTCGAAATATGTCAAATTTCGGATTAACCGAGTTTGGATTAACGCGGGTTTACTGTACTCTTCAAGCTTGACCTAACCACGGCGCTATATCTACTACTGCAAACGGCACAGCCTCCTCAACTCGAACCACATGACTGCCAGAGGTAACGGACAGTACTACATGTAACCAAACGTTCTGACCAGATATCAGTAGATCAATGTCTCTACAGAATCAACTGCAAGATTTATTGGTGCTTTTTCTTCTTTCCTTTCGCTTTCCCACCTTTACGCACCAAACTCGTGAACTGTCCTGAAGGTTTGTTTTTCTTCCTGAAATTGAGAAACCAAAACACTGTGTTATGGGAAGATCACAACGAAGCAGAGGACAACTAAACTGCCTTCCAAGTTGTAATATTATTGTTTGTTCTACGACCAGCTAGTTTACATGAGGTCACATACAAGAAGATAATGCCTTGTGTGGGACTCGAACCCACGCCCAATCTGATGGCATAAATTCCAATAAAGAGTCGTGACAAAGGTAGGGGAGGGGGGAGTGAGTTGGTATTGTTTGCAGGCTGAATGAATTACTCTTAAAATTGATGATTTATTTTGGGATGGTAAGACCTTGTTTGTGGTGCTCAGTCTGAACAATTATACATTTCATCCTTAGCCTCAATTGGGGGACAATGATTTTGAATGATTTTGGAATGAAGTTTCGATGGTAATAAAAAAAAGATCCACCAGCCATTTTCATAGCCATACAGCAGGAAGCTCGACTGTATGGCAGGTCACACTCTCGATGCAATGGGCCTCGTACAGACTCACGTGTTACTCGGATGGCAAAGTCATCACTCATCAAGGTGAGTTGCTTGCATGACCCACCTTTTATTAAGCATTTTCCGCGACATTGGGACGTATGCGTATGGATCGGGTCGTCCTTTCCTCTTGACGTCGCCTTTAGCCTTACTGGACCTGTACTCGGCTCCCGTTGTCCCTGTTGGTCCCTTGGACTTGGGCTTGGGCTTGGTCTTGGTCTTGCGCAGCGGCCGATGGATTCCGGACCCTCCGGCTGTAGACGGACAGAGAACACAATGTAGGCATGGGGCTATATCGAACATTAAGGAGCCTATTTGTGGTTGACAATTAGATGAGCGTAGCGATGAATTCCATTTCACATACATTTTTTTTTTTTTTTTTGTACCCGGCATACAGGTCAGGAAAAAAGACCAATCGACTTCAAACTTTTTTTGAATATCGGTGTCTCACCAGAATAGGTTCGGATTGTTTTCCCCAAAAATTGGCTAAACGTTTTATCCGAAAAAAAAATTGAAAGTTTAGAAAATCCCCATAAGAATAACCCAGGGGGAAATTTTCAATAATTTGTACAACAATCGGATGAGATATAATGAAGAAAACGCAATAAAAGTATACTTACATCGAATATCAGGATCAACATGTAATGCAAAGTGTGTATGCGACAGGTTGCACTATAAATATCAACAAGTTGCAGGTAAGGTTTTTGAACGTTTGAAGTAATCAAAGGTCTGTAGAAGTAGATTGAGCTGACAAAATATTATTTCATCCCAGATTTCCATACGTCTACGCTCATCTCACAATGCACATTCTGCGTTTCCCTAGTTTACCCTAAACAACGATCAATCTGAGAGTTGAGAGTTGGCATTCATTTCCCTTGTCACAGTTCTAAATGAAGAAAGTTCTCGTTACCTTGATATTTCGTGGAAGCTTGTGTGGGAGCCTCGCTAGTCCCGCTGTTCCGCCTCTTGCGCTTGCCCCCGCTTGGTGCTTGCTTCTCTTCGTCGCTGTCCGAGTCAATGTTGTTCCTTCGCCTCGGCTCGTCGTCGCTATCCGCCCGGTCGACGATGATCAGCCTCCCGTCCGAGGCGGTCTTCATCCCGGCGCTGGCCTCCTTCTTCTCGGGCCGTGCGACGGCTGCCCCAGGCTTCGTGGCCCTGATGTTCTTGTTGGCACCCGCGGCCGTGAAGTCCATGATGTCGTCCTCTCCCTCCTGGATCCAGGCGCTTCCCGCGGCCCCCCCTCTCTTCTTCTTCACACGCCGCGCCTGGGCGGGCTCCTCCTCGTCAGAATCGTCCAACTCGGCCAGGATCTCGTCCATGGTCTTCTGCCGAGCCTTCACCACGAAGTTCTCGTGCTCCGAGTCCGAGTCGAGGTCCTGAGACAAAAACGCAACTCGTCACCTCTCGATCCGAGTCACATCCTCCCAGCTCACATTCAATGGGCTTTATACACTCCAGAAATCAACCTTGCTCCTCTTATGTATTATCATCAAGACTTTCATTAGATCTGTTTGTTTGTGTTTTACCAACCTGAACTAAAGTGTAGCTGGTGCAGAAAGGAAGTGCGTCATTTTACGGGTTTCGTGCAGGAAATGTGATACCTAAATGTTGAGTTACAAATAAACACGAAAATGTCGATTTTCAAGTTGCTAGACTCAAATTTTGAAATGGAAGCAGACCCGTTGATGGTTGAAGAGATATTAAATATCATTGAATGTGATCAAATGCATTTTTTTCTTCAATAATGACAACCCTTATTCGATTATATATTTTTTCATTCTCATTGGCACGAATTTAAGCGTCAACAAATAGTGAGCCAACCTAGCGTCCACCTACAACTTGATTACCTGAACTAGTGCAAGTGAACCCGGAAAAACAAACAAGAAAGTGTGGCTTTGGTGCAGCACCACGGTTACAAACAAACACGAAAGTGCAAGAACTGAAGAACTAGTTCAGGTAGTGCAGGACAAACAAACAGACCTATTTACACTAGGTTTACATTGGTTCAAATTCGAACCGGTTCGCCCAACCCTAATTTACATACATATTGACAAAACCATTAGCCGTCGTATTACTCAGATTTTAAATCGTAGTTCAGATCAGCGTAATGCTCAGCACCAACAAGCAAGCTCCCCTCTCTTACCTGGTCCCTGGTCTTCTTCTTCTTCTCGTTGGCCTTGCGCAGGTTCTTGAGGCGCCGGTGCAACATAACCTCTGTGCTCGGGACAAGGTCGGCGATGGCCTTCCACCCGTAGCGTCGCACAAAGCGGTCCAGTATGTTGCGGTACTTGTTGCGCAGGTGGCGCTTGCAGTCCTCAGTCATGCTCAGCATGGCCTTCACCTGCGGCAAACAACCTCCCGTTACTGCCAGCGCACTCGGGTTACAGCTAAGTGTACTTGGATTATAGCTAACATACTCGGGCTATAGCTAAAGGACTCGGGCTACACAACACTTTACAAATAGTTAGACTAGCCTAGCGGTGACTCTTTACAAATAGTTACACTAGCGTTGAATCGGTACAAAACAATAGGGATCTATTCTGGCAGGACACCAACATATAGACATGGCAGTCTAAGGTAGAGAGAGAGAGAGAGAGAGAGAGAGAGAGAGAGAGAGAGAGAGAGAGAGAGAGTTACTATGGTCGGCACGGCGGGAGCCACCTGCTCGCTTGAGAAGGACGTGATGAAGACCTTGACGTAGCTGAGGCAGGAGGTCACGATCTCTCGGGACGCAGACGTCGACAAGATGCACACGTTGTCTAGCAGCAGCACGATCAGCTCTCCGGGCAGAATCTCTGAAAAATGCAAGCATCATAACCTCACTCTCACTTGGCACACATCCAGCTCTGCACTGCGATTCTCTATCTTCATTGACATTCGGTAACTAGCGATCCCGATCGAGGCAACTCACTCAAGGTTAACAGTCGCACACGCACACGATCTCGAACATTAGCGCATGTCGATAAGTTTTGGGTTGAAAAATACGTCATTATAGGCCTATATGTCATATGATGTCCGTTCTTGACCAATAGGAGGCCTATGTAATTTGACTTTATCAAGAACCACCAATACGCCAGCGTGACATGACAGCCTGTGTACTACGCCAATGCAAAAACATTGAAAACATAACCTTAAATATTAGCTGTCAAATTGATGATAAAATGCGGAATACAATTACGTGGATTAAAAAGAGCTTCTGAAATGAGTTTTGGCATAGATGTGGTATTTAAAACATGAAATCGGTATTAAATCATATTAGGTACTGTATTTTACAATAAAAAACGGTGGAATGACGGTTCATCTTAGCTTGGAATATTTCAAAACAAAAAGACCGCCGCCATTTCCGTCTGAATGTGACATTTCTAGACATTGACAATAGGGTCTTGTCGAGTCGAGAAGATTTGTCGATCGAAATCGTCAAGTTGCCATAGAGAATCACGGTAGGTGAAGTTATCAACTGAAAACCTAGTTAAATTATTCTGTGCAATTGTTGAACTTTCACGCAACGAAAATTGATCCTGTAAAGCCTGTTTAAGCTGCTGTTCCCATTTTCCTCGACCCACGTCACATCCCGGCCACTGACCTCTGAACTCGTACGTGACCTTGGCGAGGGCGAGCAGCGTGGCGGAGCAGAGGTTGGGCGAGCCCGCCAGCCCGGCCAGCAGCAGCCCGACGTAGTCCCTGAGGATGTCGTCCCTGGGCTTGTGTTCGCGCAGCAGCATGGAGCGACAGACGTGCACGAGCAGGGTGAACGCGGCCGTGCGGCACTTCTCGTTCAGGTCCTTGCAGCACAGCACGGCCTCGGGCACGATTTGCGCGACCACGTCCAGCTGGCTCATGTCCAGCCGCCCCACCACGTGGAACAGGCAGCGCAGACGCGGCTGGAACAACACAATGCGTGCTCACAAACATTCGTACTCGGCTACACCCGGGGGAGCGATGGGCGCATGGGAATATTCTCCGGAGAATGATCCCGCTAGTGGGAATATTTCCTATGTTTACATAAATTCCCATAAGTCGTCGTATTAACCCATGAATATATATTCAATAGGCATATAGGCAGCCATACGCCTATATTGAGAATGGAGGGAGAATATTGGTACTTTTGTATATATTTTTGTCTGTGTTTTCCATTCTATATTGAGTGAAAACAAGGAAAAAATATTCTCTGAAAAGTCCCATTTTGGGAATATTCCCCAAATTATAAATTCTGGGAATTTACCCATCGGTAACCAGGGGTCTCTCGACTTTCCAGCCCTAGGGCCACACTGATTCAGTGTGCAATATAATATGTTGCACACTCAATCCGATTAATTCAAATTATCTGAAACTTTGAAAGCTACAAAATACCATGTGTCAGAAATTAAGTTTCCTCCAAAATGACGGGAATGAAGGTAGCTTCAGGAATGCTCGCCACAAATTAAGATTGTGATGGCAAACCTAATAAAGTTTTTAGGAAATCAACGCTACTCCAAGTTATTCCTAGATATAGCAGGTGTGCCAACCACAACACATGGGACAATGTTTGGTCGTCCCCTAAACAAAAGTTTAGCTTGTAAACGAGGTGGCAAAGTATTTCACAATAACATCTGTTTTCTTCACAACATTTCACTCTTCGATCGACAGATTCTCTTCATCCTATGGACCAGGGGTCTCCAAACTTTCAGCCTAAGGGCCTCACTGATTCCTCCACCAAGTCACACGGACCAACAGTAGTACAGTGAAACCTCTATCCATCGTTTTTCAATGGACCAGGAAAATAGAACCATACATGGAGGAAAACGATCCATCCAGGAAAATTTAACATCGATTATATGGGAGTGGGGTAAGAAAAAATGAATGATACAACCAGGAAAACGATGGATCCGGGAACGATGCATAGAGGTTTCACTGTACAATGTCATCTTGTGGGGAGCTACATAAATCTCATTCATCATATATATAATGTTTAACTTCATTATGTGAATTACTATGTACAGGTCACTTATTGTACATTTTTGTTCTCGGCATACTCGGCATGCACGATACTGACAACAAGAGACCCCATTATTTAATTTATTCACTTTTCCACATTTGTTTTGTCAGTTGGGTAGGATTACATATTTCTACCTTTGATTTTATAATTGGCTATCACTAGACATAGCATAGCTGCAATTTATGCAATTGCATGTTTTGATTTATACATAAAATCCCATGCAAAAACGTGGATATATCCACTTCATCACTCCCTGGTTCTAAAAATAACACTTCTATTTTGCATGTTTTGCATAAATGGGCACTTTTCGCAGAAATGGCGTGTTTGGAAACGATATTACCGACCCTAAACAAATATAACAGTGAAAAAAAATCATTCAATAATCAATATTCAAAATATCAAAATGATTTTAGTTACTCTTGCACATCTAGGTTCAAGTGAACATTTGCTTTTATTGACAAAGTTAATAAAACTGAATATTGATCAAATTATACAAATTTGTGTTTTCTCTTCTGCAAATTCTGGTTTTCAACTCATTTTTTTTACGGATTTTGTACGTTTTGCAAAGTTTTTCATTTGTTTTTGCATATATTGAGGTTTTATTCTGCATAACTATCCTATCTGTAGCCATCACTCATTGTCTCCATATGCAAGTAACCGGATGGTAGATATGGCATCGAACGGCAGGCGTCTGTGTGCTACTCACCCCTTTGCTGGACGTGGCAGACTTGGAGAGCGACGTGAGCAGGATGATCCGGATCGAGTCGAAGTTTACGTTGATGAACTCGCGGCAGACCTCCGAGTCACAGCTGCACATCTCCTCCAGCATTCTGGACCAAACAACATCACCGCTTACAGCATCAGAAACATGACATCATCTTGAGGGGGTGCATGCACGGTGCTCATAGAAATAGAGAATTAATATTTACTATCATTTTCTATGTTGACGAAACAGTGTAATAGAATGAAAAGTTTACATTTCCAAGATAATTTTATGATCTTTAATTAATATCACAATCTATTTTTGTGAATTCAATCAGTTTCAAGATACACCAACGGATTTCATCATATTCTTGGTATTCATTGATGTATCACCTTAAAACTGATTGAATTCACAAAAATAGAGTGTGATATTAATTAAAGATTATAAAATTATCTTAGGGTTAATATAAGGCCTACTTTTTATTCAATGACACTGGTTCGTGAATTTAGTCGATTTCGTATTGTGCGCGTGAGGAAGCTATGCCAACTGCGTGTGAGATACCGTTGGGAGGGGCCTCACGATCGAGTGTAGTCGGCTAGTGCCAATGACGCGCGATCGTCATATGGTCTGACAAGACAATGCAGCTAACAAGCTTAACTTGTCTATGTTTATTACTATGCATCAAATAAAAACTATGGAAATTGGGAAAATCATGCTTCTTCACGATAAAAAATATATTCAACGTGTTTTTAGGGGAATATTTTCCAGTTTCAAGTCGATACCTTTGTTAAGAGTGTGCACGTGTAGTACGCTCAATTATATTTAGTGGAAAACGAGGTTTTGACCGATTTTACGCCGAGATCCACGTATAAGTCAATGGCGATTTTCGGACTCGCAATTTCGAGAAAAACCCTCGGCTTATATTCGGGACGATACGGTGATGTGGTTTACCTGTAGGCCTTCTTCTGCACGTGATGGTTCTTGGTGTTGGCCACGCCCTCTTCGCACATCTTGAAGAGGGTGCGCAGACGTGGCTCGTCCTGGTAACGCATCAAGGCGCGCAGCAGATCTAGCACGCTCTCTTTCACCCACGCGTCGCAGTCTGCGTCCTCGAGCTTGGCGGCCGCGCGGTCAAACACCTCGTGGCACAGGCCAGGCTCCGTGATTGTCAGGTACAGCTGCATAGAGTCATCACTTTATACTGGGCCAACACAGAGCATACGTCATGTCAGACGACGAAGTAAGATGAACAACGGAAAAACTTGGTAAAAATAGAATCCACCGAAAAAAACGAACACCGAAAAAACTTGGAAAAAAATAGAATCCGTTGATACACCGAAAGAAGCGGACACCGAAAAGAACGATATTTTCAGACATGGTAGTATTTTATTTTTACAGGAGGGGAATATTCCCCCACTATTTAAATCCATCATTGTAGCTTCACCCTGAATCGTCCTTCTACTCGGGTCTTGCCTCCCAGTACAGTTGCCCTATAAAATAACTTTTTCGGTGTATCGGCGCATCCCCCATTAAATTCCATCCAAATGAAAAAATATAGAAGTTAGTAAATCGAAATCAGCAAGGATTCACCAAAAAGGTGAAAAAATACTCCGCCAACGCTATTTCACCACTTGAACGATTTTTGTAAAAATAATCAACACCAATTCACCCATTTTAGCAATTTAAAAACGGATAATTGGGTTTTTAATTTACCCCAAATGCTTGCCCCTGATGATCACTAATCGCTAAGCTACTACCTGATGTTAGCAACGTAATGTGAACGGAACGTAGGTAGCACTAACTGACATCAAACGCTATAAGTTCTTTCTGTGAACACAGTTAGCCCTCGATGTCAAACACGCCGTATACAATCAACATTACCCGTTAATATGGATGAGATAATGGAGCATGTACGATTCTCGCCAATATGTTGACGGCATGTATAGGAAAGATCAGAAATACTTGTTATCTACTAGCTGTCAACATGGTGACGGATAAATGTTGATCGTTTTTTATTTATATTGGGTTCAACGATGCACTGTTATGATAGCGCAGATCTAATGGCGTCGGATGGATGATTAATGAGATGATGGGATGACGAGATGAAGGTTCTTGGGTAATGGGAAGGATAGTGAGAAGAGAGCGGTCATGGCTGACTTATTGTAGGAACCATCCCGGCAATAGCCTAGACTACAGAGGGAAACCACGAAAAACCCCTGTAAAGATGGGCGGCGGCGGGGATCGAACTGGGTTCTGAATTCCCCTCGCCTCCCGGGTCACAAAAAGCGAGCGCGTTAACCACTGCGCTGCATTTGCCGGTCATGTTGATCGTGTACGGCATATTTCAGTTAGTGAACAGAACGAGGTATAAGTCTGAGCAGGCTGACCTTGATGGTCTCTAAGGTGGCCAGGCGCTGGCCCTCCTCGTCGGAGCCGACCGGCCGCGTGGTGTAGATGTTCAGCATGATGGGCAGGAAGTTCTTGGCGAAGCGCGCCAGCTCACGAGTGTCGGCGCCACCCGGCTGCTCGCTGCTGCACGAGATGAGGCGGCGCAGCGACGAGAGCACCGAGATGCGGAGGTCGGGGCACTCGCGGATCGCCGAGCCCAGCACCTTGGCCACGTTCTGAAACACGCGGAGACATTTACTCGCTGCCGTCTGGCTCGACAAGTCAGTCTGATGTAAGATGAACAACGAAGAAAACTTGGAAAAATAAAATCCGTAAAAAAAACACCGAAAAAACTTGGAAAAAAAAAATCCAGCAATCCACCGATAGAAACGAACACCGAAAAGAATGATATGATGGTCATTATCAGAGGCAAGCGTTTGAAGTTTCAACGATAAACGTGAATTGTTTTTAAAGTGCTCTTTTCTTCGATATGTTTACGTTCCAAGTCTTACCGAGTTCAAAAAGCCTATTGTTATTCTAGGGATTTTTGGCAAAATGATGCTTTTTGCGATTTTCTGCAATTATGTCATTTTAGTTACAAAATAATAAATGAATGCAAAAAAAAACAGAAAAAAAATCTGGAGCTGAATAAAGAAATGTAAAATTTTCAAAAAGTTCCCTTTGTATTTATCACCTTTGTCCTTCAATGAATAATACAAAATAACAGTACTTGAGACAGTACTGCAACTTGAGGCGAAGCCACCTGCTTACCTTGAAGCTGGTCTTCAGGTCCTCGAGACAGGCACACAAGCTGGGCAGCAGCGAGCAGATCTGCGACGGAGGAGAAACCACCTGCTTACCTTGAAGCTGGCCTCTAGGTCCTTGTGGCCGTCACAGAAGCTGGGCAGCAGCGAGCAGATCTGCGACGGGGGAGAAACCACCTGCTTACCTTGAAGCTGGCCTCTAGGTCCTTGGGGCGGTCACAGAAGCT
This sequence comes from Brachyptera putata, assembly GCA_907164805.1. Classification (NCBI taxonomy): domain Eukaryota; kingdom Metazoa; phylum Arthropoda; class Insecta; order Plecoptera; family Taeniopterygidae; genus Brachyptera; species Brachyptera putata. The sequence continues at coordinate 20,548,094 of OU015467.1, read as the reverse complement.
GGGCAGCAGCGACCAGATCTGCGACAGGGGAGAAACCACCTGCTTACCTTGAAGCTGGCCTCTAGGTCCTTGTGGCCGTCACAGAAGCTGGGCAGCAGCGACCAGATCTGCGACGGGGGAGAAACCACCTGCTTACCTTGAAGCTGGCCTCTAGGTCCTTGGGGCGGTCACAGAAGCTGGGCAGCAGCGACCAGATCTGCGACAGGGGAGAAACCACCTGCTTACCTCGAAGCTGGCCTCTAGGTCCTTGTGGCCGTCACAGAAGCTGGGCAGCAGTGACCAGATCTCCAACGGAGGAGAAACCACCTGCTTACCTTGAAGCTGGCCTCTAGGTCCTTGGGGCGGTCACAAAAGCTGGGCAGCAGCGACCAGATCTGCAACTGGAGGAGGTCGTAGCTGTGCGAGCCGATCATGTCCTTGCGACTCTCGCACGCCAGCCTGCGCTGCCTGCACGTGGTGGCGACCGGCAGGAAGTACGAGATGAAGAAAGCGAGGTTAGTGTTCTGGATGCCCTCGCGCAGCACGGGAAGCAGCCAGCTGCGGCTGAACTCGTACGTTGTCTCATTGCCGCTGATCTGAGGACAAACCGGTGGCTACAGACAGCTGCTACATCCACCTTGCACGGGCCTGGGCAAAATATCATCTTATACAATAATACCGTATTTACTCGCATATAAGTCGCACCCCTGTTTCGACAGTCATTTATTGGAAAAACCCTTTGTATGATCATATAAGTCGCACCTGCAGTCTCCGGTACCGTCAAATATACATCGTGATTGAAATGTTCAGCGCTCTGTTCGGGACGCGTAAGCCGTGAGAAACCGTTGTGAGGGGCCTCAACTGAAGCCGAACATACCCGAGCATGCATGTGTCCTTGACAGCTCACTTCATTGCTGTACCTTGCATCACACACACACACACACACACTACAGATAAACTGCTAATTCGGTCCGAAGTCATCACTGGGCCATGCATAGAGACATGTAAATATAGCTTCTTTTTTTTTTCTTGTAGCATTTTGAATTGTAAAAGTAGCACTTTGGTACATCTATTATTTTAAACGTCGTACTTTGTAGCGCAACAACGTTATGTAGCGTAACAACAGTATTGTAAAGATAAAACCATTATATATATTAGTGATGCCTTCGGGTACCCGGGTCGGGTACGGGTAATGCATTACCCGGGTAATATTCTGTTACCCGGGTACCTGTCTAGGTTCCGTGTAATTGTGCTAACTAGTACCTATAATATAGAAAATAACTTTTATAAATCACTCAAGCTACCGAGAGAAATTCAACTTCGCATTCTACATAAGTTTTTTCACCTACCTTCCCAGACCTCCCTCAACTTGTCATAATGCGCTCGTCAAATCTAGTCGCACCACCTACCGTTATCTGTGGTCACACGTGCAGTGTACTGAATCCCTCTCCTGTCAACCGCTCTCTAGTTGCCATGCCAAATACTATTCTTTACCGAAAGCTGAGAAGCATATATAGTCATATAGTTTTTTGTTTTCAGTTTTATTTAGTTTTTTGAATTACCTGGGTAATACCCGGGTAATTTCGGTGGGTACCCGGTTCCTAATTTGTTACCCGAAGGCATCACTAATATATATATATATAATGTACTATTGCATACAACAGAAGAACATCGATTGATATTTTCAGAAAAATGTGTGCACCACCGGGTTATATCTACGCCTTATCTGCCGCCTGCATTTTCAGCTGCTTTTGGTTTTTTGAATTCCCAACTAACTTACCCCTTTTACATCTCAACTGATATGATTTTGCATCAAAATAGTATCTATAGTGCGTTTATTCCAAATATACTGTTTATATTGCGAATACGTTGGAAAATAGCGGAATCAGAAACTCCCGACCGCTCATGTTTAGTGATAGGGAATACAGATTACAAAGGATTTCACGTAATAAAATATTTGATTGTGACAACTTTTATACTGGTATCAAATTTTTCCTGAAATTCAAATTAAACAACCACAGAACAATAATAGAATAGAAGGTCGGACTAATTATCAGTTCAAAATTCGAAATAATAGAAATTCGAATCATCGAAATGAATTACAACTGATATTCCTATACCAGCAGTCGGGGTCATTACTCTAGTTCAAACTAGCAAGAAATTCGAATTAATCGAGTTCGAATTATCGAGAGTTTACTGTAGGCCTACAATTAACCCTTGTTAATCCGAATTCGAAGGGACCTGAAAAAATAGCTTTTGGTTTATAACAAATTTGGATTAACCAGAAAGTCATTTTTCCCGCTCAGAATATAGTCAATTTTGTATTGTGCGCACTACGAAGCTATGTCACCGGCTGAGACTACGTCCTAGATCCGTTACTATGGCCTCCCTGGTCCTGTGTACTCGGCTATCTCCGTGACACGTGATCCTCATATGGCCGCTTTCTATTGGCGCTTGGCCGTGTAGTGGGACAAACGAGTATTCCGAGCTTAAACTTCGTAAAGGTCGACTGCATACGGCCGCATTCGGTACACAAAGCATAGAACAGCTGAGCGTGCTTCCACTCATTCTTACGCGTCAAATAAAAAGGACGGAAATTGGAAAAACAATAATGTCAAGAAATTCACTCGAATTATTTCGAATTAGCCAATCCGAAATCAGTGTTAAAACAATTGAAAGGCCAAAATATTAGTTCGAATTACGGTTTAGCTGGAATTTGGATTAACCATATTAATTAACATTGAAATGCATATACCTTCAGCCGGGGACCGATTACAAGTCCGGAATACGTCATATTCCGGATTAACCGAGTTCGGATTAACGAGGGTTTACCGTAGGACATTTGCAGCATTAGCGCAAAACCGCAATGCCCCCCTATAAAGATGTTCGGTGGCGGAATAAAACCACCGAGCCAACAGCTGACAACGTGATGCGTGTGGCCTACCTTCAGGGGTATCACTTGCATCACGGCTTCCGGGCCCATGGCCTTCACCGCCTTGCACACAGCATTCTCCAGCTCCCGAGCATACGAGAACTGGTGCGAGTCCCTCAGCTCGGCCAGCGTCTTCAGGATCGGCCCCAGCATTCCCGAGCAGGTGGCTCCTGTCACCTGGCAACACAACACACAGACGTCACTACGAGTCCCTCAGCTCCAGAGCAGGTGGCAACACAAGATACAGACGTCATTAAGAGAGCAATACATAGCAGGGCTGCCATTGTATGGCAAGTGATGTCCATTAATCAATCGATGGATCATTTTAGAGTTGTAAAATAGACAATCAATAGGCCTAGATAATAGATCACAGGCAGAGGCAAGCATTTGGGGTTTCAACGAAACGCAAATTGTTTGTAATTTTCTCTAAAGAGCTGAATAAAGATGTATTTTTTTCAATAGTTTCATTTGTATTTCTTGCCTTTGTCCTTCAATAAATAATTCATAACAACAGTAGGCGTACTTAATGGTTATTATTTACCATCAAATCTTATCCATGCATATAAATAGTAAAAAAGCCCGTGTTTAAACCAAAATGCCTGAGAATTTACCAAAAAGGTGAAAAAACCCCGCAAATGCTATTTCACCTCTGAAAACGATTTTTGTGTAAATAATCAACACCAATTCACCCCTTTTAGCTATTTAACAACGAAAACTAGGTTTTAAATTCACCCCAAATGCTTGCCCCTGATTAGATAAAGCTAATAGAATGAACGTCATTCACAATATAGGCACCGGCAGAGGCAAGCATTTGGGATGAATTAAAAACCCAGTTTTCGTTTTTAAATAACTTGAAGTTGTGAATTGGTGTTGATTATTTTTACAAAAATCGTTTTCAGTGGTGAAATAGCATTTGCGGATTTTTTCCACCTTTTTGGTGAATTTTCACGCATTTTACTTTACGGACATTTTTAGCATTTTCATGTGGATAAGATTTGATGGTACAGTGAAACCTCTATCCATCGTTTTTCAAGGGACCAGGAATAAAACCATCCACGCAGGAAAATGATCCATCCAGGAAAATTCAACATTGATCATATGGGAGTGGGGTAAGAAAAAATGAATGATACAACCAGGAAAACGATGAATCAGGGAACGATGCATAGAGGTTTCACTGTGAATAATTACCATAATGTAGGCCTACTGTTATTTTGTATTATTCACCAAAGGACAGAGGCAAGAAATAGAAAGGGAACTTATTCAAACAATTACATAAAAGTTTTGCTAACAGCCCTCGTGGTCGGCATGAATGTCTTGCGAGCAGCTTACCTCGAAGAAGGTGGCCATGAGATGCAGGACCTGGTCCCAGGCCGAGTGGTACTGGTACTGCAGCCCCTCGCTGGCCGTCGCCAGCAGCACTACCAGCGTGGTCTGGTGCTGGGCCGCCAGCTGGGGAGTGGCGCAGGCCGGCGCGACGCAGTCCTGCGTGATCGCAAGCAGGCAGCGGGTGGCGCCGTTCGTCACCTCGACCTTGTCCGACAGCCACAGCTGGGTAGCGGCGGTGAAGAGCCGCGGGAGGTGCGAGCAGCACAGCGAAACGCTCTGACTGGAACACGAGGCTAACCTTAGCGCACTGACAAGCTCTTCAGAATCAAAATCTTTATTCGGTCTGCGTGGGAAGGGGCTACCTTCCGGTGGTAGATGGTAATATTTACATAGTTCTGTTTAATAACTAAGAGTATAAGCCTACAGTCAAATAAAAATAGAATAATGATAGTATCTTTATAATTAAGGTGAACATATTAGTCTAGTATATTAGAGTAATATTGAGTAAGTCTGCAGACAAACAAAACTAATTGTTTCCAACCTTTTTTGAACACGATCCCTTTTCAAGAGGGCAAATGTTCAGCGACCCAAAATGACGATTAATCACCTCCCTCCCCCACAAATCAATGTGGATTATAGTATCAACAATATATAATAATCTTCATATAATATCTTATGAATATAATATCTTCATATAATGTAAGAGTTGATGCCTTCTCAGAAAGAGGAGAATGATTTTGTGCCTTATCAAGTTTTGACAATTTATTTAGAAAAAAAAAATCAGTTGTATCTAGTCAGAGAGCTGAGAATCAGTATTAGGATTTTACCATTTTTCTACCAGTCGTAGTAATCCAGCAACCGGTACCTTGTATCTTACTATTGTAGTGTAGGGATTGCAGACAAGTAAACACAATTTCCCATTTTTTCTCTCAAATTCATGGCTTCTACTTCCCAAAGTAGCTTCCATATTGAATAATTGGTGCATCAAATATATACGAGAGTGCGAGGTTATTAATAAGGTGTTGAAAAATTCGCGACCCCACGCAAATATATCCGCGACCCATACATAGGCTGTGAACCACTGGCGTAGTCTATCTTGCTTCTGGTTCGGCAAGCCGTCAGTTAGACTCACACTGCGAGATTGATGGCCGCCTCCTGCATGACGGCCAGCCAGGCCAGCGTGGGTTGCGTGTCGTTAGGGGCGGGCTGGTAGTCGTGCAACGCCGTCAGCAGCTGCGCATTGAGGGCTGCGGTCAGGGTGGCAGGGGCGGGCCGCGACAGGAACAGCCCGTGCAGCGCCTGCATGCCGCACGAGGTCACCAGCACGTTGCCCAAGGTCATGACCTTCAGGATGCTCTCGCATGTGGACTGCACAACACACACACATGGTCATGGCCTTGACCCCGACTTCAATCTCAACTTCAAACCCACACTTCATAAATAATGCTCTTGTCATCAAGGTATGCTCTTTTTTTTAATTGGGTTCAACGACGCATCGTGATGATAGCGCAGATCTAATGGAGTCGGATGGATGATTAATGAGATGATGGAATGAAGGTTTCTTGGGTAATGGGAAGGAAGCGGTTGTGGCATATATTGTGGGAACCATACCGGCATTAGCCTAGACAACAGAGGGAAACCATGAAAAAACCCCGTATAAAGATGGTCGGCGGCGCGGATCGAACCGGATAACATGAAGCGAGCGCGTTAACCACTGCGCTGCATGTGCCGGTAGAGGTATACTCTCGCATTGTAAGGTTTTCAAGCGATCTTGATTCAAAATTGGTAGGCCTATCAATTTTATATTGTACTTTTTTTAGATGGATGGTATGATACTATTCGGCGAGTAGATGTCGAAATACCGGAATTTTGATATTTAGAGAATATTAAAAAATTCAAATTGAAATCATTATATAGGCCTAACATCTGAATACATTTTTGACTGCCGGTACCATTTGACGTGTATTGAAAAATATTAATAAATTGAATAAAATTTCAATAAATTTGCATTGACATTTTTTAATGAATTAAACAAAACCCAACGATTTTTGGGAGGAAAATCATCGGAAAACAATTTGTTGAAATGAATTAATTGAATTCCATTGGATCTAGAGAGAATTTCCAATGAATTCGACATTTTCTGAGAATTTTCATAGAAAATTTCAATAAATTTGCATTGCATTGAAAACGTTCAACGTCAGTTCCCGCATTACCTTTGCGTGCGTCTTGGGAAACGTGCCAAGGATCTCCTTGAGCATTCCGAGCACGTGCAGGATGGTGGTGCAGCCCCCCATGCCCCCACCGCCCTCCATATGCCGCGTGCAGTATTCAGCTACGTGGCTGGCGGCAGGGTGATGCGCGGGGGGACTGTCCCCTTTCATCAGGCTGCTGCCCTTCAGCACGGCACACACCGCATGCTGGGCTGCCCTGCGCACCTGAAACACGTTCACAGCGCAACGTTATCACACGCCAACGTCCATAGCGCAACGCTATCACACGCCAACGCAACATTCCATTTAATTCATTATTAGCCTTTCGTTCATACCATTGTATACGAGTTATAATTAATATGATATAACAAGCAGGTTTTGAAAGTTGTCTGGATTAAAGTAACAATAATAATAATAAGTGATTAAAATCAACCATATAGGCCTGTAAGATGAGTTATCAAATATTAAATTATCAAGTAGGCCTAAATAAGAATAATAGAATAACTATTAAAATTGATACTGTAGGTACTTATATAGGTCCATCACAAGTATAAGTTATAATGACAAAACATGGACGTGCTTTTAATAGCTTTTAAATATAATATAAATAAAAGTATCAATATACTATAAATTTATATACCGTGATATAAATAAAAGCTTTTAAATACTGTAGTGTATAGGCCTGATATTCCAATCAACCAATCATCGCAGTGACTTTCCATTTCAACGTACAGTAAACCCTCGTTAACCACGCTTTACATTCGGAACAAAACAGGTGCAACAAAACTATGAAAATATATATATATAGGGGCCTAGGCCTACATAAAAAAATCGAATCAGAAATATTTTACTTCAATTAAATTAGAAGTTGAACTCGAACCTCGATAATTCGAATGGTCGCCCATTGTATTAAATGTGAGTGTAATAGCAAGTGCTCATAGTGAAACGAGTGGGACCTACCTACAACCTAGTGTTTTGAAATTACTGGTAATTTGAAATTTGGTGCATTATGCGGTAAATTACCATGTAAATTACAAATGTGCGGTAATTTCACACAAAAACGTGACATTTATTAATCAGCAAATGTAATAATGTAGGCCTACACTCATTTAAAAATACTTTGATAAATCTCAATTCATTCAATTACGTACCAATAATTGATCACATTCATGTAGGTCTAAGGTTGTAAGAAATAAAAGTGATTTTATTCAATAGTGTCAGAGAGTCAGGTGGCCTACCAGGAATTGAAAGAGTAATTTTCTGAAATGAGTGCATTTGAAACTAAATGCACAAAAGTGAATACAAATGAGAAAAACAAAAAGTGTAGCTTGCAGCGATTTTCAGTAATTAACGGTAAATCACAATCTTTATTCACCACGTAGTTTATGTAACTCAACTAATTTGTGAATAACGGTCAATTGGTAATTTACACCGTAATTTACCGATTTACATCACTAGGCCTACCTTTGGCTACCTTTAACCTTAAAATTCGGGAAAAATCACGTTTTATATTCGAAACAAAACCGGTACAACAAAACTGTAGAAAAAAAATAGTTCAGCTAAATTTGAACTTTGAACCTCAAAAATTTGAGTGCTCGCACACCCCTAACACTTAGATGAGCGTTAGTGAAGATTTCCATCCCACTCTAATAGAGCTTTGTCTGTTAATTTTTTTTGGGTTTGTTTGTAAAGACTGCACAGGTCGCACGGTTCAACCGATCAAAAGGAAACTTTTTCTGTGCACGTAGACTTATCCAACTTGGAACTGTATAGGTTTTGGGTTCAAACGGTACGACCATTTTTGAGAAATACTATCTCAAAGTTTCTAGAACCCCCATTAAATTATGCTGGGCGAGAAAATTTTAAAAATAAAATCGCTCCAAATAAATTCAAATTTTTCCTGAATGTGAACACCAAATTGATACACTCTATAACAAATTTGTGTGAAATTCGGACCAGCCGTTTCGAAGAAAATAATGTAATAAATGTTTTTTATTCATTAAATAGATAGAAATAATAGCAGAACAATGTTGAAAGAGATTCATTCACGGCTCCCTAGATTCGATAGTAACCGAATGAAATATATTTTATATTAATAAAGATGTGTCAAGTTTTCGATCATACTTTACACAAATATCTTGCTCATCTCACAAAACATATTCCGTGTTTTCCTAGTTGTATGAAATGCGACCGTAGAAGCGAGCGTGCGTGATGGCCTACCTTTGGCTTGGAGTGCAGTGTGAATGCGAGGAGAGACTCGAAGACGCGCACGGTGGACGTGGACGACCACACAGCTGTTTCCTGGGCTCGTAGCAGCACCGACAGGCAGCCAATCAGCTGGGGGCACACGGCACACGTTCACAAAACATTCACTAGACAGCGTAACATTTTCAGCCATCAGCCACCAAAAGTGTGACACTTAGATGATGATTATTGTTTGCTCAACGACCCCACCAAGAGCTAGGTTATACGGGGATACGAATGAGCAGGTGATAATGAAACTATGGAGTGATGATGAGTGAAAGGACGTTTACAAAAACCCATGCCTTATGCGGGACTCGAACCCACGACCAACGTGACTTCAGTTTCTGAAGCGGTGCCTCAGCTGACTGAGCTACCGAGGGTGGCACGTGAGACTTATTATTACCAACACTTACTTAACACCGTATTTATTCATGTACCTAATTACGTATGTTCCAAAGCTGTTAAAATGCGTGAATCAATAACAATAAAAAAATACCCTCTCGTCAAGTCACAAACAGCAACCGGTCAATTTCTGTATTGCTAGAGTCTCCACGCTTTAATCCTTTCGACGTAGCCTTTTGTGCAAACAATTGAAATGAGTAAATATAGTCATCGTATGAGAGAGAAAAAAGAATCGGATATCTACAACAGTGCTACGCGTACAGTTCATCTGATCCGGTCGTCTGATTCACGCAGTGTTCGGCCCACTAGCTGTGACATGAAGAAGGTTGTGTCGAGCTGTGAGGTACACGGAGTATCAGATCATGAAGTTGTATATCTCAGCGACGAGCCGTGTACCAGATCGCATGCTTCCGGGCACTCCGAATTGGCCGCCATGTTTTTTTTCAACTGTCAGTTGGAGGTAATTCAGCAAGGCCTTCTTTATTATTACACATTATAAATGTACTACCGGGTAATGTAGAGGACATGGCCTTCTTTATTACTACATTATGTAATAATATGGAAGGCCTTGATTTCAGACACTGAATGTAAAACAAGTGCCAGTAGGCTTACACCTGACAACAATCAGATTGAACAGCGAACATGGCCGCTGTTACCCACTATTTATTGTGATCAAGTGGGTCGAGTTATCAACGCAGAGTTATACCTCCGGTACAATACAACTCCACGATCAGGTGTAGTAAGAGGGTGACTTACAGATCGCAGCACCACGCTGTGATTAGACTCGGCCATCTTGGCCAGCACTTCTACGAGGCACTTGGATGCTACGGGAAACTTGGCTTGGAGCACGGTCTCCGGCACGCTCTTGATCCCCATCCCGAGCAGCGACAATACGGCGGCCAGCGAGTCTTCTGTTTCGCTCACTTCTAGCGTCGTCATCTGAAACACGGGCCGTCACTCTACCATCAACACTCCCGCGCCTTCGTATGGAGGAGTAGCCCCTCACGAACAATTCCATTCAATTTAAACGTATTTTTATTCCATCAGAAAAAACACAATAACCATTTTATAGGACTACTTCTATTTTATACATTTTATAATTTCATATCATTCTTTACATCAATTGTCACTCATCAACTTATATTCCTTAATTCCTAGATTTTTTTTCGTAATTCATATTTATCCAATTAGAAAAGACATATGGATATAAAACTGCAAGTGAAAAACCAGTGATTTAAGTAACGTAATAATAATAATAATAATAATACACAAAGAAAAAGAAAGTGAGCTCTTTATGTTTGAGTTATACAGCAATTCAACGGTGCAGACACATAAAGCTATGATCCATTTAAAACAGAGAAAAGATGAAGAAAACAACGTACCGGTAGTAGAACTAGGTTGTATATTGTGACCATCTTTAACAATTATATGTTCAGATAAATATGTAAAGTTTTACAATATTCAATCAATTTGATTTTAAAAGAAGCAATTACTTCAATTTGATAATTCAAGGCTGACCAAATATTAATTAAGAGCCGGGCAACACTGATATGCCTATTTATAGATGCTCACGTACCAGTTTTGTGAGTTAGGTTTGTCTTCTTGAATGTCAAAAGACCAACCTTTCACTTGGCATTTGGGCAAAACTGGACAACAATTTGACGTTCACTGACCGCGGGAAACGATACCTAAAACACTACTGTAATTGGTCAAACGGGACGTAGGTTGAACTCTAAATATACTCTCCTGGCCCGCTCGTCTAAACATGACTTGAGAAACCATGAAACCATAGAAAAAAAAACCTAAAAGGCAGGCTACAAGTCTAGTAAATACACACCAAAGCTCCGAAGTACTCCGTGACAGACTCCGTTCCTCCTTTCTGTTTGATGACCTCCGTGACCGCAGCTAGGACTGCCAGCATCTCCTTGTGTAGCGCCGAGTCCGAGCGGAACCCTCTGAGCAGCTTGCTGAACGACTGGTTCGAGCACAGGCTCCAGTCGCTGGCAAACGTCTTGAACGTCTTGAACGATCCGGAGACCGTCCCATCGTCGTCGTCGGCAACCGACTCCGTGGCGTCCATTCTCTCTCCGAGGAACGCATTGTGCTTCTTCAGGGCATCGGATGTTAGATTCCCTTTACCTGGAGCACAAGCCAATCCCAAACAATCAACATCGATTAATCCATTGGTATGAGCAATAAAAAAAAAACTATTCCAATTCGAAAAGTAGGACATCTCGAGCGTTAGTGATAGAATAAGGGAGGGGGGCAATGGTACATTATTCTTGTTTGTCATCTTGCTGTGTGAATTTAGTCATCAATAAATAATCGTAAGTGAATGGTTCAGCTGATCATTTTCCATGTTGATGTTGAACGCATGATAATGTGTGTTATTAGTTATAACGAAAGGTTTCCACTTGACACGGTAGGAGCAATGAGTTTGGTACAAGTAAGTCAAAATGTCTATGCAACCCCAAGTTTGCTCAACAACCCTGGGCACATTAACACAGAATGGTACCTAGGCCTATTTACACAACAAATAAAACAGTAAATCCCCAACGTTATGATATGCATGGCACATGCTAGCTTTCACTTACGCCTGCCTTGTTAATAGCTGATGGAAATAAGTTTATTATGAGTCGGCCTATTGCCTGCTTAGCAGCCCCAATAAGAGCTCCAAATGCGCAACTGATGATAAAACTATGGAGTGATAAGTGAAATGACGTTTACAAAAACCTTGCCTTATGCGGGACTCGAACCTACGTCCTAGGCCTACAGGGACTTCACTTTCTAAACAGGTGACTGAGCTACGACAAAATTAATGGCTACGTTGGACGACTGGAAGTGACTTGATTATTCATTTCAAGCTGTCGGGCCCTAGGACCTGGATCTGAATTTGAGATTTTTATTCATGGTTAAGCCTATGATTACGTAGGGCACTGAACTTGTAGGGGAACACTACAAATTCAAAGCGTAGGGTAAGGTTAGTAGGCGCATCGAATGGACGAGACTGTAACTTGACCCAAATGTAACAAGAAGCTGTCAAACTAGAAAAAAAACGAAAAAGACCGCAATTTATACCCTACCCTAGGCCTACCTAGCCTTAACCATGAGTATCCGTGGTTTAATCTGGGCCCTAACCTCAAACTGAAAGGTGCGTTAACATTCAGCTTAGGCCCTACCAGCATTTTCTTGAACCTGAAAAAATCTTGATTTTGCGACATCTCTGTGCTTTCTTGTTTCTGGGTTTGAGCTTGAACTGTGTCCTTTCTTCCATCGTTTTCCTTTTCCGCTCACTTTCGGCCGAAACTTCCCCATTTTTCAATTATTTAATGGAAAAGTTGATATTAAACACACGTGTTTCGATAATCGTGACGGCTGCTATCCGTGACGTCACGTAAACAATTCTTACTTCGTCGCCAGTGCTGCCATTTCACTGGATGTCACAAAAGTTAAAAGTACGTGATTAGTGGTAAACAGTGGAACTAATGGAAAGTTACTAAATAAAGCGCGCCCATATTTTGAAATGTTACATTGTTGACAGCTGTTCGCTCATTATTGATCGGATCGGTCATTATTCCGGGGCATTCTGTAGTTAAATGTCGTGTGGAATACTGTCCTTGAAGGAATCAATATATTCCTCAATGATATTGTCTACTTTTGACCACCATATTAATGATTCTTACCTATGGTGACCAGACATCCCGTTTTTTTCTGGGATTTGCCCTTGTTTTGAGCTTTCTGTTCCTGAGTCCCGAGAAATGTTTCTGGAACCAAAAAATGTCTTGGTTTTTTAAAAGCGGAAATAATTTAAATATGCCTAAATGGGTATTTTTCATACTCTTAAATTTACGGTTTTTCAAAAACGGATAAAATATAAAGAGGTTTAATTAACTATGTATTTACAAAAAAATATATTCTTGATTATATGACTAGAAAAAACACCAAAAATATTATTAGAAGACCATAAATTCCGAAAATTTCCCCTGCGGACTGTTGAGCCCTCGACTCCCCCTAATACAATTTGGAAGGAATGATTTTGACTACGCACGTCTTGGCATCGGCCCGGAATTTCCTTCATTGAATATGGTCACCCTATTCTTACCTCCAATGATCCATAGCACTTGTATCCATAACCTACTTCCTATTCTGTGTATTTCTATAAAAATCTTAATTAAATGTAATCATACATATTTACTAATCTCTTGAGCAATATTTGATGTATGGGATATTTCTATAGGCCTACTACAAAGACAAAATTACAAACTAATTATTACTTTGGCTAACCTATGAAGCTATGACATGTCAAATTTCATATGGAATTCACGGTATTTAAACCAGGGACTTGCAGTGAAATATTTTTCAATTTCGATTTCACTTCCAGCTCAAGTTTATAAGGGTTTCGAACAAGCTTTTTTAGCACAAAATTATAACAATTTTGATTCTCAAACTCAAATTCTAATTAGTGGTGTACCCTATAAATGGGTGCCACAACATCCACAATGCACTCAAATAGCATTCGACGGAAGCAGTGAACCTTCTTCGGGGAAATACCTGGACATTGGAGTACAACTCGAGGTACAGGAGAGGCAACACAATCTCGGTCAAGAAAGTTGGTGTTCATTAATAGTATTTATTTTGTTCCTCCTCAGCGTTTTACAAGGTATTGGTGACGTTTACATAACTACTTCATAATCTCTTATATTACGTAATAGTTCAGAAATTCATTAACATTATCATAATTAATTACATTGTTATTTAATAGTAATGAGCTTACAGAGAAAAACATTTATTTACGAAGCTTTACTGCACTTTCTGCTTTCCATTCTTCTGACATGTTTCAACGAAACAACAAGAAAAACATTGGTATACAACTTTTCAAATCTAAAATTGAATGTGTATTTTTTTTATTTCCAACAATTGGTTTCTAACATAAATATGTTCTTATTTGACAACAGCGAGTAACATGAACGTACGACGAGTCTAGAACCCGGAAGTAAATCTAGTTTTTCACACATAGCCTATTAATGATGAAATATTGACTCAATATTAATTAATGATAAATCTAATGCCACAAAATCCTCTCATGCTCTTTAACACTTGTAGGCATTTGTTTTGCGTTTTCAACTGAACGTTTAGCGTGTATGTGAAGTGTTGTTATTAGTAGGCGTGGTCCTTGATGAAGAGGCCGGCGTCCCCTGCGGCGCCCACGATACTACCTGCAGCGTACTTGCCAAGAGCAGAGTCACCGTTAGCCTGCAAGACGCAACACACAACGTCAGCAGCAGTCCTATTCTCTTTTATCGCCACTTTTACCAGCTCTGATTCTAGACATTGGTTCTCATCAACAGAACTGCGTGATACAACAGAACAAACTCAACTTTTGTCAAATTTCTATTGAAATAATCAAGAATTTTAATTCTATAATTTTTAAAGTCAGCAGTTTGAATTTCCGAAATGAATTTTTCTGAACAGCGACAATTCAGGAGCCGAAAGATTTACATATCTTGTTAATGAACACCGGTGAAGTGATGTTCATTCTCTCCCTCTTACCCGATTGCTATTCTCTAGAGAAAAGCCAAGTTCTGATTGTTTGGCACCGAGTCTGTCGTGTCTCCGAACAACTCGTTAGCATCACTGCAAGCTGCACATTGGGTGAACACTTAAGACAGTCAACACGTGCACGGCTACACTACTATATACAAACAAGCTATGTACAAACAAGCTATACACAGGTCCATTCTTTATTTACACTCATCGTTAAAACCTAGGCCAAGTTATAGATATATTAAAGACATGTCAATAGCTGGTGTCGTTTATATGATTAATACTGTATGTGGTGTTAATTAATATATCAAGTGAAGAGATTAATGTGAGCAAAAAGAGAAAATGTTTGAATTTGAAGACTAAACAGAAACAATATAACTCCAACGCCTACAGTACTCCTATCTGTTCCCATCTATCTATCCCCAAGCCCATCATTTTCCCCTGAATTCATTATGCCCACTTATACACAAATATAATTATCATTATCACAAAAATACCCAAGTGAAACATGTGTATATACATAGTAATAAATTATGAAAATAATAGTAATAATGTAGTAAATTACAGTAATATTTCAGACATTTCTTCTGTTTTTAGCTATCGTTCATTGTAACCTGTTCTTACGCAAAATGGGAAAAAAAATAAAATAAAAAATAAATACTAAGCAAATACATTATTATCCCACGAAATTGTAGCTAGAATAAAACTGTCACGTTACGGTAGTGACTTGGGGCTTGGAAAGCTATCAACTAGTGTTTTGAAGGCAGCGGTTACCATGCAGGCCTAGTAAGCGTGCTGCTTGACAAAGTTGGACGTGGCAGCCGAGACGTTGGAAGCGCTCCCTGCCTTGTACAGGCCCTGGCACGCCTCGTGGTTCGCCTGCAACAAGCGCGGTCACAACACACATGCTCATCACACTACGTCACACACAAGCGCACACGTCAAACATCGGGAGGTCGGCTCACATCTCTCTACGCTCAAACACGAGAACCACAACCGCTGGAATAAAGTCGTCAATAAACTGCTCATTGTTTGATTAATGACACCACCAACTGGGTTATTTGCGGGTACGAACACGTGGTCGATATTTACAGGAACCCTTATGCAGGACTTTATTTATTTATTTATACTGGGTTCAACGACGCACTGCACTGATCACTATGATCTATTAGCATCGGTGAATGATATATGGGATGATGAGATGAAAGGTTATTTTATTATGTGTTTTTGGATAGCGGGAAGGAGTCGGTCGTGGCCTGTTGTTAAGGAACCATCCCAGTATTGACCTGAACGACAGAGGGGAAACACGATAAACCTCTGTCAGGATGGTCGACCATGGCAGGAACAGAACCCTGGTCTCCTGAATAACAGTCAGTGTGATGACCATTGTCTCAGTTTATGCAGGACTTGAACCCACACTTGACATCAGCCTCAACTGACTTGACTAATCAACTGCTCTTGCTCTACATACAAGTACCAGCATATTGTGAACTACGTCGAATAACTGCCATTAGTCCACGCGATACAAGCTAGTCGGGACCACTTCCACCACCGTTACGTTTAGTGGGTTAAAACAGGCAGTATGTGCATGGTGTGTACACGAGAGGGGGAAGGTGCGGTCATCAGTCCCGGAAGCTTTACGACCAGATCTAGCTCAAGACCACTGTCCGTAGCACACCTGTATCTGGTCCTTCACATTTCTTCATATATTGCACTATTCTAATTTTACATTCATTCAAGTCCTACTTGATGAACGCCAATGACAATTTTTTTTCAAGTTCGATTTAAGTAATGGAGAGACAAAGTTTGAAACCCGACGGTATTTGCGAATTGTTTGTCCAACTTAAGATTGATGGTGATTTAGTTTCATTCTGGTTATGGAAAAAATAAACATCAATAAGCAAACATGCGAATAAAATACAAATACAAGCGAAATAAAATGTGATGGAGTCATCGCGTCTTGAATTATTCATTAATTACCATGCCGCAAGAGAATAGCAGAAACTAAAACGTTGTAGGAAAATAGACTGAGGCTGGATATATAAACTGGGTAGAAGGTAAAGAAAGAACAGCAGCTTACTGAGGTTTATATCGACTCCCGAGGTTTCTGACGTTTTGACTATAGCCTTGGACACTGTAGGGACAACAGTGACTGAGGCAGTACTGGTAACCAAAGTGTCTCAAATCTAGTGCACCAGTTTGTTATGGGCGATATAAGATATGAATAGCAGATGATGATATAGAGTAAGAGAAACAAGTGAAATTAGAAATAATGAGGTGGGAGAAACACGTGAGTTTAGAAATAATGAGGTGGGTACAGGTACAGCTGGGCAACTGTACCCACCTCATTATTTCTCACATCACTTGTTTCTATTACTCTGTATTATCATATATCATTCATCTCTCAAAGCATCCATCACCAAAGACCATTCTTTAAATCAAGCTCTTCTTTCCAAAAATGTAAGTATCAAAGGGCTCTCCACAGCGACTTGATCGACTCGTTAACATCGGTAAGCCTCTGTTCTCTCTCCCTTTCACCCGATTCCTAGAAACTATGAAGGCTTCTCAATGACACATGCCATGTGCATGGCAAGTCTACAGTGCAAGTACTGATGTGAAAGGAGTATTTTCATTTTTTCATTTTCAAGATAATTTTACTGTTGTGCAGCATTGATTGGCCCAGCTACCTCGTGTTCCATGACTCACCAGTTTTATATGGTGGTAGAAGTTTTGGCTCAATTCTCAATTATTAAATAATATATTGTACCGTCCATTCTCACATAATGTAGAAAAAAAAATTAGAATGAAGTATTAAAGGAAAAAAAATTAATTGAAAAATGAAATATTCCCCTATTTCTTTGTCTAGGAGACATCCTCAGTTTTTGTTGAGAAATCCCCAGGACTAAGTGAAGTCAACTAGGGCTCGAGGTGACTTGAGGGGGGGGGGGCCTACCTTGGCCCTCTTGAGGAGCTCAGCCTGGGCAGCCTTGACGTTGTCCGGAGATCCCTTCCATGCCTTGAGCACGGAGGCCTGGAGCGCCCGTCCAAAGCTGAAGGTCAGCGGCCACGGCTTCTTGCCGTCGAACTTGTTGATGGCGTCCAGGTTGACGGAAGCTTCCTCTTCCGACTGGCCGCCGGACAGGAAGGTGATGCCTGCAGGGACAGAGAACGGAAGCGAGTGACTAACAAGTCACCATAGCTGCTGGCATTAAACGTTATTGAAAGCACTACTCTACAGTAATCAAGGCAATAGCCAAAACGTCTAGTAATTAGTAGGGATGTCGGCGGATACCCGGGCGGGTCCATTTTCAATTAAACCCCGGTTCAAACAATTATCCGTCGGGTCCGAAATGTTTTTTTCTGGTCTTTATTCTCCTGTGTACGATGTTTTTGGTCCGGTGTATAAGTGTAGGCGCCCTCGACTCGCGCGCACTCCTCTCTCCACCCCGCCCCCCCTCACCCACCCATCACTACTGCAGCAGCATGCATGTGACCTTGACTGCTCACTTCACTGCTGTGCCTTGTGTTACACACACATGTGCTAGTGTCACATTACTTTAAATGAGCTTTTGACATTTGTTTGTTTCCCTGTTGCTGTTGGAGAGGAAATATTATTTAAATCCCACTTGAATTCTAACAATGAAAAGTGATCATTATTGCCTTTTTAAAATACTTTCATCATGTATTTTTTTTTTGTCACCATAAAGAAATGCGCTCATACACAACGTCTTGCCTAGCCCCCCCTATGGAGCCTCCCACCCATGATCAGCTGTTACTGAAGTCCCTGCTATTGCAACATTCTTGACAGTGACTCAGTGTGCTTCCAAGCCTTGAGGCTAGAGGTCAGAGGTCATGCTAACCTATAGAGTGATGATTGGATTAAAGAAAATGACGTGTCTTTTTATGAATAAAGGTGATTTAAAGATTTTTAGGGAAAAACCCGGGTAGGAGTCGGGTAATGAAGACGGGTACCCGGGTAGGAAAAATCCTACCCGCCGACATCCCTAGTAATTAGTAATTTTGCAGCTCCTGTTTTTAGTAGTTTGCTACAAAATGCTATATTTCACATTAATATAGACTAACAAAACTGAAACTGAATGCCATATTCCTACAACTGTAGGCCTACTTACCGGCCACGGCTGCGGGCACGGTGCGGTTGAGGGCGGTGACGGTTGCCCGAGCGATCTCGGCCGAGCTGGGCTTGTTCGGGCACGACTGTCCGGCGGTGACCATGTTGGGCTTGAGCAGCGTTCCCTCCAGGTAGACGTGGTGGTCGCTCAGTGCCTTGTACACGGCAGCCAGCACGGTCTCCGTGACCTTCTGGGCTCGGTCAAGGTTGTGGTCTCCGTCGGGTAGAACCTGCATTATACAACCGCTCTAGACAATTCCCTCGTGGCCACGACAACAAATTTCCCATTGGCTACTTGAATAATAATACGTCTTGTTGACAATTAGTTGATTTTACATTGCAATATATTTGGCATGTTCATTATATATACGGCCCATGCTATTTTTTTTTTATTTTTTTTGGGGGGGGGTTTAACGACGCACTGTAATCATAGCGCAAATCTATTGGCGTCGGATGGATGATTAATGAGATGATGGGATGATGAGATGAAGGTGGGAAGGAAGCGGTCATGGCCTACATTGTGGGAACCATTCCTCTATTAGCCTAGACTACAGAGGGAAACCACGAAAAACCACTGTAAACATGAACGGCGGCGGTGATCGATCCGGGTGCGAAAACCCCTCGCCTCCCGGATCACATGTAACGAGCACGTTAACCACTGCGCTGCATGTGCCGGTGCCACGACAACCTTCCCATTGGCTACTCAAATAATGATACGTCTTGTTAGCAATTCCTTGATTTTACGTAGTGATACATTTGGCACGTTCATTATATAGGGCCTATGCTGAATTTCCCCCAGCAAAGCCCCGCAGGCAATTATTGAAATATGTTCATTTTTAAACTGATTTTTTTGCGATTCTCAAGCAGTTTTGGAGTAATTGAACCATTATGGACATTTCCTAAGTATTTTCATATTTTAACCATTATGGACATTTTCAAAGTTCTTTTTGCAATTCCTCCCAGCTAAATATTTTATTGTGTGGTTAATTGTAGGTCAACATACATATTTCTCTGAACAAGAATAAATTATGTGTGGGTCCCTAACGACGTCCCTGGGTCAGTGAGTGCGTACCTCTGGCTCAACGATGGGCACGATGCGGTTCTGCTGGCAGACGGAAGCGTAGCGGGCGAGCACGTTGGCATTCTCCAGGATGGCCTGGTACGACGGCGTGTTCTTGCCGATCTTCAGCACGCAGCGCCACTTGGCGAAGTGGCAGCCGTCTTTCTTGTACTGCGCGCACCGCTTGCCAA
The DNA here is from genome assembly GCA_907164805.1 of Brachyptera putata. Taxonomy (NCBI): domain Eukaryota; kingdom Metazoa; phylum Arthropoda; class Insecta; order Plecoptera; family Taeniopterygidae; genus Brachyptera; species Brachyptera putata. Next base: position 20,528,077 of record OU015467.1, on the reverse strand, counting down.
GGTCGTCCAGGCCTGCACGCACAAACAATCCCGGTCAGAACGGCTCGGCACCACCACCATTTATTACAAGCCGATACATTGGTAATAATAATAATATACTTGATTATCTGAGACTACATATACGCAGCATGATGAAATCATACATAGAGTTACGGTCATCTGTGTGTCCTACGGTTCGCTGGTGCGCGCGCACGGGAAGGGTTCGACAACTTTCTGGGAACTTGGACCGGCGTCGAGCTGGGGAATTTGCGCGCAATTGGGTTAGTGCGTAGTGAGGTCGCGGGGTCAAGGTCCCGGAGAAGAGTGGAGTTGAGCAGTAATACGTAATCGGGTGTATTGGCCGAAAATATACGCACTATGGTAGCAACAGTAAAAGTAGTGAGAGGTGAAGTAATTAATAGTGATGACATTCGGGAACGGTTATGTTGACCCGTGTTTGAAACACGGGAGGTTATAGGCTAGTCAAAAATAATTACAATGTGATAGAAGTAGGCCTACAGTAAACCCTCGATAATCCAAACTCGGTTAATCCGAAATTTGACATATTTAGAACTTCAAGTACGTCCCAGGCTGAATGTATGGGCATTTAAATGTTACTTAACACCAAAACTCCAAAACCAAGCTAATCCGTAATTCAAACTGATATTTTGACCCTTCAATTGCTTTAACACTGTTTACCGATCGGATAATTCGAAATGAAATAAGTCACGTGAATTCCTTGAATTGATTATTTTCCAAACTTGAATCCTTTTTATTCGATGCGTGAGCCTGTTGCACGCGTCCACCGCATCGCGTGACTCACTCCCACCCCGCAGACCACGCTCTACAAGCATGTTGGTTTTATCTATGCGCTCTCTACTAGTTTCAAGCTCTACGGTTTGTACCGAGAGCGTGCTGAAGACGCAGCACTCGTTACCTTGTGTGGTGCACTCTCCCTCGGAGCCCATGAGGTCTACGACGCCAGTGTCGACCTTGATGCCAGGGATGATGTTGTTCTGCTTGAGCAGCTCCACGAATGGGGTGCCATCGTCAGCCTTCTGGTACAGCGTCTCGTGGTAGAGGATGACGCCGCTGATGTTGTCTCCCAGCGCCTTGTCGCCCTGGAACAGCAACTGTTCCACGCGGGGGTTTAGCACGCGGGCCGATATCATGGCAGCTTTTTTTTTTTACATACAGTGAAACCTCTGTTCATTGTTGTTCAAGGGACCATGAAAATAAAACCATCTATGCAGGAAAACGGTCCATGCAGGAAAATTGAATGATACAAGCAGGAAAATGATGGATCCGGGAACGATGGATAGAGGTTTCACTGTATTGGGTTTAACGACGTACTGTGATGATAGTAACAACCTATTGGCATCAGATGGATGATAAATGAGACGATGGGATGATGAGATGAAGGTTTCTTGGGTAATGGGGAGGATAGTGGGAAGGAAGCGGTCGCGGCCTATATTGTGGGAACCATCACGACATTAGCCTAGACTACAGAGGGAAACCACGAAAAACTCCTGTAAAGATGGACGGCGGCGGGGATCGAAATTCCCCTCGCCTCCCGGATCACACGAAGCGGGCACGTTAACCACTGCGCTACATGTGCCGGTGCGGCCTACCGTCCCGAGCCTTAGCACGCTAATGGTGGCTCAATATGCACCAATTTGATGTCCTAATCTATGAATCTTCAATCTACCGATCCCGAGTCTTCTAATAGTGATGCAAGGAACTAATTTTATGTTGAATCGTAAAACATACATTTGATCTTTTCACTTGTGTTATTATAAAATTCACTATGTTGGTATTTTGTACAATTATTGTCTGCATCTTACGACGTGTTTACTAATGTCGTGTCTTGCACTGTTGATCTTTTGCCATCCGTAAATTCCACCGCGGGTTTTTCTCCCCTCTGAGCTAGGCTGGTGTTGCCCGTAACACGGCTGGCAAGGGTCACGTAAGCGTCTGAACTGGCCTCACCCGTCTGTAGTAAGGGGTCGACACCTGCTTTCGAGCAAGAATTTTTCTGCAAGCCGGTTTTCGAATAGGACTAAAAGTGACTAATGGGAACGCCACGATTTGTGACGTCATTACTCGGTTACCGACCCGTGCTATCATACGATAAAGTAGCGTTAGGCAAACACATGTCGGTGTGGCGCTACTGTTAGCATAGCTGCATCACGTTTTGAGGGTCCACGGTTTGACTCCCGATGCTGTTACTTTTGTTTTAGCAAAATAACTATCAAATGTTGACTCGAGCGCAGGGTTAAAATTTACGTTAATTTTTTTAAATTCGAACATAAACAAAAATATCTACAGAAATGTGACTAGTCCCATTTAAAAACCGACTTGCAGATAAATGCTCGCTGCCTGCGAGAGCTTGTCCTATGTCCTCACCTGCCTGTACTTGCGGCGGTTGTCGTCGGTGTTCTCAACGCCGATGTCCTGGAAGCGCTTGCCGATGGTGGCGGTCGACTCGTCAGCTGCCAAGATACCCTTGCCGGGGGCGACGATGGCGTTGGCGATCTTACGCAGCTCCTCCTGCAGCTCGGGGGGTGGGTACGAGAAGTAGGTGGTCATGGTGCAGCGGCTGGACAAAGTGCCTGCAACAAACGCAAGCGGTCGTCATCAGACTCCTATTTTTTTTTCATATTGGGTTTTAATGACGCACTATTATGATAGCGCAGATCTAATAGCGTCGGATGGATGATTAATGAGATGATGGTTCTTGGGTAATGGGAAGGATATTGGGAAGGAAGCGGTCTTGGCTTATATTGTGGGAACTGTCCCGGCATTAGTCTAGAGCCTAGACTACAGAGGGAAACCACGATAAACCCCTGTAAAGATGGTCGGCGGCTGGGATCGAACCAGGTCCGAAAACCCCTCGCCTGCCGGATCACATGTAGCGAGCGCGTTAACCACTACGCTGCATTTGCCGGTCATCAGACTCCTTGCCAGACGAACGCAGCAAGACGAGCCGGATATTTCTTGTCATACATAACGCCGATAATGCCGGATAACTTGCCATACAAGTTTTATAAAACTTGCTTATAAAAATGGTAAAATTCTTCATTACTATTTTACTATTCAATTCTATGGTCTTTCATTAATATGACATTCTATTTTTATGAATTCAATCTGTTTTGAGATCTCAGTTTTGGGTTGGTAAGACTGCCCTTGTGGTGAAACGATCTCTCAAGATCTATCGATCGTACAAACGATATAATCTTTCATCCATGACTTTTGAACGGTATGAGATATCAAAATTCTAAAAACTAGGAAACACAGATACCTACAATAATTTTGAGATGCTATAAGTACCCTAATAACTATTCATCTCACATCGCCTAATTGTCACGCGCATGTATAAGGCTGAAAAACAGATTTTTTAACTGTATACGTGTGAAAATTATCCAATTTAAGATAAATTGTAATTACTTATACCACCGTGAAGGTATTGCGATTAACTATGTTTCATCATCATCAGAATTTCGATATCTCATACCTTTCAAAAGTTATCACCAAAAACTGATTTTCCGCTAAATCGACTCAAACTACGGCGAACAGCACGACAGGTGAAGACGGAAGATATAATTATAGGTGTGCACATTTCTTTGTAAATATCGCCACATATTGTACCTATTCTCCAACATTGTGCACAACAGGGAATATAAAAACTTGAGACTTGAGGGGGTGCATGCATGCACAGTGCTTAAAAAAAATAGAGAAATGTATCTTTACTATTTCTCCTCATGTTCACAAAACAATGTAATTGAATAGATAGTAGGCCTATTTAATTGTACTCTTTAATTAATACTAGGAAAATGCCTCATATGCGTTGTGAGATGAGCTTAGAAGTACGGAAATGTGAAATTAAGAACATTTGGTCAGCTCAATGTACATAGGGTATACAGGCCATGGATCACTTTAAAGGTTTAAAATCCGCGGCTGTCTGTTGGTATATGGACCTTGGTTTCCCAACAATGGTACGTCCAGTGCCTTCTTCATATCCATCACAGATTTTAATCGTTTCAATTTATTGGTGACACTTGTTGCTCACATTTAATAGATCCTTAATTGCTTTCATAATTGCTTTTATTGATGTGTAAAAAAGTACATTAAAAATGCGTTTTCTTCGTTATTTCACATCCAATTGTTCCATAAATCGCTTAAAATGTGTATGATAGTTCTTTCCACATTCAGCATAAATTTGAGAGCTTTTGGAAAATTTTTATTTTCTAAATATTTCTCCCCCGGCTTATTCTTATGGGGATTTTCCATACTTTCCAAATTTTTTCCGGAAAAACCGTTCGACCGATTTTTCTGAAAAACAATCCCAACCTATTCTGGTGTGACACCAATATGTAGAAAAAGTTTCGAGTTGATTGATCTTTTTTCCTCACCTGTATGCCGCGTAAAAAATTACACAAAAAAAAAGAAAGAAAAAAAAAAAAAAAAAAAAATGTTTCGGTATACGGAATGAAAATCTTCGCTACGCTCATCTAATGACATTCTATTTTTGTGAATTCGATCAGTTTCAAGATATAGGTCGATGAATACGAAGAATAGAATGTGATGAAATTCATTGTCATAATTATTATCTTAAAACTGATTGAATTCACAAAAATAGTATATCAAAATTCAAATTATCTGGGGGTTGATATACTTTTCATTGAATTACTCTGGTTCGTGTACATAGAAAAAAATGATAACGATGATTTTCTCTATTTTTATAAAGCACCGTGCATGCACCCCATTAAGCTACAAGTAATTCGATCGAGAGCGATGATTGCAATGTGAAGGCCAGTGCAGACGGGCTGAGATGCGCGTCGCCCGGGGGGTTGGGGGGAGGGGGTTGACTGCATAACCTGACGTGTCCGACCCGGCACCTCCACCGGTGGTGACCTCGCGCTCTCAGGCCCAGGCCATGCCAGGTCAGGTCACGGGCCTACCACAACACGTACAGTCAAATATCAGCTTTTTGGTGCTAAATTTCGAACGATATATGAGATATCACAACTCTAATAAGAGTAAAATACAGATATTATCAATACTTTCCATAAGGTAAACTCTAGGGAATAAACTACTCGACGCATGTCGTATAATTGTCAAAAGTATACAGCTAAAAATAATGTGTGTTTTCAGCTGTATCCGGTTGGTAACTTGCGACATTAGTTGAAAAGTTCTAACTTATACCGTCCTGTATTATAGTTATGATATCTCATACTGTTCGAAAGTTGATCAACATAAAGCTGATATGTGACTAAATCGCCTCCCACGTCCTCACCTTCATGCCTATACCAAGCCAAGTCGGAGCCCTGACAGGTCGATACTCTCTTGGGAGACGATATGGGGGTACGAGACATTATGTTTGCCGCAGTGGGATTACTGGAGGATATTGAACGTACACCTTGCGAGTCGACAAGAGGAATATGGAGAAGGTATCAACTATCAACTGCACACCAAGCAAGGTGGAACAAGCTATACCTAGCCTAGGCGCTGCACTAGGTTACAGACGCACCCTGCACTGGGTTACAGACGCACCCTGCACTGGGTTACAGACGCACCTTACACTTACAGATCTTATTGGAAAGGTACGACGACCCCACCAACAGCTAGGTATACGGGGATACGAATGAGTGGGTGATAATGAACCGATGACAGTGAAAGGACGTTTACAAAAACCCATGATTTATGCGGGACTCGAACCCACGCCCAATGGTGACTTCAGTTAGTACCGCTAGCGATAATTGACTTAGCCACCGGGGCGGCCTATTTGTTGCTTGCTATTGGTGAAGCTATATGGTGAAGCTACTATTGGTAGAATCGTTCCTCGCCTAGTCGAATGGGGCTGATCAACTATGGTCAATCTGACGTATACAATCAGGGCATGCAGAGTACTACAAAAAATGATACAGATCTAACTGGCCGACTCATAAGCCACGCCTATCTTTAGCTGACAAGATTTTTCTCTTGGTTTTTTCAATTTGAACAAAAGTTCGTTCTCTCGACAGAAACAATACTTGTAGCCCTCCGATTGATGCACGAGCGACACGGTAAGCCTATAGTGCGAGCTGAGCCAAAAGCCCCATGTAGCCGGTTATTGATTCAGTAGGGAATTTCAACACTGTTCAGCTGATAGATTTCCCAAGAAGAAAAACATACACAATATCAAAACATCTGATCAAATTCATGACCAAACGATCTAGAAAGAACGGGAATTTTCATTTACAAAAATGCTCGGTGAAACTAACAAAGGTGAACCCGAATTATTTAAAATTTGAACTGTACAATATAATATAACCAGAAGCTATGGAAAATTCAGAATCACTGTGAAAATTTTAAATGAAATCAACAATTTTCTGATAGACCATGCGTAGGGCCTATAATACTAATCTTTGAATGAATATGTGTTATGATTATGTGGGTCTAGAATGTCTTTTAAATTATATACTCCGTGGTCAATCGTGTTTTAAATGTACTCAGAACCAGTTTTACGAATTATGGCTCGGTTTTACGAATTGATAGTTGGTGGATTAGGCAATAGTTGACGGATCAACTAGTTATTATTCTTGGTTACATATGTTATTTTCGTACCTTCAACTCATAGTTAGTGGATTAGTACTTAACCAAGATTCGTAGAACTGGGCCTTGGTCAAGTACTAATCCTAATCTATCAGTTAAAGGTACAAAAATAGCACATGTAACCAAGGGTAATAACATGTTAATCAGCTAACCTATTCCATTATAATTTGTAAAACTGTTCCTTACTGACTCATCTAGATCAAGATGCTATTGTCTGTTTATCCTGCGCTAAGGTGTAATGTATAGTTATCGAGTGCTTACCCCAGCCGTGCGGAGCGATCCGGCCCCGCCGGGCTGCCGCGGCGTACTGCGGCACGGCAAGCAGCTCGCGCCGCAATGCGGTGCCCTCTCCCCCACCCCCACCCCTTGGCACATGCTGCACCCTGCTCATATCGACAGCGAGGCGGGCGGAGAGGGGGGGGGGGGGGCGCGCAGGCGGGACTCGAACCCGAGCTTAGGCCCGATTGATTATTGTTTGCTTAACGACCCCATCAATAGCTCAGTTATACGGGGTTACGAATGAGCAGGTGATTATGAAACTATTAAGTGATGATAACGTTTACAAAAAGGCATGCCTTATGTGGGACTCGAACCCCGACGGTCGCCCGACGGTTACTTCAGTTTCTGAAGCGGTGCCTCAACTGACTGAGCCACCGAGGGCGGCGCTTTGAGGACAGGTCTCAGTTGTTATACAGGACAGAATGATGTCCGAGCCATGCCCTTGGCGGGACTCGAACCCCGAGCAGAGCTTTGATCGAATGAGCCACGCAGCCCTAATTCAGCAACCCGGAGTCATCTGTTAGGTCCACCAGCTTTGTCAGTGCAAGGTCAGGTTTAATGTGCTCTTATAGAGCGAGGAATTTGAGCCAATAAAGAGCTATCAAGTCCCAAGGGCCAACAGTAGTACTGACGCCATCTTGAGGGGAGCTACTTAAATATCAATAATCACGTTAAATAACGTTCAGTTTCATTATGTAAATTACCCAAATGTATGTCACTTATTGTAGATTTTTAGGATAAATTTCGCATGTAGACCTGTCAGTTATTGTGCAATAAAAAAATCTGATTATTATTTTGTATAATTTTACTTACAATGTTTATTTTACAATATACAATGTAATTACAATGTTGCAATGATTAAAATGTAATCAAAATAAACTATTGCGGGCTGGTTAAAATATAATCAAAATGAACCAAGGCGGGCCGGATGATGTTCGCGGACCAGTGTTGACCCGCGGGTCGTAGTTTGGAGACCCCTGCTCTAGAGAATATATTCTCGTTTAAGGTCCTGCGCACGCGCGTGCTCTCGGTACACATAACTAGCGCTACGAGACGAGCCAGGACCAAACTTCAACATTGGTTTCACGGCGCCTCCACCACACAGGTACCGGCTGAGGTCTATTGGCGGCGGGGATTCATGAGTGAGGTGACAGCAAGATGAGATCAGAGTTATAACTTATCGGGAGTTTTGAACAGTGGACGTTTTTTTTAGTTGGTGTTGTAGGGTTTAAAGGCGCGTCGACAGCGAGGTCATTTTGCGCCCATGTTCATGTCCGTGTACTTTAGCATAGTTGTCAACGCTTGTGGATGTTTCAAGCATAAGGAGGGAGCGGGATAGAGAGAGCTAGAAAATTAAGATAAGATAGAAATATATAAAATGAAAGATAGAAAATGAAATAAAAATGAAGGAAGACGAAAGATGAAGAGAAAAGTGAAAATAAAACGAAGTGAAATAAAAGGCAAACGTAAGGTTCAGTACTCCCTCGAGCAAATAAATTGCTCCCGGCAACAGCTCTGGAGATGCGTTTTTCTTTTGAAGCTGCATGCTCAACGATCCCACCAAAAGCTAGGTGTTATAAGGCCAAGGGGGTACGAATAAGCGGGTGATAAAGAAACGATCAAGTGATAACGAAACGATGAAGTGATAACGAAACGATGAAGTGATGATGGCTGAAGAGACGTTTACAAAATCTCACGCCTAATGCGGGACTTGAACTCACGCCCGACCTGACTTCAGTTTCTAGCGCATTGCGATAGTTGACTGAGCCACGGGGGCGGCTACAGTCGACGTATTCTCAGTATAAAAGTTGTTCACTTATAATGGGTGCAACGTCGCAGTGTAATGATAACCAAGATCTATTGGCGTCGGATGAACGATTGGTGAGATGAAGGTTTCTTAGGTAGGACTAGTGGGAAGGAAACGGTCGTGGCCTATATAGTAGGAACCATCCCGGCATTATCATATAGACTGCAGAGGGAAACCACGAAAAAAACAGGTCTGTAAAGACGGACGGTGGTCGGGGTTCGATAATCCCCGCACCTCCCAGACCATATCTAGAAGAGTTACATTCTATGACAGTACACTATTCCCATTACCCAAGAAACTTTCATCTCGTCATCCCATCATCTCATTAATCATCCATCCGACACCAATAGATCTTCGCTATCATTACAGTGCGTCGTAAAACCCAATGTAAAAAAGGAAGAATGTAGGCCTACATGTTGCCATGGTACTCAGGTCTTCCTAGTATCATGGACTTGGTAGTACCGTGGAGCCAGCTTGGCCTGAGATTCCCTGACGGGAATTGAACTGAGCTCTACTGATCGAACTAACGGGCTCCAAGGTGAGTGGCTACAAGCGATAATCCATGCTAATGAAATCCACCAAACTCCCGTGACCTTGAGAACAAGTCTCATTGTCTCTTCTCTTTCTCACAAACACATGACAGGCATTTCGGTAGGACACCCAACTAGGACTTACAGCTAACGACTGGTGGTGGGTGTGGCCTATTGATCGGGCGCTTAGATCTGTGCAACTCAATGTACCAGATTGGATTTATTGAAAATCACCTGTGTGTGCATTCCTGTACTATTTAATCCGGGTTTAGCGTGTTACTTCCGGTTTTTCAACACACGTACACTGTGATAAACAGCCCAGCTGATTGGATGTGCGAGTTGTGACGTCAAGGGGGGGGGACGAGTTTGATCCGGTCAACCCTATTAAATCCTCCTAGGGTCAACCACGACACACCTTCAGACACAGCGTTACCCCAACAGAGAAACTGTTGTCCTGACTTTCCGTCTGAACATATTATTAAGTAAAAGTTCTTCAAAGCATTCAGAGAAGTATAGCTACAAATACTTTCCAACAATAATAGACATTCACATTTCACAATACCCCACGTTATTTGTATGTAACGGTACGCTGTGAGGTAAAAATAGCCGGTAGAAATGTCTGGTTTTACCATGTATAATTTTGATCTTTCCACCTGTGTTACTATAACATTTGCTTCATTAGTATTTTGTAAAATTACTGTCTGAATCTTGTGACGCATTTATTAATGCCGTGTTGAGCGTTTCCTTCACAGAAAAAGGACCTCTTCGACCTGACAAATATTCGCGTCCCATTGTTGACATGCCCATGTTGCTTGACTGGAATCTACCTGTGACCCGCCCCCCTTGTTAGTGCCGTCTAGTGGGGATCAGGGGTCGGTGAGACGAGGGCCTAGCGACTGGGAGTGATATGAATAGCAGCTTACCTCTTATAATACAACAGACCGACGATCAAACAAGCACGTAACCTAGCGACGACAACTGGTAAAGTGAGGCTTGGAACGAGTAGACTGCCAAGTATCCCCCCTCCCCCCTCTATCGTACAAGTCACCTCCAAACGACCCCCCAACCTTGACTGACTCGATAGACCCTGGCCCGATGCATTGATAAACACTTGGGCTGTAAAAATAACCGGGATTACAACAGCCGACTGCCGAGATATCAGAAGCACCGAGGCAGTCGACATGAGGAAAACGCAGTAGACTTGCGGCCAATAGGCCGGGGTGCACTAGCAGCTCACTGATGGTGTGCACGCTGTAAGGCGAAGAGCCGATACAGATGTGTATAATACCACTACTCTTGTCTGTGTTGTGACTGCGCACATCGATCGGGCCGACCAGAAACTAATATCAGTCAACAAGATCAAGGCAACAGGTTCACCCGGCCAAGTGAGGCTTGCTCTCGGTTCTCGCTCATGCCGCCACACGATGCGCGAGACGCGTTTTCCTAGCGGAAAGGCGTATCTCTCTCTCTTTCTCTCTCTCTCTCTCTCTCCTCTCTCTCTCTCTCTCTCTCTCTCTCTCTCTCTCACTCCTTCACTGTAGGGCACTAGAGTCGGCTTAAACCGGCGCTTCATGTGATCTGGGAGGCGAAGCGAGATCCGCCTCTGTCCATCTTTACAGGGGCTTTTCATGATTTCCCTCTGTAGTCTTCGCTAATGCCGCGATGGTTCCCACAATATAGGTCACGACCGCTTCCTTCCCATTATCCTTCCCATTACCCAAGAACTGGGTAACTGGGTAAGATCCCATCATCTCATCAATCATCCATCCGACACCAATGGTCTACTGGTGTCGGATTACATCATTACAGTCCATCGTTATAAGACCTAATAATTTTAAAAAAAGTTGATTTAAATTTTGGAAAAGTAGTTGCTGAAAGTCTGGTATTGACACATTTCCCACCGAAGCAAAGATTAACAATGAGACTCGGTGCTGAGATATCCTCGCCACCACGAGACAGGGCGGTCTCTGGTTCGACTCTCGCGGTGCACGGTCGACCACCAGTTGACAATCAGCGCCCAGACGATACGTCCTTACGTCACTATACACTGCTCAAGGCTCTAGCCCGCAGGTCCCACACTTAAGGGACTGATTCAAGCATTGGTTCCAGTGTGGTCCCAGTTCTCTGCAAGTGCTACGCCCATCACGGCATTGTATGCACAACCACTAGAGCCTACTTATCATACGGATCTCAGTCACACATCTTGGAATATTCTGATATTCAGTTCATCAAATTGATACTAATAAATACAATTTATAAAAATATACTCAATTTTATATTCCTTGAGAAGATATAGAGTAATATTAAGGCTCCCAGAAGACGTGAGAGGAGGTGCTTGACGACCCCACCAACAGCTGGGTCACATGGGGGTACGAACGAGTCTCGGACCTACACCAAACATGAGCCTATCACATCATCTGCTGCATTATTGTCAATGTATGCGATCGAACAGCGCGCTGTCATTTGTGTATTGTGTTGAACGAAGCACTGCAGTGCTGACCCAGATTAAGATCGATTTGTGTCAGTGAATGATAATTGAGATCAGGTGTTTTGGACAGTGGAGAGGATGCGGTAGTGGCCTGTGATGATACAATGAAACCACGATTGAGCTGTCAGGATGGAGGGAATCGAACCCAGGGTTGCGTGTATTTGTCAACAAACCGCTAAAGAACAGAGAACTGTGCTGAAGATACAACTATTCAGCCACTGGTAATCTCGGCCGGGGTCATGGGGTCATGGAGCGCGGGGTCATGGAGCAAACTGATTACGATCTGTAGAGAAGATGCGTGCATTGTCAACACGTCAGAAAGTAAACATTGAGAGAAAAACTCTCAGATTTTATTCATTTATATTCTTTGGTTTACGTTTTCTAATGTAAAATTGAGACGACCGGTCGAGTGGCTAGCACACTGGAGCGTCATTCAGGAGACCCGGGTTCCTGCCACGGTCGACCATCGTGACAGGGGTGCACGTGGTTTCCCTTCATTGTTCAGGCCAATACTGGGATGGTTCCTCAACAACAGGCCACGACCAACTCCTTCCCAATACCAAAAAACACCTAATAAAATAACCTTTCATCTTATCATCCCATATATCATTGATCGACGCCAATAGATCGTAGTCATCAGTATAGTGCGTCGTTGAACCCAATATAGATAAAATATAATTATACAAAACATGAACAAATCCACCTTTACGCTAAACCTCTACTGGAGACGATAGGCTACTTTATATGAGTTTCATGTTGACGTCAGTCAATGCCCCAGTGCTTGAACTATTCAACCTCTTATCACCTCAACCTCATATCTCCTGAACGACGGTCAAGTGTTGTTGTTATTATTGTCGACCCCACCAACAGCTAGCTTATACGGGGGTTTGTTATTATTATTATATTTATTAAATATTTTACATTTGCCGTTAATACTGAAGTGTCGTAAAATATTATATCTCCGCGACCATTCTAACAGTCAGCCCTGCAGTCAGCCAGCCCTGCAGCAATCACAGCTGATCTGCAGCACTTCATTACTCTATGCTATTGCCACGTCTCTACAAGTACAACATTAGCACAGGCAGCTCACAAGGGAATGTTAGGCTGCAGTGATTGTTCAAACTACCAAGAGTTTTTTCAAAATGTATTATCATTTTTTTTTATTTGAATCTTTACAATATTGAGACCTTGGTTTTAAATACCGCTACTATGAATACGCATTAAACAAAAAGACAGTACTAAAGGCAAATGAGTTGAAAAAGAAGTGTGTGTGTGTGTAGGGGGGGGGGGGGGGGGTAGTGAATAATCGACTGATTAATTTAATTTTAGTTTCAACTTCAATAAGTTGAGATTCCTTTTTGCAATAATAAGATAGAATCATAACCAAAGATGAGATGGATATGCACTAAAAAAAACTGTTCCAAATGCACAGAAACCCACTAAAATACCCAAATATGCACTCTAATTTTGTATGTATGAGTATGCCTACTCATAGAATCAGAGTCTGCTAACAGACAGTTTCAACAGACTTTTACAATAGTGCGTGTGTCTGATATGTCGATGTGCATTATAGAGTGATGAACACATAATTATGCAAAATTAGGTTTATATTTTTTGAATACTGGAATCATGAATCGTCTACATGGTCTGTTAGTTACAATCGCATAACTAACATGTATACCATTAATAATTACAACAGTTGCGGTATTGTTACAAACGGAGATTCGACTTTAAAATACAGAATGTGATACTGTGAGATGACCACACGTGAACTTGATACCCTTGGTAGGCCTTGGGACGAAAATCCGAAAATAACTGTATAGTGCGTGTTTCTTTACCTACCGCAACCACAGATCGCTTCGATGACCTTAACAACTTTCACGATGACCTCAAAATAAATCAAGCAAATTTATCAGGCCAACTGCGTCTTGCCTTAGGCCTACTCGGTACTCGGGAGAATGGAGATTATCAGGCCTCAATTTTTGAATTTATTATTATGTGGATGCATTTCTTGATTAGAAACGTCTTATCGAAATACCCACATCGAGAATTTTTAATCAAAGAGGTTATCTTAGGCATTGAGTTGTCTTAGGGTAGCATTCCATTCATCTCTCAAACTGAGAGCTTATGTAAGGGTGGTGGCCCATCCCACTTTGTGACTATTACATTGTTTCGTTATATTATAGGCAAACTATCAATGTAATCAGACAACCTGATTGCTGGTACAATAATGACGAAATAATACAGAAAACATCGGAAGAAAATTGTCCATACACTAAATAAGATTATTTTACGATAAAAGCGGTCAAGATTTACCCATATTTTAGAACATGTTAAAACGTAATAATCTGAATATTAATACGCTGAAAATAACATGCAATACATGTAGGATGCAGTAATAATAAATTGTTAATGAATAATGACTTACGAAATTAGGGGAGAGATTGGCGAAGTATTTGCACTGTGATAGCAAACTGTTCACTTTCTTTACACCTGTTCCTGGCGAAGTACGTTGAAGGGCAAAAGGACAAATTTCTAAAATGGAACTACCGTGAGCTCTACTTGCAAAAATGTCAACGACCAATCGAAAACAGCTGTGTGTTAGCTGGAGAGCTGTCAAAACGACAGTAATGGACGGCGGTGAGCTGTTGTCGACTTGTCGTTCTTAACCTCAAATTCGATTTCAGATCTAAGCTTTGGATCTAAGATCATGGGTAAACATAAACCAGAAAATGTCAAACGAGACGATTCAAGATCCTCATCTTCAATTCACAAGACAAAAAAAAAACATCGTAAGCGAAACAGTTCAAGTTCTGACTGTTCAAAAAGTACTAGGCCTAGCGACAGTGACTCCTCTGACCACGAAAAAAGCAGAGACAGAAGCAGCAAAAAGGAGAGACGTTCTACATCTGCAGACAGAAAGAAACTAAGAAAAGATAAAAAGCGCTCTAAAAAGAAGAAAAAGCTAGAGAAAAAGTTGAAAAAAGAAAAGAAAAGACTTCGAAAGATGATAGTTGATAAACCAAAAGAAATCAAAGACCCCATAGTTGTAGGCCCAGAGAAAATAGTATTAAGCGACTCGGAAGATATTACGGAGAGACTATTGACACACCGTGCAAAGGCTATGGCACCCATGACAAAGGAAGAATGGGATAAGCGTCAGAGTGTTGTACGTAGGGTATACGATGAAGAAACGGGAAGAAATAGGTAGGCTAGGCCTATAGTCTGTTAATTAGTCTGTTGTAATACACTTTTGTTGCCAGATATTGATCGGGCCTATTCTCGTCCCAGCCTTCATTATTATTAATAAGGTCTTCAAGTGTAGGCCTAATTATAAATAAAATTAAGTGTCGATTCCCAAAACCCAACCCACGGACGTACTAGGATTCCTACAATACGTTGCTCGGGTCTTGGGAATAGCCGATCTGCGCGGCCACTTCTATTCTACAAACGAGTTCACGAAACACACTTCCCGGTAGCACGTAGTTCATTTGATTACCCAGAGAAGGCACTGGACTCGGGGATGTGATATTCGTAGGTAGGCTTAGTGAAAACAAAACAAGATTGACTCCCCCTGCCCCCCCCCCCCCCCTACTAGTTTGAATACTATATTATTTGAAATACGGTACTTCATTACTTATTATGAAGTTGGATTGCCGTAATCAATATCTTTCAAATCTGAAGCGATCGATTGGAGATTGTTTATTCCGTAAAATGATATTTCAGTTGAAATAACATACCTACCACATAAATCGCCGCAGCTCCCGTTGCATGGCAGGTGATATGTTGGCCTGTCTCTCTTGGGGTCCTATTTCTTTTGCCTTTTCAGGGCAACTTACAGTCTTCACTTTCCTTTCTCTGACTAGTTTGTACATTTTACTCGTTCCCACGTCTCATTGGAACAGATTATTACCAGTGTATAGAGCCGAGCTTTTGAGTTGACTTGACCGCGACTGTTTCTGATCAACAGGTTGATCAAGGGAGACGGTGAAGTGATTGAAGAGATCGTCAGTCGAGATCGACATGTCGCAATTAACCGGCAGGCAACGCAAGGCGATGGCAACTTCTTCCAGGCCTCGTTAGCCGCTAAACTACGCAAGTAGTGCCTAGTCACGTCAGCTGATTGCACATCAAGGCGACCCCACCAACAGCTGGTTATATGGGGGCACGAACCCATGCCTTGTGTGGGAATTGAACAGCTCGCCGACTTCACTTGGGTTTATAGCGAAGACCAGCCAGAGCCATCTTATACCCACAGATAATTATCTGTACTTGATTTGAATGCTTTTGATTACATTTAAATTGTTGACTTTGTAACTGAATTGTACAAGATGTGCTTCTAGGAGGCCTACTGGTACTCATTACTGTTTTAAGTAATCACTCCAGACTTGTCCGTAATTATTGTTTCAAGTAGGCCTAATTATAATTGAATTGTTCTGTGTTGGCAAGTGCACTCAAGGAATTCTATGCACGCCATCAACGAAACATAGAAACGATCGCAGTGACTTTCCGTTGGAAAGTATTGTAGTGAAACTGCTTCATAACATTCAGAGAAGTATTTTATAAAATGCTGTCCTTCCATAGTAAACATTCGTGTTAGCCTAATTCCGCGTCTGATTCCAATCCCTACGTAACTACGTAGGCCTACGTAACGATGTTGTAAAGCTGAAGGCGATGAAGTGCAGGTGTATAGACATCTTCAACAACACCTATGTCCTGGTATCCACAATTCACCAAAATAGCACGCACTGCAAGTTGGCTTAACCAATCAGTCGTCACTTCAAGAGGGAACCCACCCATATCTTAACTTTTTCAGTGTCAAAGTAACGGAAACCATCGTACAGAGATGTCCGTCTGAACATATTGTAGTGAAATTGCCTCACATGTAGAGAGGTGTCTTTAGTATAGTAGGGCCTACATATAGTGGATCTATAATGAACATTCGCAATAGGTTGTCATGTGTTATTTGCATGTAGGCCTAATGGTACGCTTTCCCTGGGGTGAAAATCGATGGCAAAAACATCCGAGTGTTTCTCTTACATACAAGTGATCTTTCCTCATTTTTTATTATAAAATTTGAGTCACTAGCATTTTTGACAAATATGTCTGCATCAGATGATGTAATTCTCAATTCTGTATCTTGCATAGCTAAAAAAGTTATCATCATTTTTACCTGTGAAATCACCGTGGCGGGAACTTTGTGTCCCATGAAACTAAAGATGCCTCTTGTGGACCACACTTGTGTATGTACAAGGAATGTAATAGCAGCTGATAGCCCTCGAGGGTATTTCAGTGATGAGGATGTACGTGACTCCTGCCTGGGATTCCTGGAGTAGTCCTGTTACGAGCGGGTCGCGGGCTACCCTACGTATTCGTCCGGTAGGGTTTGGCCTCTTGGCCCGAGTGTTCGTTCGTTGATTCGGTCATGTCCAAGTAGGCCTGTTGAATCGTTATCAACACTAACTCCAATCAGTTAGAAAAAAATCTTACGGATCTATAACTTTGGTCAAAAGCATTTAAAAAGTAGCATGGCGTAGGAATCGAACCCAGCCTACTAGCGTGGAAGGCAGGTGTCATACTGCTCGAGCTAACGAGCAGCTCGGGTTATAAGCATATCTGAACAATCAAGGAGCCGAACGCATCCGTAGGGCGGCCTGCGACCTGCGTGCCTTGATGGGAAATCCTGTGATATAAGGAGAAGGAAGGCAACCTAGGCCTTGTTTGCCAGTTGACTAAGAGTATTCAGCCAGAATGGGCATACAGACCTTCTCGTCATTTACTGTTATTATTCACCAGTGCAAATAAATGACTAGTCTTCTCAAATAACCAGTGCTATCATAATATCAGTGTCAGCCTAACCAAGTACCCCATCACCAATTCCCACAGGGTAATTCTTGGGTACTAGAATGACCCCTCATGTGTTACATGAGATCAACACCTTTGCACAGGTACGTGATATCACTTTCACACATCTGCTGTGTTAAATGATTTCCAAGTACTCCGACAAAAACCAAACACGCACCTATGATCTATGAAAGGGCCCCACTAGGGGCCCTTTCATATTGACCTTGCGGCTGACCCCGACCATACGTTGTGTCGACGACAGTGCGAGTGGGTGCGCAGTCGACCATTTCCTACTCTCTCCCCTTCCCCCCCCCCCTCTCCCTAACACACTCCTAATTGCTTTTCGTCAACCCGCGAAAGCGTGCGCGCACAAGCGTGACCGACTCTCGGACAGACAGACAGAACTAAGCGACTCTTATGTATAATTAAGATGTAGTTTTATTAAGACAGAAGCTTTACAGTTTATAATGTACATTTATGTAATATGTTCACACAGTTCAGTCACGATGTAGTGATACCAACTGATTTTATCATAATATAAAGAAGGTGTACCGACTCACGTCTTCCAATTGGAGCATTTCCGCCGTCATAGAGATCTCATTTTTGTCAGTCCCATTATGTCAGTTTGACAACCTAAGATCTTATTAACAGGGTAACAACATCAACTAGGCCCCAGTCATTAATTTTGGCACTGTAGCCACTCTTATCTACATCTAGCTCACAAGGGAATCTGCTAAATAGCGACAGGCAAATGGCCGAAATGAGACCTTTGGTCACTGCTTTGGCTCTTGAGTTGACCGCAAGAAAACACAGAATGGCTTCAATGTTATTATCGTGGAGTCGGTAGGGCCTACTCCTTCTTTATACTATGATAAAATTATTTGGTATCACTAGATCGTGGTTCAGTCGTAACACGTAACACACAACACGTTGCTTCTGTCCCACGCCTGGTTCTATACAACATATACAACGTCACTTGTTTACCAGGCTTGACGCAGACAAACACTGGACCTGTCACTTGTTGCTGGAAACCAGTCCTCTCGACTATCAACTCCGTACCCTAACACGGATCGCACATTTTCGTGGAATGATTTGAAAAAAGTACAAACGTTACACGGTGATTGTTTGCATTACGACCCCACCAATAGCTAGGTTATACGGGGGTAGGTTATTATGAAAAATAACATGAAGTGATGATAAACGAATTGGGTAAAAGGAAAAGAAAGAACAACAGTTTACCAAGGTTCATAAATAAATAGGCCTACTCATGGTGGAGAGCTGTTGAAATAACAAAGAGATAATTTAAACACACAAGTGAACTTTGGACGTTTACAAAAACTCGCGCTCAACGGTGACTTCGGTTTTCAAAGCAGTGGCTTAGCTGAGTGTGCAACGGAGAGAGGCATAAATGTTCAAATTTCTCAAAAAAAGAACACGTGATTCACAGATCAAATTGGAAATTCAATGTTCATTGTTTCAGGCCTACTAAATTGTAAAATTACAATTTTTAACAAATTCATTCTCTTTGTGTTATTCTTACGGAATTTAATAATTTCAGAATCACTAGAAAAATAGCTGCCCCAAATATTCTCAACATACTAGTTCTGATCTGGTTAGAATGTTGGTACAACTTCCAGTTGGTTTGCCTCATCTGTGGAATGATCTCGAAAAACAGGACTCCTGCAAGTTCTTGTCCCTCGTATTACTCGAGTGCCCCCCCCCCCTCTCCCCAGCCCTAGCTCCCTAGCACCTAGTGTCTCTTGGATGTCTTATCTTGTGGCCTTGATCTTTTATCTTTGACTTATCTTATTCATCTTTTGACTTGGGCGCAGCGTTAGCTTGCAATCACAAGCCTATTCCTGTACAATGCGCTCAGTTGACCCAACTGTCCTAGCCGCAATACCCTAGTTAGCAGTATTAGTATGTAATTTTATTGAATATAAAATACAACCACGCAAATCTGATTCCCGTTCATTTTCATAAATATGAGATAGAAGATATGACAGTCAGGTCAAGTGTATTTACGACAGCCACAACGTCTCTTCCGCAAAGTAGGTGCAACAACGACTGTCCGGAAAAATATCCTCGCACAAGACGCGTCTAAGCCCACTCCTGGCGCGTAGGTCTGGACACACTACACGCGGCAACACTCGAGTCGGGATAAACGGCCTAAAACCCGCTTCTTTGTGGGTAATCCTTAGTCAAGTTAACATTGGTCCCTTTCCCAAACTATTGACAACAAATGGAACCCAAACAAAATTCTTGAAGATCAACTACATAGCCCAGTTTATACACTGCTATTAAAGGTAAACAGATGAACTGAATAGGCTTAAAATGAAAATAACATGCTTTAAAACCAGACATAAATGTTGAGGCCAACCCTGGGCTTGGTAATTAAATGTTAGAATAGGCTACACAAGAATAATACAGGTTAAGTCAAGACCTAACATTCTGAATAGATCGTACGGAATAAATAATTATATGACCTATTGAATATTTTGTTTGGAAAATAGGTCAGTGTTTAGTTGTCTGTAACTTGTCCCTTGATTTCACTCACTCTCATATATACCCAGACGTAGCTGCTTGAACACAAAGTGCGGTTATGTCGTCACACGTTCGAGCGTCTGGCATGCTCTTGACCCTCGCGGGGCAGTCTCAACAACACAGGATGTGACACAAACTTTACCCTACCTGATCATAAACCACCACTCTAACTCCAGAATAAGATAACCTTACATAAACAGAATTAACAGAAAGGCAAGGCCTACTAGAACCATATGTAAGGTGGTAAGGTGTACAGCTGGGAGAAGTGGCCAGGTCACACCAGGTCTAGTACAGCTGGGAGAAGTAGGCGGTGGAACCGTCGCGCCAGGAGGGATCGTCCACGACCTTGGCGCGACACAGGGGGCAGGTCTGCTCGCGGTCGAACCACGTCGCCACGCACGTCTCGCAGAAGATGTGTCGGCAGTGCAGGAGCACCGGGGTGTCGTAGTCGTCGTGACAGATCGGGCACTGCTGGCCGGCCGTTGCCAGCTGGTCCTTGCTCGGACTCACACCCAGGTTCTAGCAACACACAGCCGTTAGTACTAACATCTCTCCAAACAAACACTACCAATATTATCACTAGGAAAATGCAACATAGCATTGTTGGATGAACGATATACGCATATTGATATGAAATGTAATGGAGAGCTATGTACTATATATATATATCCCTGCCCATGTGAAAATATGTGCCAATTTACCGGCCAAATCGTTACAACTACCGATGATGTGTAAGTAGTAGTGATGAAGGAACTAAATTTGTTTATACACTCAAAAGCGACGTTAAAGTTTGCTCGTTGTCTCTTATGACTGAGACTTATTAACGCGTCTCTTATGAAGTAAAACGGAGATAGTGGGTTAAGTGTGGCATTATTTAAATTGTGAAGTAATTCATAATAACGCAAGTTACCGTATATTGCAAGTGACTTACACCAGACGATTTATATATCTAATCAACATGAAGTCAACATGAATCACATGAAACGAGCATGTCGAGCACTGCGCTGCATGTGCCGGTATACCCCCTCCCGAATCAAATGAAGCGAGCGTGTCAACCGCTGCATGTGCCGGTATACGCCCTCCCAATCACACGAAGCGAGCGTAAAATTATATACAAGGGGTCGGAACGTTCAAAGTAGGGGGGGCAAGTCAAAATGCGACCGCGAAAAAGTATGGGGTGCCACACATTCAATAACATTTGGGTATTTTTCAGGATAGAAGGACAAAATACTGAGAATACCAAGATGGGGAGGGGGGGATCTCAGTTTGAAAAAGAAAATGCCATATAAGAACAGTTGTACAAAGGCCAGTTAACGCGAAGCATGCGACCCGCGGGGGCAATGGGGAAGGACCCCCTCTGGCCCCGCAGGCAATTTTTTTAAATTACCCTTTTTTCAACACGATTTAACGTGTTTCAGATAAGATTTAGATGACAAAATTAATTGTTTTGAAGAACTAGATGTGCTCAACTGATATTTGCCAAACATAGTTATTGTAACTGCAGGGTCATTCTGGCTCATTTTAGTGCCACGGGCAAGGACTAAATTATGAGCCCCAAAAACTATATGCGCATAGTGAAAGTGAATGCGAGTGAGGGAGGAACCAAGCCCCGCAGGGAAATTTTTGTGAATTTATCTTTTTAAATACGATTCTACGGGTTTGGGAATTGGACGAAATTTCTGGAATTCATGAATTCTTTAGTGTGGTAAGAGCTAGTTTTGCTGAATGGCTGATCCAAGAAAAATCTATGTCTTTCGATAACAATGCTGTTCGAATGATAACATTTTCTCCACCCAATAATGCACAAGTAAAATAGAATACGATTTATGGCATATTATTATTAATAGAATGTTACAAATGTGCGCCGATAGCGCCCCTTAAATTTGACGCCCCTGGCAGTCACCGAACGACCCTTATTGGAAGTTCCCTTTCTCCATTTCATTGTATTGTCATTGTTACGACTGTTGGAATTTTGGTAATTTACAGAAATTGTAATGAATAATTTATATCTGAAAGAAGCACTGCCGGTAGGGTTGTTTGTTGTTTTCTGATAACTAATAACTACTTACCAGAGCAGCTATCATTCCAAAACAGTACACCAAATTCCTTCAAATCACACCTTTTTCAATATGGTTCAACGTGTTCCAGATGAGATTTAGACGCAAAAATCAATTTTCTCCTAAAACTGAAGGTGCCCATCTGATATTTGATTTTCTATGCAATGTGAAATATGAATCTATGTACGATTTTATCTATCTAAATAGGTCTACATCTTTCCTTCCTACTCTTTCTTTCTTTTTTTTTCTTTCTTTCCTTCTCTCTTCCTTCTTTTTTTCGTCTTTTCTATTTCTCGTCTTTTCAATTTTTTTTGCAAGACCTTTTTCTTGCCCCCCCTTGCCCCCCCCTGGCCGAAAGTTGGGGGGGCATTGCCCCCCCTGCCCCCCCCGGTTCCGACGCCAGTGTATACAAGTGACCTCAAAACCACACTTTCGAAGTGCAGATTTTGCTATCCCGCGACCGAAAATTCAAACGTCCAGAAGTGCAGAAACAAGATTTCTTACCACATGTTGTAAGACCTTCCAGAATGCCCCTCTGAACAGTTTGACCCGAGCCAAGAGGTCGGCTCCCTTGGAGACCATGTAGGCAGCCGACAGGAACACTCCCACCACCTTCTCCGGACCCTGGTAGGACTCCAGGAGGTAGTAGAGCCAGGGCTGGATCGGGGCCAGGCTGCGGTACAGCTGACTGGTGCTCTCTATTAGCAGGTACACTTTACCCTGAAACAGACGCGAGCAAACACTGCGTTACATTGGGGCCTCATGCACTGGGCCAAGATGCATTGAGGGTTGCGTTGGTTTGCCGTTCCAATATGAGTCTCATCTCCCTATCCCTCCCATGTTGAAAATATGTGCCAATTTACCGGCCAAATCGTTACAACTACCGATGATGTGTAGTGTAGTAGTGATGAAAGGAACTAAATTTGTTTATACACTCAAAATGACGTTAAAGTTTGCTCAGTTGTCTCTTATGACTGAGTCTTATTAACGCAGTCTCTTATGAAGTAAAACGGAGATAGTGAGGTTAAAGTGTGCATTATTTAAATTGTGAAGTAATTCATAATAACGCAAGTTACCGTATATTGCAAGTGACTTACATCTAGACAATTTATATATCTAATCAACATGAAGTCAACATGAATCACATGAAACGAGCGTGTCGAGCACTGCGCTGCATGTGCCGGTATACCCCCTCCCGAATCAAATGAAGCGAGCGTGTCAACCGCTGCATGTGCCGGTATACGCCCTCCCAAATCACACGAAGCGAGCGTGTCAACCACTGCGCTGCATGTGCCGGTGAGATTGTGATTGTGCGTAAGACTCACCCTGCGCTGGTAAGGCATGGCGGCGACAGGCAGGGCCGCGAAGCCCACCTTCAGGATGATGGTGATCAGCTTCAGGACAAAGTCCGTGACGCCCACCATCCACAGCAGGTCCCACATGCTGAGCGGCTGCGAGTAGGGCGGTATAAACACCAGGCTGGAACAACAAGCGACGCCTTAGTTACTGTACTTGACAGAAACGAACGAGGATATACAGTGGAACCTCTTTGGTACGTTTTTCAGGGGACCAGATAGAAAAAACTTACTTTAGTGAAAAACTTACTAGAGAAACTATTCAACATGTGGGACTGGGAGCATATGGATGGGATCAAACTAAAACTTACCGTACTAAGGTGAAGAATGTACTAAAGAGAAACTTACTAAAGAGGTTCTACAGTAGCATATCGATGGTGGAAAGGCTAAATGTCATAAGCGTCATTTTGAATATTGTTCACTAGGAAGTTGAAAACGTTTGATAAATTCAAAGTTGAAGATATTATTGGAAAGTAGTACTTGATTTAGAATATCGGCTAGTGCTGATAACGCGCGATCCTCATTTGACCCGCCTACTCGTCAAACTCTGATAAGACAATGCAGATAGCAGCTCAACGTGCCTATGTATATTACTACGCGTCGGATAAAAATGGCGGAGATAAGGAAAATAATGCTTCTTCATGATGAAACATTTATTAAACGTGTTTTTAGTGGAACATTTTGCAGTTTCAAGTTGATACCTTTGTTGTGAGTGTGCCCATGTAGTAGGCCTATGCCCAATTATATTTAGCGAAAAACGTGTTTTTGACCGATTTTAGGCCGAGATCCGCATATAAGCCGAGGGTGACTTTTAGACTCACAATTTCGAGAAAAACCCTCGGCTTATATTCGGGACAATACGGTAATTATCTATTCTTTGTAGCTATCTCAACAACGTGGCTCACCTGAGGTAGAGCTTCTGCTCCAGGAAAATGAAGTAGATGAAGAAGATGCACGCCACGAGATTGAAGACGATGACGAACAGAGACAGGATGCTGCGCCGACCCTGCTTGGCTATCTCCCGCTTCACCACCGCGTTGGCGTGGCTGAACGTCACAAACAGGCCCACGAAGATCAGGATGCCTGCAACAACAACTCTACTTATACAAAAAGTTTCAACCGAGAATAAATAAAATGCAGATGTATTACAAGAACATAAAGCTGCGGCCGGCTATGCTTCGTTCCATGCTTCGTGTACCAAATGCGGCCGAATGCAGTCGACCTGGACAAAGTTTGAGCTCGGAATACTTGTTCGTCAGACTCGGCCGGCCGAGCGCCAATAGAAACGGGCCATATGAGGATCGCGCCCTTAGCAACGGATCTATTACGTAGTCTCAGCCGGTGACATAGCTTCCTCCAGCGCGCAATACAAAGTGACTATATTCTGAGCGGGAAAAATGACTTTTTGCTTAATCCGAATTGTTATGAACCGAAATCATTTTTTTGGATCCCTTCGATATCGGATTAACGAGAGTTTATTGTACTTCCTTCTTGGTTATTCAACCGACCCACAGCCTTCAGAATTCAGTTGTATCCAAGCTGTGGGCCAACAGGGGCAGGACAGCTAGTTGTGTGTGACTGTTCCTACCGACGACAGGGGCTTTACACTCCGCTGCCGCCGCCTGCCACTGACACGTGCTGCCCCCTGGGCCTGGCTTACCTGAACGGTGGTCGTACACACCCTTGGCCATCAGAATCAACAGGAACGGAATGTATTTCTGGGACTGCGCCAGGAAGGCCCTCGTCTCCGGGCTCTGACGTAACGCGTCGTTGCCTACGGAAAACAACGCAAATCAAATCATTAGTTAGATGAGCGTAGCAAAGATTTTCATTCCATATATCGAAAAATGTTGGGCTTAGTTTTTATGTTTGTTTTTTTGTTTTTTGTGTAATTTTGTACGCGGCATACAGGTCAGGAAAAAAGACCAATCAACTCGAAAGTTTTTCTGCATATTGGTGTCACACCAGAATAGATTGGGATTATTTTTCAGAAAAATCGGTCCAACGTTTTTTCTGGAAAAAAATTGGAAAGTATGGAAAATCCTCATAAGAATAAGCCGGGGGAGAAATACTTAGAAAACAACAATTTTCCAAAAGCTCTCAAATTTATACTGAATGTGGAAAGAACCATCATGCACATTTCCAATAATTCATACAACAATCGAATGAGATATAACGAAGAAAATGCAATAAAAGTATACATTTAATCGAATCAGGATCAGGATTTAATCGAATCAGGATCAAATCATGTAATGCAAAGTGTATATGCGACAGGTTGCTCTATAAATAGCAACAAGTTGCAGGTAAGGTTTTTCAGCGTTTGAATTTTTTTTTTTTTTTTTTTCAATGTTGCTTAACGACCCCACCAACAGCTAGGTTATACAGGGGTACGAATGAGCGGATGATAATGAAACGATGAAGTGATGACAGGTGAAAGGACGTTTACAAAAACCCATGCCTTATGCGGGACTCGAACCCACGCCCAACGGTGACTCAAGTTACTACCGCTAGCGATAATTGACTTAGCCACCGGGGCGGCGCGTTTGAAGTAATCCAAGGTCTGTAGATGTAGTTTGAGCTGACAAGAGTATTTTTTAATCTCAGATTTCCATACTTCTATGCTCATCACACAACGCACATTCTGCGTATTCCTAGTTTTATTAACATCTAAATCTTTCTATACAATCACTGTTTCCCAGTGAGGGCTGAGGATAAGTTGGTAAGACTGCCGGCTGCTCTTGGTTGTTTCAAGACTTCCAGGAGGTCTCGTCAACAATATGAATACTAGAGACCATTTAGATTTAAAAAAAAAAGAACTTTCAACACCAGGAGTGCGCTGTCTGTGACCATACTTTTTTGTCGTAGCTAAAAGTCTTTCAGTTTCCAAAAGTCCGGAAAACCTTATAAGTATGTTCAATAACATGATCAATAAACTGGGTCTACAAATTACGAAATATGTTTTGTCATCTTGAAGGATTCAAACAGTTCTGCGCAGGTCAATAGTAAAAATTAAATAAAAAAAAAAAAAGATTTTCAGAGAAATCAAGGTGCAACTCATTAGGCCTAGTTTTAATTTGATATGCCAACATACTTTTTATTTCAGAAAATCTATTTATTTAAGGTTTTGCAAATTTAAGGAATTCCACTACAGCGTGGCGTTGTCAACGGTAACATAAAATATCATCAGGCAAAACCTACTCCTCAAGTGGAGCTTACTCCTAATTTTTGTTGTAACTGAGCGTTGAACTTCTAGACTGGGGCCTCATTCCTGTACGATGTGACTATCCCAAGTAATCACTTAAACCCAACTGCCATACCATTTTTTTTTCAATGCAGCTTAACGACCTTACGGTAAATACGGCAGTTAGCGATACGTAAAGAAGACATATCCATTGTTGCCAAGCAGTTACGTTACCGTCTTCGACGTTGTTATTGTTGTTGTTGTTGGGTTGCGCGACACCAGGAGGCACGGCCTCCCTCGCGTTATCGCTCTGCGGTGGCTCGCCCTCTAGCGTGATGGTCACACTGTGGTCCGGGCGCGTTGGCTCGGTCGGTGCGCGAGGCATGCGCGGCGACTGCCTCAGCCACGACGCCAGAGATAGACCTGTACAAGAATATCACCATGTCTACCATAGAGCTTATTACCCGTAGCATGCGCAGAGCTGAGGCCAAGATGCTTGTAGGCGCGGGGTCTGCGGGGTGGCAGTAATGTCTCGTTCACATTACAGAATTTAACTCTAGTTACATTAACTGCAGTTATGAGAGAGTGGGTGGAGTTTTGGTAACTAAGAACTCTGTTCACATAGCTCTGACGTAACTGTCGTTTGTGACGTAATTTCATAGCCTCCTAAACAGAACTTAGTATGGATTAGAAGGCTGTGAGCCATTTGACATTCACTGCTGTCACGTTTACTTGACTGTTGCATTTATAGGTTGAATTACTAAATATTAAAGCTCGTTGTATTATTTATTATGGATGAATGTGAATTCATTTCAATCTATGTGTCAATCATTTTGCCATACATCAAGCAAATATATTGTACCGTGTGGGCAGGCTCTTGCGTAGAAGTAGCGAACAAGGAAGATATACAACTGCATGTACTACAACCGCAGATTTGATCCCGACATTGAAAAAGAAAGCCAGGAGAGTTACGAAAAGATCAATTTGGAAAACTTACCAAATTCATAAGGCAGTGTGTTGACACCTCAGAATGAAAAATTCAAGAGGGCGTAGCTTTCTTGATCGCAGTTAAGCTCTAGAAAGTTCTAGAAACTTAGTTAAGACATAACTAGAGTTAACTAGTAACCAAGTTCGGTTCATATTATAACTTAACTAACGTTATCTACCTAACTGTAGTTAAATTCTGTAATGTGAACGAGGTCACCTGATTCGCTGTCAGCAGTCTGACCGTAAATATTTCGGTACACGTTATCCTAATAGCAGAACTTCGAGTAAGACCAAATGAATGACTTTATTCATTGATTGCTATGACTGATGTGGCAACTCTGTTGAGAAATGTACTTCATGATAATCAGCATATATTTCTGCGTCTTTTCATGTGATTTACATCCAAGTTATTGTATTCAGTATCCTCTGAGAATCAAAATAAAACCGTGTTGTGCGTTTTTGCCGTGTACAAACATACAATAGTGTCCAGATCTCCCTCCGTGTCACGTGGCATTTTCCCACCGGTCAGGCAAGCCATCACGACCTCAATATTGTACTTGTTATTTGATGCGTCTCGCTCAGTCTAATATATACTGGGTCTTTGATGTCTACACATCTACACAGTTGCCATTGCCTAGTGCAAAGGCATTCAGACACCGAGTGAGGTTAAAATATTTTAAAAGTTCAACTGATAAAATTAAGAGATAAAATTATATTAGACATATTATTCTATCACGGTTATTCTACTATGCATTGTTAACTCTGTTATTTTCTTAGCTATATTGGTTACTTATATTAGTCTCAACTGCTGAGAAGAGAAACTTGGACACTGTATTGTATATTACAAATCTGTTCTGTTAAATTATCTGTTTTAATAAAGAATAATAATAATAATACACAGCTGACACAAGCAGGTCTGTTCAACGTCACGCGAGCGCACAATGCCAGACACTACGTCAATACACCGCGCTATATACGGGCGCATACCAGCAAGTTTATTACCGACTTTGAGCGTTGGAAAATCACCAATAAAACATACAGGGACTGTAGATGATACGCTGAGACGAAAGGCAAACCGAACTTGAAAGTTTAAAACAAACACAGTTTGTACTCTTGGGAAGAAAATATTCTTGGTTCAGCATTTTATCTTTTCATCTTTTACTTTCGACGTTATAACGGCGGTCTAGACCACGTGACTACAATGGTTCTGTTTGGAATAGACGAGATATAAATCGAAGATAAAAAAACTTAGGGTAGGCCTATCTCTAGTAAGTTAGTAATAGTAAGCACTGCATTATTATTTTTTTTCCAAGAAGAAATACTTCAATTTAAACAATGATTTTACAATTATAAATTAGCGATACAGCTGTTTGGCTATCGAACGTCTGGCCTATGCCATAACATTTACGACCGGCAATCTCGAGCAAAAAATTATTTTTCTAATTTGTAAAACAAGCAGACAAAGTTTGATTGTGGATTTTATTGTAAAATTTGATTGAACAATGATTGTGATATAGGCCTAATGACGTTAGGTTTTACTTTACGTTAGGTCTCTATCCCCTCAATGTTCAATCATCGAGGTTTTACTACATAAAAATCGAGAGTTGATCATCTCGCTGCGTCAAAAGAGGGAGAATGCGAGAGCACTGAGGTTACCGTGTGTGTCGGCAGTTCTAGCCCTCTCCACCAGAGGCCTCAGCTCCTCCATGACGGTGTGCAAGTTGTCCCGGATGAGCCGGGAGCCCTCGGCAGAACTGCGCTCGAAATGACGGTTCAGCGACCCGGCCGCGCTCACACTTCCTGCACGCAACAAGACCACATTAGCAACAACCACTGCCCAGTATGGCACACCAGCTCAAATATTATATTGATTCTACTGATCACATGCTTTTCTGGAATATGGTTATTATTATTATTCACATTCAATAATAATAATAATGATAATATTTTTTATTTTATTATTATTATTCATTTATATAGGCCTACAATGAAACCTCTATGCATCGTTTCCGGATCCATCAGTTTCCCGCTTTTATCATTCGTTTTGTCCACCTTTCCAATATAATCAATGCTACATTTTCCTGCATGGATCATTTTCCTGCATGGATGATTTTGTTTTCATGGTCCCTTGAAATTATATTTTTACTCATATGTTTCAATCTGACATAGGCCTACCATTGTTGACCCATTTAAATCAAGAGCAAGAAATGCATTAGGCCTATTATTGTATTTACTTTGTATAATCTGCTTCTGTTCTGAGCGTAAAATGGTTTGAAGGCCTACCTTGCGGTGAAGAGGTGTGTGTCATGAGAAGGGAGTGATGCTGGTTGCGAAACATTGGGAACAGTGCGCCGCCGGATGTCTGGTGACCCCCGCGGCTCGTGCTCGGGAAGTTTCCTGCGTCGTTGCTGAGCGGCAGATATTCCCCTCGGCCGTCACTCGGGTCCGAATGAGCCATCTGAACAAGTAGAGCCTTTATCACACTCAGTTGCCACAACTCTAATGTCTTCCCTGCCTTCTGCTGCCTCACAGCTAAGTGGGTATGTTCAAGCACAAGCACAAGTAGTGTACAAATTGGGATTAAAAATTAAATGGTGATTTTACTGTGACACTGAGCATCGCCAATTGGTGTTCACAACCTTCGTCTGTGTGCACGTGCAGCACGGCAGCGTTGGGTTCAAGTCCAATTCGGGCTCACGGAGTTGCAGCAGAAATAATGTACTGCCATGTTCACAGATGGGCCTAGTTTTTGTAATTATTTGTAGATAAAATGAATGAATGAATTATTTCTAGATAGTTATTATAATCAATAAAGCAATTATAGATACTCATTGTGATTGATTACTGAATTATAGATGGCTATTTTAATTTATTTATTCATTCTAAATATTTATTGTAGGCCTACATAATTTTTCAATTCTAGATACTTATTGTGATATCAATTCTGGATAGTTTTTGTGATTCATTCTTGATGGTTATTGTAAGTAATAGTGACAGCTTTGCATGGCCGGACTGTATTTAGGCTCGCTTCAATCATTTGATTGATGGGTTGATAAGTTTGAAATACAACACATTTCTCTAACGATAAATTGATCCAATTCATTTGTCTAGTTACTTTTCTTTCAAGAAAATAATTGACCGAGCAGCTGGCTGTTATTGTTTTTTTTATTAATTATTATGTCCTATAATTCTTATTCTTATAATTCTAATCTTATATGCCGTACAATAAATGCCGTACAATATTTTATTTTTCTTGAAATAATATTTCCCATGGGATTTTTATGATGGATTTAGCGTGTGACCAACATTTGGCATGTGGTGGTATTGAACTCAATTTTGAGATCTTTTGTATTCTATAGTTTCCATCGCCAAACGAGCAATCCTCAATGCAAAAGATAAAGGGCACGCTAGCGTATAGAATGAGTAGCTGGCTAATGTCAGTAACGCCTCATTCATTCGCATCCTATACACATCGCTGTTCCGACCAGCAGTGGGTCGGGGAAAGCATCGATGCGTCGCGGTCCGCTCTCGGTCTAGAATGAATAGTACTACAAAACATCCGCTACGTTCGTACGCGCCACCTGACTAGTACTGGCGACACTAGCACCACCTGGACAGAATACCATCCTTTTGGGGGTGAAGCTCGAACTGTCAGAATTATAGAGCCTCCCATAAGAATGTACCGTCTTTCTAACGTAGTTATTATAAAGTCAATGTCAACACCAATAGATAGGCCTACTTGAAACATCGATAAGCTATGCCTGCCTACTACAATACTAACCATCACTAATACTCCTCCACTAATACTATACTAATGCAGTCCAAAACGGGCCACAAAACATTAAATAGTGGTAATCGCTATCGCTATCGCTAGTGATCATCAGTGGCACAGGCCCTACGCAAGAAGAGTTGGTCTCTAGTTAGGTAGCCTATGCCCTAGGCAGCATGCACTCTAGGTTGGCTAAGATACATCCTGATACGCTCTGGGTTCAGGCCTATAAGTAGGTTAAGCCTAGGTCTAGGCCTAGGCTTAGGCAAACCATGCAAACCATTGCTTGGGCTAGGCCAATGCCTAGGCCTAGATTATAAACGTGCTGGCCAGAGCATGCACAGAAGCACATCTTATGAATAATTATTTGAAAGAATAATTAATAATGACCTGAAACACTAATTCGTCTGCTGACAGCTGTCCTTTCGTCACGTTTATTGAAAAATATAAAATGGATCAAGCTGTCATTCAAGATCAACAAAAACTCCTGTCAGTCGTTCACGGCCTTCTTTATTTATGGACTTTGGGTTTCACGTCACATGCATTTCCGAACCAATCACAGTCGTCTACAGTGATGACAAACTTAATGGGCAATTTAAACTTATGTATTTTTAATCATATTTAAATAATAATAATCTTATACTCAGGAATGATGATAACATTATTTATAAACTCGTATTTATAATTTAAAAAGTTGTGTCTTATTGACGACCGACGAGTGGATGTAATCTGTGCTAAAAAAGCTACACGCTCGATTCAATGAAAATTTAAT
Source organism: Brachyptera putata (assembly GCA_907164805.1). Classification (NCBI taxonomy): domain Eukaryota; kingdom Metazoa; phylum Arthropoda; class Insecta; order Plecoptera; family Taeniopterygidae; genus Brachyptera; species Brachyptera putata. Next base: position 20,495,891 of record OU015467.1, on the reverse strand, counting down.
GGGACCCTAATTTCGTACTAACGCATGCGTCATAGAGTGCGTTTCATCCAGTCAGAGCCGCCATTCTTCCAGGGAGAAAATATTGTTTGTTAGCCTGCATATAGATTTGAAGTACTACTTATTCATGTCAGAGCCACAGTCAGCTCTTTTATTAAGGAAACAATTAGCAGGTGTGTTGAAATTAACATTTATTTTATCCCTCAGATCAGTGAAGTTACAGCAGCACAGTTAGGCCTAGGCATAGGCCGACCTCGCTCTGCTTGGAACATGGACAATTTGCCTTTGTAGTCTATCTAGTCCGCGCACCTTGCTCACTCATAAAATGTTGTTATTATTAATGTTTTAATTAAATGCCCTTCCTTCACCTCTTCAGTATAACATACATAGATAAAGGGCTAGGCATAGGCCATGCCTACTGAGCATCTAATCATAGGCCCTAGGCTTCCCAGGCCCAGGCTTAACCTTGTAGGGCCCAGACCTATTATCTATTAGGCCTATAGGTGTAGGCCTGATCCTATTATGGTCTCTGGGCCTGTGAATCAATTTCTCTAAAAGGGCCACTCGAGGAGACGGGGTGAACCACTCATTAAGCTTGGAGAAATACTGCTCAAGGCTAGGCCTAGAACATGCTTGGGTCCTATGAAAGATAATATGTTAGGGCTAGACCTAGCTTAGGGCAATGCTTAGGCCTAAATGCAAATAGTAAAGCGTCGGCCTAGCATGAAGCCTGTATGGCTGCAGTTTCTTGGCCAAGTGCATTCAACATAGTGTGATACACAATATATTATGGCCTACTGATGAATTAATCATGATGCAATGGCATCGCAACTAATTAGCGTAGACCTAGGCCTAGTTGTCATCTTTTGACTTCTCGCCAGGCATCCACCCTAAGAAGTGTTGCTTCGCCCCTACATTTTAAACACATGAAAGAAGTAGGCCCGAAGGATGAAGAAGACCTCAGAGAGGGAACATAACGAGGACATTGTTTTCTGACTGTTTGATCATGACTGAATTTATGGGGAGATTTGCATCCAGCTTGATGTGTGTTCTTAATAACCACATCTCAACACTGGCTCATGAGCTATTGCTATTGAGTACCAATAGTCATTACCGGTACCGTCATTACCTTTTATATACCATAAAAGGAATTGTCAAAATTGAAACGGCATTTGTAACAACAGTGTAGGATAATTCAAGTAGGCCTACGTCTGTGGTTTTGAGTTACGTGTATGTAGTCATGAACCCTGAACTGGTACCTAATCCAGGCTGTCAGGCAAATTGTTGAATATTTTTTAGGGTTGTGCAAACCTCTTCAATTTTTTTTTAATCAACATCAAAAATTTGACACAACATCATTGTTTCCCTATGAAGGCAAAGGCTGAAAGTTTGTGATTGTTTCAACAGGGCACCAAAAGGGCAATCTTACCACCCCAAAGATATAGTTGAATTTTTAATATAGCTCATTCAACACATTGTAAAAATTATTTATAACTCATAACTAAATTTAAAGAATTGACTGAGAGGACTGGAAAGAGACGAGAATTAATGAGCGTATTAACATAAACCATGCAATTTGATTCTTTGTTTGCAGAACTGAACAAAAACCCTGTTGAAGGGTTTTCAGCTGGACTAATAGATGACAATGACATATATCAATGGGAAGTACTCATTATTGGACCTCCGGACACTCTTTAGTAAGTTATAAGACTAGAGGCTGGTTTCGACTGGACATGCTCCTTGCTCCTTAACACTCCCACCATGTTGGCCCATGCACTCAGTGTCACTTTCAGCAGTTAAGGCCTAGTAGGCTAATAATATATTTATAAATTTACATTTTCTGTTAGTTTTAAATAACAAAGCTACCAGTAGACCTACATAGTTACATTTCTAGGTGGGCCTACAGACGTGTCCAGATGAAAATAATCCATTCTTACGTAGAATCATGGATACGGTTTCTTGTAGACAGGCTTCTTCCTGACTGGCCAATACACTTGTTGAAATAACTTCTAATCTCATTTCCCATCACACCCTTGTCGTTACCTAAACACAATATAATGACAATCGAACCACAAACAAGGGACTGTGTACCTTCACTGAGATCCTCTTATCGTCATTAGCCAGACTACTGGAGGTTTGAATGTCTATTAGGGGTCTAAATGCCGTTGGCGCCCGGCGACGGGTATTTAGCCAACAGCTGTATGACATACGATGTCAGTTATTTACCAACAGGAGGTCTTAGACTGGCTGCAGGCATAACAATAACAACATAATCTTCAAGGCACACTTCAGATACCGAAGTCACCGCTGGGCATGGGTTTGAATCCTGCTTAAAGCATGAGTTGTTGTAAACGTGTATCACTTATCATCACTTCATAGTTTTATCACCCGCTCATTTGTACCCCCGTATAACCTAGCTGTTGGTGGGGTTATTGAGCAACATTTAAAAAAATCTTCAATGTAGGCCTACTTCTTACAAGCATAGTACGAAGCCGTGGATTCATAATTTCAAGCGTTTGATTGGATGTCGGCCTAGAATACGGGATCTTGAAAACATGAAATCAGTATCAATTCATAGGCTTAGGCCTACTATTTTACTTTCATTTCATTTTTTTTGCGTTTTCTTTTCAACGTTTTAAAATGGCCCAAAACCAAAGGAACCCATTTTCATCTGAATGTGACAATTCTCCAATTTAGTCGACAACAGGATCTTGTCGATTGAAGAACTTTAATTGAGAATCACTCTTGGCAAAAATTATTCATTTGATCAACCTTGACAATTTGACACAGCCATTGTGTCCCTACGAAGGCAAAGGATGAAAGTTTAGGATGGTTTGAATAGATGGCGATCTCACCACCGCAAAGAAACAGTTACGGTAGATGGCTCATTTAAAAATTTGTGAAATCATATTGATAAGTTGATGGATGAAGACCAATTCAAAACTTGTACGGTATTGAGAAAAAGTTTTCAATCTTCTTCCAGAATATGTCTTCTCTTTTTCTTCTTTTCTTACGAATCTTCCGTGCTTCGGCCAGAAACCTAGTCGAGGACGAAAATTACTTTTTGGATCAACATTATTCTACATTTTATCTGACTGCTAGAGGCCAAGACATGAATTATGGTGAAATATGTACTTTAGGCCTATATTAATAACCGTTGTTGTTGCAGTGAGGGTGGATTCTTCAAAGCACACTTACATTTCCCAAAAGAATATCCACTGCGGCCGCCTCGTATGAACTTCATAACAGAAATCTGGCATCCTAATAGTAAGTACATGCGGTGGAGACCTACTAGTTCTGGTTGTGAAATAAAGTGTGTAGTGGTGTAACGTGTATTTTGTGTGCAGTCGAGAAGAATGGCAATGTGTGTATCTCAATCCTGCACGAGCCGGGCGATGACAAGTGGGGCTACGAGAAGGCGTCTGAACGGTGGCTGCCCGTCCACACGGTGGAAACCATTCTAATATCGGTCATATCCATGCTGGCCGACCCCAACGACGAGAGTCCTGCCAACGTAGACGCAGCGGTGAGTCCCCGCCCAACATACATTTACTGCATTCTCATTGGTTGTCGGACGTCCTAGTGGACATTCCAGCCCCCAACCGTCACACATTTACTGCATTCTCATTGGTTGTCGGACGTCCTAGTGGGCATTCCAGCCCCCAACCGTCACACATTTACTGCATTCTCATTGGTTGTCGGATGTCCTAGTTGGCATTTCAGTCAACAGCGATCAAGTAGATGACACGTTTGGGCTAGTTGGTTGAACCAGTTGGCGGTGGTGACAGCTGGAGTTGTCCATGTGAACTGTGAGAAACCCACAGCAGCTTTGAACATTCAATGCCCTTCAAAGAAGTAGATGTGTTTCTAATTGCCTCAGAATCCATCAGCTAGGCTATAAATGTTGGCAAATGACCTTCAAGTCTGACTGTCTAGTCTTTGCAAGATGGGTTTGAATAATTGTAGGAACTTGAGTAATCAGCTCTTTTTATAATTCTATCCACGAAGATGAATTGAAATAATAAATATAAAATGGTGTGGCCAGCTGCTGATGTAGATTATGGTTTTTGTTTGCAGAAGGAATGGAGAGACAGCTACCCGGACTTCAAACGGAAAGTCGCCCGCTGCGTGAGAAAGAGTCAGGAGGAGTGCTTGTAGGGAATTATCTTTATCTCAATTGAAAACGCGACTATTATTAAAGTAAGTTGATCCACATCTTACGCTCCACACTTTTACCACTCTCAAATTATTTCTCGTCAATGAGTAATTTGCATGCGTTTCAGATTTAAACTACTTGAAATTAATTTTTTGAAGATATATAATAATATAGCAGCCAAACTAGTGGAAAGAAAAAAATAGCAGTGGGCTTGCAATCGCATTGAAAATGAGTAGAACATTCAAACTTGTTGATTGGCTTGAAACACGTGGTTTTGTGGCTTTCTGTTTATCGATGATAACTGCAGATTAAGCAAGGTGGTTAGCGTCAGGCATCACACTAACAGCTGGTTAGATAGCCTGACAGTCCCGTAACACTGGTTGCTTGTTTTTTTGCAGGGACACCACTGATTGGCTGGTGACCGGCCAACCCATCGTTTCAAATACTGCTATGTACGTAACCTAACAGAGAGTTGGGCTCGCCAAGAACTCGATATAACCTCACCGTCGGAGATCATTGCGGAACATCGAACGGACTGTTTTCTAAAATTATAATAATCTTGAAATGTTGTTTTCCTTTCCGCCCGACGTAATCTACATTTGTGTTGAATAAAATAAGGAGAATTTAGAGTTAAAATGCCTTTGAAAGTATAAATTGTGCAGTGGTTTTTGTGTCTAGGATGTAAGGGGAGTGCTACGCTGGCCGCGTGCGAGGCTCGGTGTGTCCGAGGCCATCGTAGAGTCTTGGGATTATTTCAAACTACGCTACATTTATTTATTATAACATTGGGCAACTTTCAATATTATGCCGTTTTAATATCTACTATTAGGTTATTTTTATTTTGATGCAAACTTTTCGGTGAACGCTTTATCCGTTCCGTTTACTAAATCTACTTTCATTGTTATTGTTGTTTTCTCGATTTTTAAACGCTCTTGATTGAGCACGTTTATTGAAAAAATCAACACAACTACCTTGATTAAATTATTTTATAATTAGCCTGTTGCATGAATATTTATTAGAAATTATAAACTGATTGAACTAAAATTAAGTTGAGAAAAATGTAATGTTCATGATTGTCTCGAAACATTTTTTTTTTATCTTTAATCCTTAGTACTATCCATTTTTCAATAAAATATGTAAAAATTTATCACTGTGTTTGATGCGGGATCCTTGCCTGATATCCTGTTGATCATAATGCCAGTGCGTGGAGACATACCCCCATTTCTTACCACAAGCGTTTGTAACTTGACTTGTTAGTCATATAAATTGTAATCTACTCTGGCTTATTAGAAATTAACAGGTTGATTCAAAATATAAGTTGGAAAAGTAGAAAGGATATTAGAAATAGGCCCAAACATGCTACTACATTGTAGATATTCGGTATAACTAAATTATTATGGTTATTTAATAAATTGATGAAGAAATATTTTGATGAGGCTCAGGTTTTTTATTCGGGTCAAACGTGTCTGAAATAGAATGTTTGCGGTATCAATAATGCAAGACATGACTGTTGGCTTTTTGAATGTGAAACTTGTGTTTGTAGAACATACTACATAAGGAGGCTTGAAAGAAGCCCTTTGAAAGAACTGGCTGCTATTAGGAACCTTGGAGACTAAAGGTTGTGTTCTGTGGCAAAAACTGACGGCGATGAATTAAATCGATTATTTTACCAATTTGAAGTAGGGCCTAGTTGATAATTAAAGTAATTAAACAAAAAGTTGTCGAAAATTGAATTCATCAGTTTCAAATATCAGTATCATTCACAATCTATGTCTGCAAAATTGTGTAAATAAGATGGTGTGGTGCACCTATACAATGTGCATGTGAATTTATGTTCATGCATTTATGTGCAACATGAATGTCATGTTGATACCAGGGATTGGTCAGCTGTCCTAAAATTCGACTGACCTAAAAAAACAACTGGCCTGTACTTCTATCAGCTTCTATTTCTTGAGCAACTGGTACATAAGAAAAATTGTACGTTCTTGGATTGAGTGACTAACAATGATTGATTGCAAGAAGCACATCTCCTAGCAAGTAGGCAGCAGCATCCTAAACAGACCTTACACCAGTTACATGCATGGTGATTTGATGGGTTTGACCAATGGTTTGACTCACTGATCTCGGTCATTGAGTTTCTGTGGTTTGAGTAGACCTACTACTAGGACCTACTAGTAGGCCTATTAATAATGGAGACAAATTGGGCAATTATTAGTTTCACAATAAAAATGGTCATCGTTTCTTACATTTTCACTACCCGAAATGAGATGGATATTCTGAGATATTCTCTACAATAATTCAACGGCGAGTAAATCAAGCTGCTTGGGTTATCGTTATTTTGAAACCTTTTATAGTTACTATTGACGCAGTATTCCGAGCACGCCGGGTGTATGTGTATTGCAAGAAGTCTATATTCACTCCGTGAGCAAACTAGCCGCTAGGTGACCTTTCACTGTTACGGCTCTTGTTGTGCGTGCTGCGCCTTGTGGCAATCGTGTGCACTTTTAAACGTTGTGTCGGTCGAACAGTTACAAACGCAGTGTATTTTCATATTATCTCATTACTAAATGCTGTATTACTTTATTACTTTTGAACAGTCTCAAGGAGGGAATTTGATATTTGATAGTATTGATCATTGATAGTATTCACTTCAAATTTGGCACACAGACAACTATCAGGCTAAAACGCAATAAAAGAAAAAATACACAATTGACGTGAATATTTAGTATTTACGAATTTTTCAACAATGAAATTTATAACTGGAGCTAGGCGGCTAGGCCTACTGCTACGTTCTTTCGTGTGTGTTTTCTAGAATATGTTTGTTGCTGAAGTACTGTTGAAAGACTGGTTATGACTTTTTTATATATATTTTCGTTTATTTTTCCAGATATTTGTTTCATTTACTAGGCCTATGTGATTTTTTAAAATTATGATTTATATAAAACGTGTGTATATAGGATGTATTTTTTTATCTCCATTGCTAGATAAGATATCAGAAAAGTGATATGTAGGCCTACTGTCTTCTATAGTCACACTGAACACCCACAAAAAAAGATCAAGACAGATGAAAATTTTAGCACAAAAAACAATTTCTTGTTTAGTGAAAATTGTAGTAATATGCCATCTGAAGATTGACAATGTTAATTTCTTACAATATTGATATGCGAAATAACGGGCTGAGGGCGGACAGCTCGATGCACAGTGACACTAAATAATTTACTTCAAGTATGATTGATAATATTTTCTAATATTTTTAAACAAATTACTCGAATAGACATCCAATTCAATAGATTGGGAAAAAAACGAAAATGGGGGGAAAATGAGAATTTTCATCTGCGAGTCCCTCCTTGAATTATTTATTTATACAGACTTTAACAACGCAGTGCACTGATGACTGAGATCTATTGGCGTCGGTGAATGATGAATGATTTTTTTTTTCTGTATTCGGTGGTGATTTTGGATAGTGGGAAGGAGTCGGTCGCGACCTGTTGTCAAACCATTCCATGCAGTATAAACGACCTGAACGACTGAGGGTAGGGAAACCACAATATGCATCACTCAACAACCAACAACAATTGTGATGACATTATAAATTGTTTTTCAAGTTTGAATAAAGAAGACACTCACTTATTTTATAGTCATAGAAATAAGTGATATCCACAGTCCAAACTCAATTTGTCTGTGGTCCAAAGCAAAAACTTGTGTAAAAAACAGCAGAGATTTGCTTGCCATGCCATGAAAACATTGTCTTGGGAAAGTAGTGATGTAAACTGTTGGAAGTTGATCATAGACTTCATGTAACAAAGAGAGAGAGAGAGAGAGGGGGGGGGGGGAAGAGAGCTGATCTGTGGGTGTAAAGTTAGTAAAGTAAAGCAAACAGGACGCAGGCGATCAATTGTGTGGTAAGACAGTAACTGTCACAGGCGAGGCGAGAGATCACTTCCTTCCTCTCCTGCCTGCCTGGTACCGACCACCACACTTCTCCGTCGGTTTTTAAATGGGACTAGAAGTGACCAATGGGAATGCTACGATTTGTGACGTCATGACTCGGTTGCTATGATATGATGAAGTAGAGTTAGGTAAGCATTATGTTGTTTTGGGGTAGTGGTAGCAACTGCAGAAAAATTCTCGCGCCCCGGTCTTGGTAACCAAGGTGGTAACAACTCGTAACTGCCAGTTACAGATAGAGCCATTCCCATGCTGATCATTTGGGGTGTTGTGTGGTAGGCTAAATACTCTTAGTTTCCATGCAGGGAGGGACAAGCCCCCTCTTTGAAGTCCATTGTATGTAAGAGTGCAAAGGCACGTGGTATACAAAGGTTCATAATTACTAAGCAAACGCAATATAGACTCTATACGTTGTAAGATGAGCGAGATATCTATAAAGTATCGAAAACTTCACACACCTTGACTCATATAAAATATACTTCATTCGGTTACTAACAAATCTAGGACGCCGTGAATCTATCTCTGCAACATTTTTCTGCTATTACTTCTATGTATTTGTTGAATAAAAAACATTTATTGACTGATCGATATCAAAGACATCCATCCCACTCTTGTGGAGTTTTGTCTGTGTTTGTTTTCTGTTTGTAATCCACTTTAGTGACAGCACAGATCGCAGGGTCCGACTAATCGACACGAAACTTTTTCTGTGCTCGCAAGTCGAGAAATGTGTAGTTTTGGGGTTGAATCGGTGTGAATACGTATATGAACACATTATTACGAATTTGTATGTTTTGAAGAAAATAATTTAAAAAATAGGTTTCATTTTATCTATGACTACCAATAACGTAACGGGATAAGCAACTTGATCATTTCCTTTCGCACCATGCGGGAATCAAAGGGATGCCGTCATACTCAATTTTACTCAATTTACTGGTAGTATTATATATTGATTCATAAAAGTAATACGTGTAATGCACTCTGTGAATCCAGCTCTTCCCAATTGTATTAAGCAACGTTGGAATACATTAAATTTGAATTAGCCAATCTAAATTTTAAATACGTGTGTAAAAGCATTGGACCCCTAGTCAAGAGCCATACTGCCACATTTACCAATTGATAACTGCATTAATTACTTGACATCTGCGAGAAAGAACAGAAACAATGCAAGTACTCAACTATGTACTTTACATTGAAATACGAGCTGAATGCGTACGTTTTGATTTGAAATTGCGAATCTCAAAAATGTACACTTCAGCGCGTCACATTTTTTGCTTCCATCATGGTGAGAAGGCATCCAATGTTGAAAGTATATAACTTACGCCATGTTGCTTATCCCGTTACGTTATTGGTAGTCATAGATTTTATCAAATAAATATGAAAAATAGTAGCAGAAAAACGTTGCAGAGATAGATTCACGGCTTCCTAGATTCGATAGTATCCGAATGAAGTATATAATATTTTATATGCGTCAAGGTGTGTAGATTTTTCTATTAGACTAACGATGTCTCGCTGAATGTAGCAGCTAGCTAGCGAGCCGGCGAGACCGGCGACCGCGAGCCGGCTGAAGTTGGCAGTGCGCCGGCGCTAACAGACACACGGCCTCCTTGACAGCCTGATCACACCGAGCTGGCCGGGAACACGTGGACATGCAACACACTTGCATGGACACAAACAATTACTGAACACAGAAATCTAGTTAATCTATAGAGAAAAAAAGATGGAGACTGGAAAAAAATTGAAAATATTTGTTTCCTCTTTGATTGGCAAACTATAACTCTTTTTGCAACAGAGAGAAGGCTGTTCGCATCAGGACTAAGGAACTTGACCGGGGTTCGATTCTCGCCTTGGTCGACCATCCTGACAGAGGTGCGTTGTGGTTTTCCTCAGTCATTAGAGTAAGTATACTGAGACTCTCTGTCCGGGAAAAAGTTACCGCCAGGGTGATTTCACAGATATAAATAATCATAAGACTATGTGCAAGATCACGAGGTGCAAGATCAACAAAACGTCATCTCGATAGAGACAATATGTCTAATGAGTCAAATTTTTATATTATTGCAAGTGGAAAGATCACTTGTATGCATGTAACAGTAACAGTCGATATTTTTGCCAACGAGTTTCACCTGTTATCGGCGCAAAATGAGCTAGATGTCGACGCGTCATAAAACCCAAATATTCATTCTTTCATTCATTCAACTCACACCGTACCGTTACATACAAATAACACGTAACATATTGTGAATGTTTATTTGGGATCGATAGATTTCATAAGATACTCATCTGAATGGTGTGAAGCAGTTTCGTACAATAAGTTCAAAAGAAAAGCCACTACCGGTACAATCGTTTATATGTTATGTTGACATTGGGAAATTTACGCTGTGAGTGGGTTATGGGGTGCATGCACGGTGTTCATAATATTAATAATAATAATAGTGATAATAATTATAATAATAATACCAATTGTACTCCAACAGTAGTACCAATTCTGAATTTGACACTTAATTTTTGTGTTCATGAAATGACATGAAGTGTGTTACTTGTATATCATATAGTGAGATGGTAGCACGAGATTGCAGCTCTAGGGGTTGCACGTGGTCTTTGAGGAGTGGGGGTGGGGGAGGGGGGTGCATCTGAGGGATGCTAGGTGCATCCTGGCCGGGTGATTGATGACTCGGGTCACCGCGGGTCACGCAGCAAAAAACAACAACTTTACCACCAATAAACTGTTCCCTTCCTTAACGACTTCATCTTCCAGCTAACCGGGCTGTCGTGAGAACGCATGCGTGGTATAGATAAATATCAGTTATTTCATGATCACTTTGAATGGTATGAGGTATCGACATGACGGGGGAAACACAGTAATGTTAATACCTTCGAGACGGTACATGATATACGCTACTAGCCTACTATTTACCTTACATGTTTTCATCATTCTTGACATCGAAACTTGATACAAAATTATTGTTCCCCGATTGAGACTATGGAAGGTAGAGAATCGTTTGGACGGGGCACCTCAAGGGCGATCTTATCATCCCAAAGAATAATTATTATAATATCACTCGTTTAACAAACAATAAATCCTGATGTAAGAATTTTAGTAAATCAAACATCTACATTTGACAGAAAAAATTTCAATCTTTTTATTCTTGAATTCTTATGTTTTCTTCTTTTTTCTCTGTTCTAAAGTAAACTAAGTTCATAAAAAATATATATATATCAGTAAAAACTATACTCATATCGTATAATTTGCATTGGCCTACATCGATCTGAGAAAACCTTTCTTTCAGTTGTTGACCTCTGAAAATGTCAGAATCCAAGGTTGATAATTTCATTTCGCATTGTTGTGAAGGTATTAAAGAGATCTTCGTTTCTGTTGTATAAACTAGGAAAACGCCATATATGCGTTGTTAGACGAGCGGATAGTAATAAGTTTAGTATGGGTAAAAATGGGTAAAACTGCTTCGAGTGGTACCAATTTAGCACATTTTATGTTTTTTCTTCAAAATGGCTGACCCGATCAGGCTGAAAATTTCCAGAAATGTGTATCAAAATCTAATTCAACTTCACGCAAAATTTCATTTTTTTGGAAAATGAAAAAAAACACTTTTTTTCCCGCTGTGTTATTTTAATGGGTATTTTTGAAATTTCTAAAATTCAGTAAAAAAAGTTACCATCCACCCGATAATGCCACGAAACTATACAGAACTAAGTTAGATGAGGAACCATATTGAAAAAAAGTTTGAACTTGATAGCTGTAGTCGTTTGACCTGTGGAGAACCGACAAAAAAACATAAAAAAAAAAAAACATAGAAACGAACACCGATTTTTTTTCAGTACGGTATGTCAAATTGAATCCTCGCTAAAGCTCGTCTACTTACAACAACTACAACAAAATACTACAATTACAATGACAAGAATGTCGATGTCTCATACCGCTGTCCAGCTAACACCTTCGAGCGGATATTTGTCTAAATGCCTCCCCTGTGAGCCACGCAGCGCCCATGTCGTGTAATAGGAGTGGGAGGAGGAGGCGTGATCTGTTAGATCCATTACTCCTACCAGGAAAACACAGCACATGCGTTCAGAGATGAGCGAGCGAGTTCGTTATACGGATGATTCGAAAGCTGAGTACACACTTTGGGTTTGAAACTATCAAACCGCGCCCTTCTTATACGCCTAATTGATGGACCTGGTGATTAGTTTCATCGTTTTACACGCCAGTTGGTTTCAACGGTTGATATTCTCAACAGGTTGAAAATGGCTGAACGGTGAACCGATTCATGTAAAACATTGGAATAATTGGATGAGCGAGGTGAAGACTCAATTTCACTCTACTCGAACAAAAATGAACTTTTTAAAAAAATCTTCTGTCCGCGCTCCACAGGTCAAACGAAAGAGCAAATTCGGTGGAAACTTATTGGTACACACAAGAGTCACCATCTAACTCGATACTGTAAAGTTTTGAGACGAAATCGGTAGCACCATCTCTGAGAAAACCCATTTCGAAGTTTTTAAAAACTCCATTAACACAAACTCGGGAAAAATGTCAATTTATGTGTTGTTTTGATCGAAAAGTCTCCAAAATCCTGCAATCTATAGTTGCAATCTATAGTTGCAATGTAGGCCTATATGTACAGTGAAGTTCTATTCCATACATCTAAAAAATATGTAGGCCTACTTGTTTTTTATCACAAGAATTTTCGTTTTCGGATCAAGACAATTTCAAGCAACTCTTAAAAAAATGAATTAAATTACGATTTTATTTTCTCCAAGTACATATATATATCTTTATTGAATAAAAGTCTGTCTACACATAAGATTGTTTAGAAAACACAGAATAAAAATCAATTAATTGAAATATCAAAAATAACCATAATAAAATATTTGAAAGAGTAATAAAATAACAATAGGATGAGTAACAAAACATAAGTTATTACAACCCTGAAACTAGATTTTAACGAATAATTGCGTTATTTATTTACCTAATCTGAGAGGAAACAAGAGATAATCAATGTATTGAGTCATAACGTAGGCATTACCGATTCTGTATAGAAACATACACAGAACCGAGTAATGTCTACGTCACTACTTAGAAAAAGAGGAGAGTCGTGGGCGACAAATAAATTCATTATAATATCTGAAATTGAGATGGTGATTTCCGGTTTCCTCGAAAATTAGGGAAATATATATCGTCATTTATTCATCAACATCTAGTTTTAGGGTTGTTTAAGGATTGACTTCAAGTATTTCAAGGTCGTTGTGTGTCGTGACTAGGGGTGCTCGCAATAACACGGCATGGTTGGATAAACTATCATCACCCACCCCTTGAAATCCAAATGAGTTGTTATTTATGTGATTGCGATTGTGCACGTTACGACTTGATGAAGTGATACCATCCATTATGATTGTACTATAGTGATATGAAATTGCATATCATACAATCATGACTGCCGACCGATGTTTCGTGTCACGAGTTATTCACCGTGGTTTATGGGTCATACCACGATGTAGTGATACCAACAGACTTCATCATAATTTAAAGAAAGTGTGCCGACTCGCGTCTTCTAAAGGAGTATTTCCGCGGTCAAAATCTGAGTCCATGGTTCCATTTTTCTGTAGCGCAACTATCGCTTTTACATCGAACTATGTAAAACAACAAACGCTCGCGACAATCGCGACAGGCAAATGGGCCGTTGGTTGGCTCTGATTTGACCGCTAGAAAGCTTTTTCTTGATATATATTGTGTTTAACGACGCACTGTTATGATAGCGCAGATCTGATGGCATCGGATGGATGATTAATGAGATGATGGGATGATGAGATGAAGGTTTCTTGGGTAATGGGAAGGATAGTGGGAAGGAAGCGGTCGTGGCCTATATTGTGGGAACCATCCCGGCATTAGCCTAGACTACAGAGGGAAACCATGAAAAACTCCTGTAAAGATGGACGGCGGTGGGGATCGAACCGGGTCCGAAAACCTCTCGTCTCCCGGATCACATGAAGCGAGCGCGTTAACCACTACGCTGCATGTGGCGGTCATTTGATTCATTTCATTCAAAATTATTTAGTGATGTCGAAGAAATGCTTCAGAGTGTGGCGTCGAACACGCGTCCTGTCGTACCTCCCTGCTGACGTCACACCAGCCACGTGGTCTCATCTCGTTATGACGGCTGATCTGTGCTCGGGTGTCCCGGGTGTGCCGCTCGGGTGTCCCGGGGGCCGAAACGTCGCATAAATCTCCTACTGTTTGCGTTAGAGACAAGTCCTGTCACGCAACACACCTTGGACCTCGGCCAACACAAACTCTCTCTCTCTCTCTGTCTCTCCCTCTCTCTCTATCTCTCTGTGTCTCTTTCTCTCTCTCTCTCTCTCTCTCTCTCTCTCCCTCTCTCTCTCTCACACACTCTCTTTCTTCTTACTCTCTCTCTCTCACACACATACCTCAGTACCATTAGCAGCATTGCTTGATGATGATGATTACGGTTTGCCTGACGGACCCCATCAACAGCTAGATTATTCGGGGGTACGATTGAGCAGGGAGTACTCTACAGGCGAAAAGAGAAGCTAATTGTGAAACGTGCCATGCCATCTAGCTGGAAATGTCTAGTTTTGGGGCACAATCGGTTTGAGTACTTCTGAGAAAATGTTTTGTGAAACGTAGAAAAATCCACAAGGATAAATGTGAATGAGAAATTAAATTCCATCGGCATAAGATATATTGGAAAAATGATTCTCTTCGAAAAAATGTGAATTTTGACTGAGTCACATATAATCTCAGACTCAGAAGTGCAAACAGAAGAATAATGCACGTGTTGTTGATCGGATCAGCCACTTCGGAAGAAATCGTCTCTAGTCGGTACGAGAACAGACGTCGGACTTGACTTTCATCAGGAAAACAATGGAAAATGGAAAAATGTATTTTGAAATCGTCAAGAAGATACTAATGATTGTAATAAGTTTCAGAGCCATGTTCCTTCTTCTTCTCTCCCTTTTTCCCGTGAGGCCTAATTTACAAGAGACTGGTTGGCAAATTGACTAAAGAGATATACTCAAGACGTCCCACGTAATTGCTACTTCGCGAGATTCAAAACCCTTTTATTATTACCTGAAGTTACTTCAATGATCGCTACACATTCCTAGAGCGCTGCTAGCAGTCACGTTGAAGACTTGGCAGTCAAGCATCCATCTAACCGACGACTGAAGTACAATCGCCGAAACGATTCTGAGCACTCTTAGCGGTGATTGCCGCCACTACAGGGTAAGGGGTGTGGGGAGGGTAGAGACAAAGGAGTGGGGATGAATCTTAATTTAACGTTGGGGAACTGTCTTTGTATCTCTTTAGTCTATGCTTGAGGGCTGAAGGGGGTTTGTCACCTGACAACGCATGCATTTGCTGCGTTTTCCCAGTTTAACTGAATATCTCTCTCATCTTTCAACGGATGCTGTTTTGCCTAGTAAAATAAAGTACCGAACCCGAATACATTTTTTTTAAAGACAGACCGAAATCAACCGAAAATCATGTCTATTTATTTACTCTCGAACATTTGAGAATTGTATAAAAAAATTATCAAATTCAAAGCTCTTCTGACAGATTCACTTGACACCGCCAGAAAGTATCTCTTTTCCTTGCATGTGTGTGTATGTTACGTGCTCCTCCTACTCCCCTCTCCTCTCCCACTCCTATTGATGGATAGTGCCTATCAACACAGCCTCTCAGCGCTGTTTACGAGATCTGTAACCAGCCTCCCCCTTCCCCCTCCCCCCTACCTATCACAGACACCGTCAAAAACAACCTAATCAAAACATAGAATAACTCTCCCAAGATCTGAAACAAAATTAAAACCAAAAATGATTTTTTTTTTCAAGATGAGGAATAAAACCGGAACTTTTTTTTATCAACATCGAAACTTGATACAAAATTATTGTTCCCGAATTAACGATTTAGATGAGAGTAGGATAGTTCGGACGGGACACTATACAAAGGAAATTTTAGCACCCCATAAAAACCGAGAGTAAAAATTATTTCGTTCTCAGACCAAAAACTTATTATATTCATTAAAAATGATATTAATACAGGAACCAGGAAACAGAAAAACAGAAATCTTTACTTCCATTCATATTTTTTTTGGAATATTAAAATACATAACCAATGTTGCACTCATTGTCATGGAAACGGAGATCCGACGCATACGGTTCAGCAACTGGCCCACCCTTGGGCCAGTTGCTGAACCGAAAGTCAGGAGACCGGAGTTCTCTTCCAGTCTTCCCTCCTTCATCGACCATCCTGAGTCCTGACTGTGGTGCATCGTGGTTTTCGTCAGTCCTTACCGTTTATATCCCAACCTAGATCTATTGATCTATTGGCAAAGATCTCTTATCAATCTTCAATAGATTTTTTCCCAGGGGGAAAATACTTGAAAAACGGGAATTTTTCCAAATCTTTCAAATTCATACAGAATATGAAAACAACTATCATACATATCAATAATTTGTACGACAATCGGATGAGATATAACGAAGAAAACGCAATAAAAGTATACATTTCATTGAATATCAGGATCAACAGGTATTGCAAAGTATATATGCGACAGGTTGCACTATAAATATCAACAAGATGCAGAGGTTTTTGAACTTTTGAAGTAATCCAAGGTCTGTATAGGTATAGATTGAGGTGACAAAATATTTTTCAATTCCAGATTTCCACTTCTACGCTCATCTCACAACGCACATTCTGTGATTTCCTAGTCAACCTCATGCAGTCAGTTCAGTCATTATAGTCAAATATTATTTACAAGTGGATTTACAAGTAGGAATGTTTTGGCTATTCTCTTGAATGAAGCCAAGCCTGAGACTGACTTAAGGGGGACCCACTCACAGCGTAACATTTTCACTGTCAATGTAACACATAAAAGATCGCAGTGACTTTCCGTCTGAAATTATTGTAGTGCAACTGCTTCACACCGTTCAGAGAATTATCTCATAAAATACGCAGTCACCCATAATAAAAATACATATTAGGGTTACGTGTTATTTGTACGTAACGTTACGCGGTGAGGTAAAAATCCATGGCAAAAATATCGAGTGTTACTGTTACATACAAGTGATCTTTATTATAAAATTTGTATCATTGTCATTTTCGTAAAAAAATCTGCATCTTATGACGTATTTATTAATTTTGTATCTTACACGGTTCAAGTTGTATGATCACATAGGCCTATGGTGTGTCATTTTAACACCTATTCTCATAACACCTACACTATCTGCTTCTTTTTTCTTCTCATAACGCCTACAAACTTGTTTCCCCTCCACCCCCCACCATGCTTCTGTTTCCAGTTTGGTTCATAGCTATATATTCAGTGGCGGCTCGTACCCTTCAGTTGGGGGGAAGGCAAGTTTTTTTCATAGAAATCATAAGATCAGTATGAACATTTGTTTTGATAATTACATGAATGTTGAGGTTTGAACGCGCGTTGAAGGAATCCTCATTTTGCACCGATAGTATGAACACAAAGCTCAAGAGGCATAGCTCTTGGAAGCTTATCATATAGCTCTTATTCGAAAACTCAAATAAAAATTTGGGAAACATTTATTCATGGGAAACACAAACCAAACAATTGCACTGTCCGAACCTCTCGCAAACACACCGAACACTGAACAATAAGTATCAACTAAAGGTCAAAGATTGGCGTCTAGATGTTCACTAACCAAAGAAATATACACCACAATAATATCTTGAATAGTAGGCCTAATGATTTTATTTTCTGAGACACAATGTAGAAGTTGAGTTGATTGTATCATCAACTAAATAATTGATTGTTATTCATACTTTTTTCATATTGGGTTTTAACTACGCACTGTTTTCATATATTACATCTATCTGTGAACTCTTGAACTGTTAACTCTTAACCCTATGTTTCCTGGGTACGCCTGGAGTCGTTTAAGTAAGGTATAGAGATCTGTGGGGTGGTCCAGAGTGTCCCTGGATGTTGTGACGTCTGCAAGTCTAATAAACTAGTCCCGAGTTTCGAGTGCGAGGCATCTGCTAGCTATTCCCTCACCACACTCACTCACACATGTGCAGGCAAGCCACAAGCACTCTCAACCTTCCAGCTTCTTACCAAGAGCGGGAACACACAAGCTGCCAGCACCGATCTCACACCTCGACACAATTCTGATACAAGCATTCGACACATTACAACATTACGCTCGATACTGAGAGGGTGCATGCACAGCGCTCACAAAAATAGAGAAATTCATCTTTACTACTCCTTTACTCTTATTTATTCACTACGTCAATGAAATTCACCACGCGCTCTTGGTATTCATTGATGTATTATCTTGAAACTGACTGAATTCGCAGAAATAGAATATCATACTACTTGAAGAGCATAAAATTACCTTGGGGTTGATATACTTCTTATTAAAAGCATCGTGCATGCACCTCCCTTTATATAGATGACCGAATAATTTTATTGGGCTTAACGACGCACTGTTCTGTTAACTACGATATATTGGCGTCGTTGAATGATGAATAAGATGATGGGGAGATATGATGGAAGGTTATTTTATTAGGTGTTTGTAATGGTCTGTAGTTGAGAAACCATCCCAGTACTGTCCTAAATGTCAGAGGGAATCCACCTGACCATGGTGGGAAACGAACCCCGGACTCTTGAACGTTGAACGACGGTAGCCACTGCTGCTACACCCTTCGGTTAGACACATTTTTTAAGCCATATCTTTTCGATACATTATAATATTTTAAACGTTTTAAGATAAAATTCTTTGTCAATCTGGGCCCAGGCTCCGGTTCTGGTTCGGTCCCCGGCGTTTTCTCGTGGTTCTTGTGTGTTTGTGTTGTGTAAATGATTGCGTGAGGAAGCCGCGTGTATTTATTGGCGAGTGACAGATGTAACAGCAACCACATGTATGCGACACGCTACAGCCTAGCGCATGGGAGGAAGCAAAGCCAACAGCCAAATCATAAACACAGGGCCTCGTTGTCAGGCCTTGCATGATTTATCAATAGTTACAACAGTAAAAAATAATTGATTGTATTTTATATTTAACAAAATTACTTCACTATATAACAACATAAATTTTCCTCTACTACATTCATGATTTTTTTTATTTCTGCCGAAGCAGTTTACAAGAACCCATGCCTTATGCGGAACTCAAACCCTCGCCCGACTTCACTTCGGTTTTTATCGCTAGCAGTAGTTGACTGAGCCACGGGGGCGGCTCTACAGTCATGAATATAGTAAAGATATAGATGAGACGGTAAGGCGAAGCAATCAGTCACTCAGATATTAAATTATTAGTGCATGCATGTATAAAAAGTTGGTATCATTTCTCGGCGTCCCCATCAGTGTCCACAGGCCAAAAAGTTCTGCCAGGGAGATTTCACAGATAGGCCATACATATGATCAAAAAACTCGAATCGTGTAAGATACAAAATATCATGATTAACAAATATTAGCAAGATATACAAAATGAACACATGCATCGTCTGAGTCGGTCTGAGTAGACAATATTTGTCTAGAATGCAAACTCAAATTTGTTAACAAAGTTGGGAAGATCACTTGTAGGCCTACATATTTTTCATTGATTTTTACCTCACAGCGTATCGTCACATACAAATAACATGTAACATATTGTGAGTGTTTATGAATGGACAGTGGATACTTCTCTGAATTCACAAAGTACTTCTCTGAAGGGTGTGAAGCAGTTTCACTACAATACGCTCATCCGGAAAGTCAATGCGATCGTTTATTTGTTCTTTGTTGAAAGTGAAAATTTTACGCTGTGGGTTACCTACCCATCCAAAGGTAATCTGCCATGACATGTTACATTAAATGGTTACATAGATATAGTAGTACTTAAGTGAGTGTTACATATTTTTACTTCTCTTGCCATGGAATGTTTGGACCTACTTAAAATGTTACAGATTATCTCCATGAACTATGCAGATATGCAATATAGCCTACAAGGAGTCGCCAAGATATTTTACAGTAGTAGGCCTGATAAAAAGTGATGGTATTAATTCCAGATTGCAAGAAAAGTAATACGCTTACAATCATAAAGTCAACTTAATAAAAAGTAGTACTTTATTGACGCTAATTAAATTATATCACAAAGACACATAACTTAATCTTACACGTCTCAATTTATCTCAATATATACATAACATAACTCTGAACATTTTAAATTTATTTCCACTAATTATATTTACTTAAATCCAGTATCCATAAGACATCTCTCTTCCTCCCCCTCTCTCTCTCTCTCTCTCTCTCTCTCTCTCTCTCTCTCTCTCTTGCGGTGTCGGAGGTGCTATTTTTGACGGCAGCAGCCACTTCATCATGCCTCCACGCCAAACCACACGGCACTAAACCAGAGGATCTATTATTTACAAACAGTCGTTAAGCCGTGAGGGAGAGAGAAGAGAAAGAGAGAGAGAGAGAGAGAGAGAGAGAGAGAGAGGGAGAGAGAAGAGAGAGAGAGAGGGAGAGAGAATGAACGAGATCTGGAAAAGACTTTGACTTATTATTATTAGTTTGAAGCGAAGTTTGTTCAGATGTGTTGATATTTATTCGAGTTTTTGAGACGCCTATACTCGCCGCCACGAGAGAAGTGTCGCCTGTGACGTCACGCGTGATATACTCGCAGCCACGAACATAACACACACTTGTATGCAAAGAGACGAAGTGAAATTCAAAAGGAAGTTGGAAGATTTTCTCCCCAACACTTGATTTTACTATTCGATTCCTTTCATCTCTCAACTTATTACTATGATTTTTACAGTTTGCCATTTAAGCTATAATTATTCCTTAGTAGTGGTAAGATCGCCCTTGTGGTGGCCTGGCCGAACGATCCTACCTTGTCATCCACAGCCTTAGTGATGTCAAGTTGTACGTGCTAACAATAACATGTGTATAACTGCATTTGGTGTGTGGATCTTTCAGGCCGTGATTAACAATTGGCAAGAGAACTACATCTTTCAGAAGGGTTGAAGCTGCAGCGATCGAGCACGATGTAGTGATACCAACCGACTCTATCATAATATAAAGAAGGTGTGTCGACTCCCATACTAATAACATGGCAGGCATTTGTGGTTTCTTCAGGTCAAATCAGAGCCAATGGTCCCAGTACGCCATGAGTCCCTGGTCTGCTGAGTGCACAGCCCTCTTGAGGGTGCTGGAATGCAGGGAAGGTGGCGGTCGTGTCCTGATGGCTGGCTGAGCGCTAATGTGACATCCCCTCCTCTAGTAGCACAGACCTCCCTGCTGCAGGCCGATATGTTCCCACTAGACATCGTCGTGACACGCGGGGAAAACCAAGCGAAATACCATAACACAGCTCTACTGTTTCAATTGCTGTGTTTTACCGAATAACAACTATAACAGGAAACTATAGCAATACAGAACATGGTTTTTAATGCTCTCCATGCTTCAGTTGGTACGCCTATCTCAAAACTTAAATGTAGTCTTCATGAAAACGAACGATTTTTTTGTTTATATGCCTATATATTTACGTATTATTTTATTTCTAATGGTCTCACGCCCCTTAGAAAATTGACACCCTGGGTCCGGGTCTCGTGGGCCTGGGCCTTAATACGGCCCTGCATAAGAGATAAAAAAATAAGTATATAAAAGAATAAGAAATAAGTTTGGAAGTGAATGCCACTGTATAATGTTCTGACCTCAGCTCATCGGATTCACGCCGCAAATAAATCATGACGTCATTTAAATCTCGGTCAATTCGATGTCTGCTAACCTTGAAGACGAAGAGATCCAATGTGTTTGATGTACTGAACAAAACATCTAATACACATTGGAGGGTGGTTAGGTGCTAAAACATGGGTGGAGGTGCCGGGTTTGTAGCTGGGTTCGAGCCCAGGACGGGATGCTCTTCAACAGGGCTGCAGCTAGACGCTGGGGTTTATTTATTTTTTGTTTCACAGATTGGCACATGATACAAACACAGGAAATATCAAAACTTGCATGAATCTAAAACTAAAAATGAGTCGACAAAGAGATGATTGAAAAGGATAGAAATAAATATATGATGATGCTAACATGGTTGTCTATAGTGTGGCTTCAAAAGGGGAAATTCATCAAGTGCATAAGAAGGGGTTCTGAATTATAAGTAACAGATTTTCGGCAGTAGTTAAGGGATGAAAGTTTGGTAAGTTTGGGTTCGAGCCCCGGTCGAGGCGCCCACGAGGCTGCAGATTAACCAAGGTCCGAGTCACGTACGAGGCGCCCACGAGGCTGCAGAGTAACCATGCAGGGTTCGAACCCCGGCCGTGGCGACCAAGAGGCTGCAGATTAACCAGGGTTCGAGCCCCGGACGAGGTGTATCACCCAAGGTGGTCCCACGAGGCAGCATCCATGTGTGTTTGCTGTGGATTCCTCGCATGCCTCCTCACACTCGAGACTAACAGCCAATTTGTTCCCCCCCCCCCACGCCGTGTGGGAGCGAGAGGGCGATACATCACACTGGCTGTCTAAGAGAGAGAGAGGGAGAGAGCGATATATCACGCTGGCTGTCACAATGTGTGCACAACAGATCCAGGCGAGCACCTCAAGACAAGGGCTGTACAACCAGTCACGTGATAGATGTTGTTTAAGGGTTGGAGATGGTGCTATCTTTTGAATGAAGAAAAGTCTGTCTTATACACATAAGATTGCTTGGAAAGCAAAGAGTAAAAATCAATTGATTAAAATATAAAAAATAATCATAATAAGATATTTGAAAGAGTAATAAAATAACAATAGAATGAGAAACAAAATATATGGTCAAAAAGTTGATTAAATCTAGGAATAGTTGTAATAAAAATGGAAATATAATAATAGCTTGAAAAAAGAAAAAAGTGAAAATAAATACAGCTAACAAAAAGGAAAGAAGTGAATAAATACAGCTAAACAAAAAGGAAAAAGGTGAATAAGACAACAAAGAAAAAAAAATATATGAAATGATATGAGGAAAAAAATCAATGCTGAAGGCTGTAAAGATGATGTCTTGAAATTTATCTTGAGGTACTGATAATGTAAAATATATATATTGTATCATAGACTAAAGATATATACCCTAAAGATATAGTATATATCTTTAGTCTATGATTGTATCTTGTATTCCTCCAATAATTTGAATGTATTTGTATCTTGTTCATCATTTAAGATATAAGATACATGCTAATGGAGAATATATAGATTTTCGGTTATTGTCATATTGATAATCTCTACCGATTTTATTAATTTTTAACTTTTTAAAAACTTACAAAGGCTTTTAGCCACGACAATTATTATGAATTGAGTATTATGGATTATTATTAATATCGAATCAATCGAGAACGTCGAAGTTGAATGGCAACCCTCACTAACAGATTTGCTGTAATATTTGGAAAAAAAAAAACAGCAGTTGGTAAAACGCTTCGGTAAACGTATCTTGCCATCTTGTATCTTTCGAGTTTTGGAAATGAATGTAGTATTTTGTATCTTTTAGGGTTTCAGGACAGTATTTTGTATCTAAGATACATTTTGTAAGTATCTTTGCCATTATTCTATACCTTACGGCTTAGACCAGAACTAGACTTCGTTCCTTATTCAATGTTCAATGACGACTAATTGCTCAATAAATTACTAAAGATGTACCCTACTTGAATATGGAGATGGCTTGGTGTGCATGAAATCGCGTACTACGTCACAATACGTCATAAGTATAGGGTTTAATTTGTAAATAAAAGAGAAGGAACGGTGCACCTCAAAGTGATGACGATATTTATTCCCATAATTTTAGAAAAAAAAGAGATCATTATCTCAATTTCGGGAATTATAATTAATTTTGACCTCCAGAGACCATGAATCATGACTTGGTCATTACCGATTCTCTGTAGAAACACTAACAGAATTGAGTATTGTCTTCGTCACAACTCAGAAAAAGGGCCGGGTCCTGGAGGACAAATAAATTGATCATAATTTCTGAATTTGAGTTAATGATTTCTGGTTTTCTCTAAAATTGGGGAAATGAATATCATCATTATTCGTTGAAATCTAGTTTCAGGGTTGTGATGTCCTTTAAGGGTTAACCAAAGAAACGAAAATAACTACTCAAATGTTATTTTTGATTCCATTTAAAAACCGACTTATAGAACAATTCTTCGGCTGAATAAGTAGCGAGTAGCAAGTTTAACGAGTGTAAAGCAACGGCATGTTTATGCATGTTTTACTGGCCTGAGACGTCCGATTGTCCCCGCGAGCGTCCGTCTCGCGGCTCTCCTCAGAAGCTGGGGCCGATAACAGGCTGGAAGCTGATTGGCTGGGAGGCCGTCAAGCCTTTGTCGGCCGGTTTATTGCGCCGCCTTATCAGCGCATCTCGCGCAGGATCCCGCTATCAGCTCGTGCCATAAACTCGTCTATCTGCGCTCATGCGTGACGTCATCGCTAGGCCAGCTGACGACAACTACTGGCCTATAGCAGGTCACGCTGGGCACATGAGGCGAGATAATAATCACACCAAGCGTAGTGTAGAGCACAAGAAACAAATCAAGTGGTATATGGAAATCGACGAAAAAACGCTTTTAACACTATAACATGCATCCCATTCATTCATTCGAGTTGAAAAAAATCACAGTAAAAACAAATTGATTGAATAAAAAAATTACTTGATGGAAAAAAATCGACGGCATAAAATAATCAACGCTATGAAAAAATATAATTGAATACGAAAATTAAATCAACAGCATGAAAAAATCAACGCAATAAAAAAATATAATTGAATAAAAAAAATACTTTAATAAAAAGAATCGACGGAATAAAAAAATCAACGAAAAAAAAAATCAATTGAATCAGAAAAAATCAATTGAATAAAAACATCAATCAGAAGATTGGACAGAATAAAAAATCAACGTACAGATAGGCCTATCAAGAAAAGCTTGTGATATCGAAAAATCAATTGGAATCAAAATAACAGTAAAATAAAAACTCGGTCACGACTTCCTGAATACAAAATCCGGTTTCCACGAAGCCCCGACCTGTTGAGTGAACAGAGAGAGCCCTTTAGTCTGTTGGAGTCACGGGCAGGAGTCGGTCGTGGCCTGCTCTAAATATACCAGTATTCCGTTCCAACGACAGAGTAAAACCAAGATGCACCGTTCTTAAGACAGTCTATGGCGGGAATCGAACCCCGGTCTCCTGTTCAGTGCACTTATCTTAGTTGTCAAGGAAGGCTGGATACGACCCCCATATCAGCTATAGCAGACGATGGGGTCGAAGGAGCAGAGCTTCTCAGGCAGACAAATAAATACAAGGCGATGTAAAGTCAGTTCATTTATTCCTTAGTTTTAGTTTTACTCACGGCACAATTTAGACCTGTCATAAACATGGAACCCTGTGACCCAATGACTCATGGCAACAACAACTCAGTACGGTACTCAACATTTCCTGGGATTGCGTGGCCTGTTTCAGCATCTGGTAACAAGAAGGTTATTATAGAAAATACCAAGTTGAGGAAATACTCAAATTATTTCACAGACAAAGCAAGGTTTCAATGTGAAGACAATCTTTCGTCATCGGCAATTACCAGTAAAGAAAGTTTTGTGTTAGTGTTGTGAATAATATTTTAAAACAGTGTTTTCACTAATAATTTGTCTGATGACGATTTTTTAAAATTATTATCATTTTCAATACAATATAAATTAACCTCAACATAATTATGGTCATAAACATGATTATAAATAATACACAATAAATTTATAAATGGTTCCCAGGAAAGAGAATTAATTTGGATTAATTTAGGATTAATTTGACACGTGTATATATATAGGCCTATACATTAGTGTAGTATAGTGCAGTAATTAATGGAGACAAAAAGCAAATAGAGTCTAATATTGAAAATAATAAAACCCATGTAAGCCAATGCTTGTGTGTGGGAAAGGAGATATCAAGAAAATACATCTATTATTTCAAGATGGGTTAAATACAGACTATACAATTCTTCAAGTTCAACTAAATAACAGTGACAGAAACATTTGGAAAATAATAACAATACCAATTCGCATGAAGAAATGATCCATTTATAATAATTCTAATTTAAAACTAATCACTTTAAAACTAGTCTTTACATTGAAACCAATTGCCTTTAAAATGAAATAATTTGAGTCCACAACTAACTTGTTTTGAAATCTAAACTGAACAGTTACTTATCATCCTTCATTTTATGACACAATTCAACAGAAAATCTTGATATACATATAACTACAGGTAACTATATCATTAGGCACATTGGTGACAGGCAGTAGATATGTCTTGTCCAGGACTTGACAAGTTAACTAATCATTCAAGGAACTAGCCCTAGAGATTCAATCTTGATCATTTAGGGCTTCTGAAAGTTTGTTTCTAATTATCCTGATCCTGGCAAACCTTCGACACTGAAGATACCACTGCTTTCCAGCAAAGATCTGACAATAAATTGATCTGCTATGTTGGTAGACATAGACACATCACTGATTCTTCCATGGAGACAAGTATAGGTCCTGTATAGGTCCCGTATAGGTCTCCAGGTCCAGGTCAGCCAACAATAACAATATACATTCATTCATAACGCTACTATTAATATGTATCTTATTTATTAGCTTAATTTAATTATCATATAATTAATTTCCTTGGCATCATTGATTGGCTTAAGTGTCTTGAGGGGAGGGGGGTCCACCTTAACTACGCCACGCTCTGTGTGGTGTGGGGGAGGAGGGTCTTTCAATGTGTGACGAGAGGGACGGGGGGGGGGGGGGGGGGGGGGGGTCACACAGCTCACTCGAAAATATAATCTCACAAAAAATACTGTAAATCTCCTCTCAATATCAACATCTTCAGATGATCCCGTGGGAGGCGATTTTGCAAAATATCAGGTTTATGACACAGAAATTTCGTATGGTAGGCCTATGAGATATCAAAATGTACTTATTTTTATTTATATATTCATATCTTCTGCCAGTAGATTTACAACATTCTTTTCAAAAGACATGAACAGGTTCATATTAAAATTTCAAATAGGGGTAAACACAGATATTTTAATATCTGAAAGTGGTGCAAGTAAAAACCATTCACTCGAATCGCAAGCATAATTTTCGCATGTAGGCCTACACTGCTGAAAATAAAATTTGTGAGCTGCAAGTGGAAACAAAACAGTATTGTAATCTTATCTCATATCATTTTGAAGATAGGATTACTATATAAAGAAAGCGATGTGTAAACCCCATATTACGAATTTACAATTATAATATCTGATATAGCTTTCTAAAGTTATCACCCAAAATCTGACAACTTCGAATAATAAACGGATGATTTGAAATGTTCCATGTGTCCCTTCGTATTTGAATTGTAAGCCTGCAGTCTGCTAGTGGTATGCATCTTGTGATGGGATTGACCTGCCGTGACCCTGGCCGAGTGAGCGTGACGTAGGCAAGCACGGCCCCTACGACCCGGGCCGGGTTCACCTGGGCGAGAAGTCGTACGTGCCCTGGGGGTGTATGCCCTGGGGCCGGTACAGGCCCTGGTAGGCGTAGGGTGCGTAGGGCGCGGCCCTGGGACCCTGGGCCGGCGGTAGGTGGTAAAGCGGGCCGTAGCCGCACAGCTCGCCGGGGTAGGGCTGACCCACGGGCGCAAGGTGGCGGCCGCTGTCAGCGTGAGGGTCACTACTAACACCGCCGGCCGCTGTAACAAACCAACACATCACATGTTATGGAGTTCATGGGGGCGCCTGACGAGCGTACATGTTTTTCTGTTAACTATTTCTAACTTGAAAAACTTGGTAATAAAATGTAGCGTCCTATAATATGTAGGCCTATTACTCCTCGGTGTATTATTGTTTGTTGGTGACAGAAGTAGAAGCCCATCGAGATTATTACGCGAGATATTAATGTAAATAGAAAAATAAATGTGTAGGTTAGGTAAAGGAACCACACGAGTATTGGGCACCCCTGTCCCTGTCTGGGGCGGTTATTAATTAGCCGTGACATCTGTGTTGTGAGCTGTCTATCTATCTCTCTCGCTCTCTCTGAAGACAAGCTCATCTGTCTCTCTCTGCTCCTTGGCGGGCCTCATGTGAAACACTGACACCTCACCCGATACCACGTGATCCGGGAATCGGCGCAACTAACACTTACCATCAGGCAAACAACAGAATACAGATGATGAATGCGCATCGAACAACAATCAGATCTGCCATCGACTGTTGATCACATGGGCAGTGATTCCCAGGATGCGTCTGTCAACTGTCAAGCCTGAGCTGTCCAATTAAATAACACCAATCAGAGTTGCACAATGAGAGGTGCGATAAATCCGTTAGATTCTTGAAGAACTGTTCAGCCACTTCCTCCTTTCTTTCCGCACGCTTTCTTCCCTTCTTGCCAACACAATAATCATCTTCACCATATTTACGTGTTCTATTTTACATGAATTGAAATTAGTCAAATTACTTCGATTCATTGGACGTGAATTGGAAGTGAAAGATTGGAAGTGGAGAGAGTATACACAGGTGGCCCGAGTGGGTCAGAATGGAGATGCATCCAGATTCCCGAGGACCATAAGAGACTGGAATGAGCTTGAATAAATAGGAAGAAATGCTAAGCAAATTGAAGATTTTAAGAAAGTGTTTGTAGGCCTACAAATAGCGACAAATAGAGATCTTGCCATCGTGCACTTAGCATATCTGCAAGAGATAAACACAAACATGAGCATTTGTAAAATTACTAGACACAGAAATGTGAACAAATCTTGTGATCACCCCCCAATCCCCCACTCGCAATCTTGTTAGCTGATGGGTTCGGCCAATAGCAGGCCTGCATTCAGCCAGGTAGCCAATGAGGAGTTAGCGAATCAACGCACAGGTAAACCAATCTGTGTGTGTGTTTGAGAGAGAAAGAGAAAGAGAGAGAGAGAGAGAGAGAGAGAGAGAGGCTGAACTGCTGAAGCGCCGATCTTGTTGATCTTCAATGCCCCCCCTGGACTCGGCTCCTCTGAGCACACGTCATTGTGTTGTGAGTGACACAAGACCATGTAACATACAACTTACTATATTCCATGCGTGCTCTGAGCAAGCAGATATTTTAGCTGATAATAACAACGCGTACTCTATTAAAAAGATCTGTGTTTAGACACCGGAGCTGGGATCTGCTCTCAGCTATGACTGTACATCAGCACCGTGTAATTGGTTTAACGACACCATCGTAATGACAACTAGATTATTGTCATCGGTGAATAATGATCGAGATGACATGAAGATGATATATTAGGTGTTATGGACAATGGGAAGGAAGCGGTGTTGACAATGACATCCTGCATGGTATTGAATTTAACGACAGAGGAAAACCACGATACACCTCTGTCACCTCTGTCTCTGACCATGGCGGGAATGGAAGCCGGGTCTTCTGAATGACGGCTCCATGTCAGCTCGGTCAGATAAAGCACCGCCTTTGAAACTGAAGTCATCGTTGGGCGTGGGTTCGAGTCCCACATAAGGCATGGGTTTTCCTAACACATATCGTCACTTCGTAATTTCATAATCACTTGCTCATTAATACCCCCGTATAACCTAGCTATTGGTGGGGTCGTAATGGGGGTGTGCGCGTGCACGCTGCAAATCGAAAAATGTATCTTTACTATTTTTTTTCCATTTTCAAAAACCATTGTAATTGAATGAAAAGTTCACATCTCCCAGATGTGGGAGATGTGAGTTTCACATCTTTGTGCTCTTTCATTATTATAACATTTTTTTTTAAATCAGTTTAGTGATAATATGTCAATGAATTTCATCACATTCTTTTTACTCATTGACCTATTATCTTAAAACTGATTGAATTCACTGAAATAGAATGTCATATTAATTAAAGAGCATAAAATTATCTTGGAGATGAGAACTTTTCATTCAATTACACTAGTTTCTGAACCTAGAAAAAAATTAGTGAAGGTGAATTTATCTATTTCTATAAGCACCGTGTGCATGAACCCCCTTACGCAAACAATAATCTTAATGTAATCAGACATAAGAGCTCACTTGAAGCTGAATTGTGTAAAATGCCATAAGAGGCCTGCTGCTATTAGTTATAGGCTATATAGCCAGTCTGATGTTGTTTATTGCCTCACTTGACATTTCGAGAAACCACAACACGGCTCAAGTCCGATATTCAGTCCTCGTCGCCATGGCAACGGCGTCATGACTTGTGACCACTCAGCGTGCAGCAGAACCTGGAGCTCATTTCGAGACAAACAAAATGACACGGAAATGATTTTAAGATGTCTCAACCTCCGTAGGACAAAAAGTTTCCGCCAGGGTGATTTCACAGATATAAATGATCATAAAACTTCGACTTTGAAGATACAAAAGTAACAAATACATCACAAGATGCAGACAATATTTGTATAAAATGACTCACATTTTATGATAACAAAAGGTGGACAGATCACTTGTATGGATGTAACAGTACCACTCGATATTTTTGCGTGGGAGTTTCACCTCTTACCGGCGCAAAATGAGCTAGATGTCGACGCGTCATAATCCCAAATATAATACTGTCTTGGAGGTATTGAAAATATTTGTTTCCCCTCCTATCAGAATTGTGAAACTGTCCAAACCTTAACCAAAGTTATCACAAAAATTGATACTTCCCTAAATCGCCTCCCATACACTTGTAACAATTCGCTGAACGTAGCGCCTGGTTATAACATAGCTTAAAATTAGTAGAGTGCGCAACTATATAGATGAAGCCTTCGTATGGTCTGCGGGGTGCAAAGGTAAGTCACGTGCATGGGTGATACCAGCCTGACTTACAATATTTCTTTATAGGCCTATACGATATCCTTAAGGCGGAGCTTGAGACAGACCGAATGAAAATGACTTTATTAATTGATTGATTGCTATTTCTGATGTGGCAATTCTGATGAGAAATGTACTTTATAATAATCGCATATATATTTCTGTGTCTTTCCATGTGACTTACACCCACGTTATTGTATTCAGTATCCTCTAAAAATCAAAGTGAAACGTGCTGTGCTGTGATTGTTGCCCTACACTAGTCTTATTGCCTCCCTCCGTGTCACATGGTATTTCCCCTCCGGTCAAACAAGCTATCACGGCCTCACTCCCTCTCAATGCTGCCCATGCTACATTTTGCATGTAGCTTAGTCTAGATGTTATACTATGTCTTTGGGTTAAAATCATGTCCAGTAGGCCTACTCACCGGGTCTTTTCTCCTGCTCCAGCTTAAGGTGTTTGCTGCCCGCCCCCGCCGCCCCCACCCCCAGAGACGGTGGACTGCGCAGCCGCTGCTGAGCCTGCGCAGCGCCCAGCTGCAGGTGGTTCATCACGTCCACGCCGCTGCAACAACACACGCCACTGGATAATGTAATAATTCTGTCTCTGTTGTGATATTGACCTGACCTAAAGAAGCAAGTAAAAGCGATGCTTTTGATATTGTTAATAATAAAAAGATTTGTATTCCTGTATGATTGTCAAGCAATCATGAAAGTCAGGTTAAACATATACATTATGAATAACATCCACATATACATAATAATAACAGCAGAACAATTCAGATTACTTAGAATCATAGATTTATAGAAGTTGATACTTGTTGTCGAAATACTCTTGAATGGAGTGAAAACATTTATTCAATAGGTAGTTTTTTGAACCTGATTTGAAATTATTCTCTCCTTTGACTAGTTTAAGGCTTTTAGGAAGGTGATTATACATTTTGATGCCTATACTCATTGGACTTTTATCAAAACGTTTGCGAATTATAAAATAACTTGTATTTCTTGTTGCATGGTGGTGGTGCCATGCTAGGAGGATTTAATATTAGTACATCTGGAGAGGCTACATGCGCGCGAGCTTGAAGCCAATGCCTACCCCTACTTTACCCCTCCTTTCCCTCCGCCGCCATATTGGGGAGGTAAGAAAAGTGTAAACTTCATAGCCCGTGCACGGAATATACGACTAGCATTGCTTTTAACACATTGTTATAATTTATTTATTCTAATGGTGTGTAATTGCGAAGCATTTGTTTGCACAAACAGAAGATCCAAGAGGGATGGAAATGATAACATCACATTTCACAAGTCAGAATTGAGCAAATAATTCATTAAACTTATTGATAATAATATGATGATGATAATGAGAAAAAGTGACTTCACTTTTGCGTCTAAGCCTATAGGCTTAAATAGAACTAATTACAATAATGGCTCTTGCCTCAGTTGTAGAACAGGCTTCAATAAATTGAAATTAAATTGAAATGTAGGCCTATCATTTGTTTTCGTAACATCCATGCTACTCACTGCTAACTAGAGTAGGCCCAACTCCATGCTAACTAGAGCCTACAAACTATTCTGTCCAAGACATTAGCAACTAACAAATATGTGAATATGTATTGTAGATTTCCCAAAGAACCCAAAAGAAGAAATGGGAATTGGCCGTATAATAGTTCGTATAATAGCTAGACTTTGTCATTTACTTCAATCATAGTTTGGTATAAATAATAATTGTTATTTAAATAATATCACTGTATTTCATTCAATATTTTTATTACATTTCAATTAATATTATTATTATTGGTATATTATTAGGAATTTTACTATTATCGATAGGCCCACATGTCATTATAATTTAGGTCCTACTGATTGGTGGATATTTTTCAAGTAATATACAAGGCTGAGTGCATGTTTATTGGTGCTTAATTTACAATTAATAGACTGTCATAATCCTAATTTGTGCATATTTGTTGAAATAAGACTGAATTTTGTAATATTATAGCTCTAGGCTCACTATTGATGTTATGTTGATATTAAATTATTAAGGATGGCACAATTATTGGCAACAACTTTTCCTAAATGTTCTCAGACTGAGGCCTATAGGCCTACTTGATGAGTTTGAGTCTGAAAACATTCAGGAATTCTTGGGCGAATCACAGAAATATTATAACACTGTCTCTGTAATTAATTTTGTCCAAGTTTCATGAAAGTACCGGACAAGAAGCAAAGACATGATACTAGCTGCCATTTTCATAACATATTTCAATCCATTAAAATAGCAAACAACAATAACAAAACTTCTCTTGTCATCTTCCATGCCCACAAATTCCTTCTATATTTGTGTTTAGTTAGTAGCTGAATAATATTTATAATTTCAATTATTGTAGGCTTATAGTATAGGCCTAACTATTTTACCACATTAACAAAAATAATCATGATAATATCTTATATTATTACTGGCGTCTGAAGCATCCAGTCCCATTGTAATAATTAATAAATATATTATAGAATGACAGATATTGGTATGTTTTCAATGCTAGTCGTGGTTTCTTGCCCGCCTCAATATGGCCGCCGTGCGAGAGAGAGAAGATGTGAGGAGTGGGGGTGGCTTCATACCGCTGCATGCTCGGTGCCGTGCCATAGCCTCTCCAGATAACTTATATTAAATCCTCCTAGGTGCCATGAGACCCGGCGCCTCCACGGTAGATCCAAATCAGGTTCAAGTAGGGAGCTTGAACCCTTTTACAATAGCTGCTGGACCTCTCTTCCGCTAACAGATTTATCTCAACAAGAGATAATAGCATTTATATGGACCTTAATGGCGCATCCCCTGTGTTGACCACTATGGTATATTTGCATCAGATGAATGAATGATGAGATGACGGGGTCATGTATGTGAAGGAAGCGGTCGTGGCCTATATCGTAAGGACCAGACGGGCACTAAACCATATATGCTAAAGAGAGAAACCACAAAAAACCTGTGTGAAAATCAAAATACTATTGAGGCAAATTTTATAATAACATATGTGATGTGATATATTTTCAACTAAACCCTGATATTTTTAGTTTTAGAACAACTGTTTGTACCTAACCATGGATCGTAACTTACACATATGACATAGCATGCAACATATTGTGAATGTTTATTATGGATCGCTAGTATTTTATAAGATACTTCTCTGAATGGTAGGAGCAGTTTCGATACAGTAATAAGTTCAAAGGGAAAGTCTGTACGATCGTTTATATGCTGTTGTTGTTTTAACGGGGTGCGATTAGAAGCTGCGATACAACAGAGGTGAGGTGACAAGACACTATCTTGAGCCCGCTGTGGCTGATCTGAGCAGATGTGCTGCTAAGAGCCGCTCTCAGCTGATCTCACAGCATCCTTGATGACTCCAGTGACAGACGAGCTCCGTCTTTACCTTGGCTCGCAGCCAACAGAGAGAGCGAGAGAGAGAGGGAGAGAGAGGGAGAGCGAGAGTGAGAGAGAGAGCGAGAGCGAGAGCGAGAGCGAGAGCGAGAGCGAGAGAGAGAGAGAGAGAGAGAGAGAGAGAGAGAGAGAGAGAGAGAGAGAGGGGGAGAGCGAGAGCGAGAGCGAGAGAGAGAAAGAAAGAGAGAGAGAGAGAAAGAAAGAGAGAGAGAGAGAAAGAGAGAGGAGCGAGAGAGAGAGGGAGCGAGAGAGAGCGAGAGAGAGAGAGAGAGTGTTTATGTAGTGGATTAATAGGTATAAGTGTATGGTATGTGAAGCTAGCGTCAAGCTCGACTGGTTACAAACGAGAGCTAAGGGCTAACGAGCAGTGCTGGCTTGAGACAGCCAGACACTAATTAGCGTACTCTGTATTATATATATAGCTATTAGCTACATCACACTGTTGCACGGCCAGCTCGCGGCCAGCGTGTGACAGTGTGACAGCGTGTGACAACTCACCAGTCCTCTGGGTCGCAGTCTCGGAAGCCTTTAGCAAACGGGTTGCTGGCAATCTTCAGCTGCGTTATCTGAAACAATACAATCGAAAGTTTATTTTATTTTTTTATCAACACCGAAACTTGATACAAATTATTGTTACCAATTGGGAGTCGGGCTGAAAGATAGGATCGTTCGGACGGGCCACCACAAGCACGGTCCTAATACATCAACAGTTGAAAACAGACATATCAACAAACTTTTTGTATAAGTGGTCGAGGTGCCGTGTTTTGGTGCGAATGGACACTATTTTGGCATTTTTGCGAATGGGCACAGGACTCTTTACGGAAGTCCTGACCCACCCACTGTTTCTGGTATAGGCCGTGACGGCAGTCATCATGGATCATGCATCATGGAGTTGTATTTGTATTGGAGGTATAACTCCGTGTTAAAAGCGTGTACCAGTTGATGACATTTGATAATTAATGGTAAAGGCGGCCATGTTCGTTGTACATTCTGATTGTGTGTCATAGAGCTACAATAGCTTTGGTCTACCGAAACTTGTTTGATATTTACAAAAACGTATTACTTCAATTACATCTTTATTCATATCAATTCAGTATACAGTTCACCAACAAATCGCCACGCTGAAAGTAAACAACGAACATGGCCGCCGTTTCGAGATATATCGGATTGACCGGAAATACACGGCTTGTCACTGAGGCAGACCTCCAGTACAAGTACAACTCCATAACCCTCCTTACAGACCCTGCTTGACTCACCCTATGGTTCTGGTAGGCCGTGACTGCCGTGAACCTGGTCTCCGGAAACACGAAGGTCTTGAAGTTCTCCGTGCTGCCGCTAGAGGGCTCTGCTTTGGCAGGGATGTAAACCACGTGGAACCTCGGCTGGTAGCGGTGCATGGAGTTCAGGATGATCTGCAGGACAAACAGCCTCTCAAGTAACATGACTTCCCTACTCCTGCAGTGCGCTATTCGGCGGACCGGGAGTAGCTTGCAGATTGGTTTCAAGTCAGATCAAATTAGTTTGGAATGCTTGCTTGGTTACATGTTTTGGTTTAGCTTGAATAGGTCAAGTTGATCAAAATGGTTAGATTGACTTGATTTAGGATAGTTTGTGCTGTTTAAATTATTTGCCTACGAGACTTGGTTCGAAGTTGAAGAGATCGTGTGTTTGGTTGACCTTCACTCTTCTTATAGTATCAATGTTGGTAATGTCTGGATATATCCCAAAAACGGTTCATACATAGTGTTCCGGACTTTTAGAAACTGAAGTCAACTTTATCTGCGGTGAAAAAGTATGTTTACAGATAGCGCAGTCCTAAAGTGTCAAGTTTTTTTTTCCCTAATAATCAAAATGGGGTGGTAAGATCGCCCTTGTGATGCCCCGTCCAAACGATCTTACTTTCATCCTAGCCTTAATCGGGGAACAATGATTCTGTATCAAGTTTCGATGTAATTGAAAAAAAAAATCAAACTCCGCGCACGGCATTATAAGTATGAACCGTGTCTATGCAATATCCAGCTATCACCAGCTTTGCGTGTTAGGAGTAAAGCGAATGGTAATGAGTTGAACGTACGTGTCCGTTGTCGTCCAGCTGGTTATTGGTCAGCTTGAGCTTGTCGAAGGAGATGACCTGCTTCATCCACTGAGCCCCCGTGGCCGGCGAGTCGGGGTGCACGTGGATGCGGGGTGGGGAGATGGGGTCCGCCTTGCCCGCTACGACCCAGCTGGAGCTGCAGGTAAGCACACTAGAGGTAAGGCCCGGTGCGTTCATAGCGGGCCTTATACAACACATTTCACATGCAGGATACGGGACATGAGACGTAGATTGTAGACATGAGTCGTAGACTGTACACTGACCCGAAGTGTCCGGTACATTACACCGAAGGGTGACTGGTACTTGTACAGACAGTG
The DNA here is from genome assembly GCA_907164805.1 of Brachyptera putata. Taxonomy (NCBI): domain Eukaryota; kingdom Metazoa; phylum Arthropoda; class Insecta; order Plecoptera; family Taeniopterygidae; genus Brachyptera; species Brachyptera putata. The sequence continues at coordinate 20,459,152 of OU015467.1, read as the reverse complement.
ACAGTGACTATACTAGTACCGTCTTGCCCAAATATTATAGGTTCACTGCTGGTGGTTGGGGCCCGTGGTTGGGGCCCTTGGTTGGGGCCCGTGGTCAAGTGTAAACAAGTGTAACTTCAGTTGTTTGCTGTAACAATGCTAGCCTAATGGTCTAGGAAAAAACTTTAAAATAAAAACATTGTACAGCGAGACCTATCTAGAGCTAGACCTAGAACTAGGTCCTGACCTAGATCTAGACCTATCAAAACCTAGACCCAGACTTAGATCGGGACCTAGACTTGGACCTACACCTAGACCTAGAGCTGGACATATCAACACCTAGAGACGGATTTCAATTTCCCAAAGAAACAGTCAACGGTATCGAAAGTTTGTTCTTGTATCGCGAAAGAAAGTCTCTTACCAACATAACAAAAACCAATAATATATAACTAGATTTATATAGGTGCGATATTTTCAACGTATGATTTTGAGGCGAGGTTCACAATAAGAAATGCAACCGCTTCTTTCATAATCTTACATTTGCAGTAAGATTTTGTAATTACCGGAATTGGCTACGTACAATTTAGAACTATTCTACGTAGGACTCGTCCACAAGGAAGCGATTGAATGTGAAAATGTGTTCAAATTGGAAAGAGTTCTACGTGGAATCGAGTTAAACTATAACCACGAGTGAAACTGGACGAGCGTATATTTGGCACGCTTTCGCAAATGAGTGATCCCTGGAATGCGTTCAAAGTGTAATTCGTATGTAGACGCCCCTTTCCGGGACCGCATTGCAGGCCGTATACGTAGCTATCTGCTGAGGCGAGTAATTTACCTGTGGAAGGCGTACCTGTAGCGCTTGTCGTCGACAGGCACGAAGTCCATCATCAGCATGTAGTCTGCCAGCGGGTCCAGACCGTACAGACGGGCCTGGAAGGTCGGGAACATCCTCCTGCAGGAGAGATGGAGCTGTAAGCCTGACTTGAGCACGGTCCAAGTCACTTGGACCAGTCCGATACCTGACGGTACGCTTCTCACATGTTAACGTGATTTACCGGGACGGAAAAAACCGTGCTGCCACGATGTAGTGATACCAATAGCCGCTACCATTATATAAAGAAGGTGTATCCAACTCGCTCCATCAAAAATGAAGTATTTCTGGGGACAAAATCATCGTCCAGGTTCAACTTGCTGCTAGAGCAGAACGTTTTATTATCAATATTAAATTTCTTTGGAATAGTATTAACAATTATCAACTTCTGTATGTCAATGTATGCACAATATGTATTCAGGTCGATTTATTCGTTATAGAAATATACGTTGGGGTTCTATGACAAGAAATGACTATATAATATTATTATCTGTATTATCTCTTTTATATCGAACTATAAATACACGGATCAGTGGATAATTATGCTAGAAGTGGCAATTGATTTGCACGAAAATTATAGATTTTGTAAGTTCAACGATGCCACCGGTGTCCGGTACTGTATAGCCACTCTAATCTACAAATAGTTCACAAGGGAGTCGACAAATCCTCACCAGCAAACTATCCATTTGACTCTGATTTGTCCCCAAGAAAGCACAAATACCGACCATGTTATTAGTATTGTGGGGGTATACACCTTCTTTATCCTAACGATAGAGTCTGTTGGTATCACTACATCGTGGTGATACTATTAGTCAAGCTTTAGTCAACTAACAGGCAAGAGCACATAACACGGCTCCTCCACCAAAACCTCCTGACGGCAATATGGATGGGTACGTCTTACCCCAATACAATGTCGGGAAGAATGTAGAAGAAGCGCCACGGATCGAACGTTTCCATTGACATTATGTCCCGAGCCTTTTAACGACCCCACCAACAGCTAGGGTAGATGGGGATTGGGGGTCCTATACGACAGCGCTATAGTTTTAATGAAACGATGATCTGATGAATGGTGAAAGGACGTTTACCCCTTGAGCGGGACTCGAACCCACGCCCAACGGTGATCTCACTTCCTAGCGCAGTACGATAGTTTACCGAGTCACGAAAAAACAACTGACTGGTTTTTGTTGCAGGTACAAATTACGACCTTGAACATAACCCCTGACCTCACCTGCCCGCCTTGGTGACGATCATCTCCGTGCCGAGGTCATTGAACTCGTCCCAGAGCGGCTTCATCTCCAGCACCGAGCCGCCCTCCTGCAGCCGGGGGTGGACCCGCTTCTTGCCGCTCCCCGCCGTCCCCAGGCCTGAGGGCGGCGACTTGGTGGGCGGGAGGGCTGGGTGCTCCAGTGGGGAGAACTCGCGCGTCTTACCTGCGCTCTGAAGGCAGGCTGGAACACCAGGGGAACAGCTACAGCTTCCTGCGTATACGTATAGAGTCATTGGCAGCAAGGGCGTCTCAAAGCCAGAGTGGTATAAGTCAATTTTTACCCAGATCGAGTCTTTCAATTCTTACTCCGATATTGCATGGAAATTCTGGTAGAAAAAGTTTCAATGCCAAACAATAAACAATCTACTATAGAAGTGAACTTTAAGTGACTTGAACCACTCTGGTTCAAGTAGAATGGCAATTCCAGTATGATTTTAATTCATGATCTCCAATTGTGTAAAATTGACTTACACCACTCTGGCTTTGAGGGGCCATTGTTGACCATATTGAGCTGGGTCCGATTAGGAGGTGCTGAAGAGCGTATACCAAAATAAAGCTACTCGGTCGTGTGACTTCGTGTGACGAGATACTCTTCAATGGATTGTGGTTAGGGTTCAGGTAAGGTTGGACACACCGATCCATGTCACACAACTAATTAGGCTTTATTCCGGTATTCGCTCTTCAGGCGCCCCTCCGAGTCCGATCAGGTATAATAAGGTTTTCAACACAAATTACGTTTATAACTCGATGACACATCACTGGTCCAGGAAGATGTACGAAAGTACTCATTCCTACCTCGATCGGTGACGAGGATTGGAATGGTTAAGGAAGGATTGGGGGGGAGGGGGGGGGGGGGGCGGGGGGGGGGGGGGTACCTGACTACGAAAGAATTATAAATGTGGTACTGCACAGAGAGGGTATATTTGAGAGTTTCTGTTGGTCGGGGTTTTGGTAATTATAGCATTCATTTTCATTATTCTGATTCTTATTTCAATTTGTATTATTTAGTTCATTTACTTTTGTGCGGTGGTATAAGGCCTGTAAGATGAAATTAATAAAATAAATATATATGAATTCAAGGTTTTGTCAGGGTAAGGGTTTTGATAGCTAGAAGCCAAACACATGAATCAGCGTGATTTCGAGGCCTACCAGCGCGTCATACGCTCACTCTCAGCCATGAATGTGGTCAACAATTACTGCAAATCGAGACTACTTGGGAGTTCGGTCGCACAACCAAACACGTTTCCTAAAACAACACAAGTTCAGCCCGCGTTGTTCCAGCCAACAGATCAAGCATCACTATTTAGATGAGCGTAGCGAATACTTCCATTTCACTTACCGAAAAAAATCGGGCTTCTTTTCATTTTTTTTTCTTGTTTACCTGTCAGGAAAAGTAATCAATTGGCTTGAAACTGTTTCTGCATATTAGTGTCTACCGGAATAGGTTGGAATTTTAGAAAGACCGGTCCGACGGTTTTCTCGGAAAAAAATTGGAGAGTTTGGAAAATTCCCATTAGAACAACCCGAAGGAAAAGTATCCGAAAAACAAAAATTCTTCAATAGCTATGAAAATGGTACTGAATGTTTAAAAAAAAACATCATATACATTATCAGTGTTCTTACGATAATCGGAATAGAAATAACGAAAAAAACGCAATAATTGCATCATTTTATTGAACATTGGGCTCAAAAGACCAACAGGTTGCATTAACTAGTGGCACACTTAGCAACAGTATAGTAACAATTAAGCAGCGGGTAAGGTTTTAAACTTTACGTCGTTCGTCACCACTTATTCTTAGAGCGCTGCTAGCAGTCTTGTTGAAGACTTGGCACCAACAAGGATTCATTTTACCGTCGACTGAAGCACAATCACCGAAACGATTTTCAGCACTCTCAGTAGTGAACGACGGTATACTACATGGTAATGGGTGTGGGGAGGGTAGAGACAAAGGAGTGGGAATAAGAGAGGGGATGAATCTTAATTTAACGTTGGGTGAACTGTCTTTGTATATCTTTAGTCTATGGTTTGATCGAAATCCTTTCGACAGATCGTTCAGTTTGTCGAACGAATTTGATTTCGATCGAATGCTGTAACCATCGTGTAGGCCTGCTAATTGAGCTAATCGCCCCGCTAGGCCGTCTGTCTGTTTCCCTATCTCTCTGCCTGCCTGTCTGTCTATCTGTCTGTCGGTCGTCCATCGCACGTCGTGTCGTTGCCAATAGCGGCTGACACTTTTCTAAATGTTAACGTATAGTTTGCGTTCTCCCTCGTTAATCACCGGTGTCAGCTTCGGCAGCGCCTTCTAAAAATAATGTTTTCTTTTCTCGAGACCGGCTTACTGCGAGACTTTAACCGACAATTAGACGCAAATAAACCAACACAAATTGATCAACATAAATAAAATCCACGTCAGAATTAACTTCAACAAGCATTAGTTGCATATCTCAATTTATATTTCATAAGTACATATTCAGTAGGCCTATTCGATTTAATTTCATGTTTATTCTTCAAGTGTTTTTATAATTACAGTAGGCCTACATAATAATAACTATTATAATGATAGGCGTCCCCAATATCCCTAGGGCAAAAAGTGACCGCTAGGGTGGTTGCTCATTAATAAATGGTCACGACACTGCAGTGCACGATGAAAAAATAACTCATTTCTATATAAGTTCATATTAATCCCTCATGCTCATTCATATCCCCGTATAACCTAGTTGTTGGTGGGGTCGTTGAGCTTACAAACAATAGTGACAGTTCTACTCCTCAAGACGTTGAATGGACGACGGCTATGGCTCGAGAAGAGGTACTTGTCGGCCACCGGGTCGGAGTGTTACTGAACTGGGTCGGCCGCGTCGAGACACGAGCCGTCGGGAAACTCGAGGCGAGGTCCTCCCAGTATGACGGGGCCTATTGGGCTAGCTGTCACCAACTACATTTATACGAAAAGAATGAAGGATTGTTCTTATGATAGGTTAAATAGGATAGGTTAAGGCGAGGGGTGACCCTGAGGTCAATCAATAAAGTTAAGAATGTTCCTAAGAGTATAAATGTAGAAGTAAATGAAGGATAGATCAAATTGAATGAATATGGAAAAATAGAGTAGATGAATAATGGAATGGGAGAATGCTTAATTTTACCTTCATGGTATGTTCGCTCGATGTAGGCCTACCGTATTTTGAATATAATGTGGATCGGTGTTGATGTTGAAGACTTGCAGGTTTGATTTGAACATAGACCTATGTATATTCGATTAACGAAAAGTAATAGCGGAAAAGTATGCCAGGGCATTGACAAATACTTACGGTGTGATCAAGACACTCTGGGAAAATTGCATCTAGATTCCTGTGATAGATTTAGATTTTGAAGATATAGTTAGAACTGTTATAGAATAGAATGAGGTACCATAAGATATTTAACATGAAAGATTATCAATTTGGATTTTTCAAGAAAATATGACTCTTTATACACCCGCAGGATCACGCATGGCGCTAAGGTCTGGAGACTAAGACTAATGACTAAGACTAAGACTAAGACTAAGGTCCAGACTAATTTCGGACCGTCTCGGTCGAGTGGAACCCTTTTGGTGACCGAAGTATATGGAGGGAGTAGGCCTACCGAACCTTGCGTTTGTATTTTTATTTCATTTCGTTTTCTTGTCATTTTTATCTTGATCTATATCTTCTTCTTATTGTATTTTATAAACACTGATATGTCTCTAAATATGACTCCCATGCACTAAGTTCGTCAGTTTCAAAATTACATAAATGTTCATGATACGTTTTACCAAGTATAGCAATACCAGAAGCTATCTACATACATAATTTATATTAATGTGTTACCCCATTAAAGTTGTGAATCGATAGTAAAGTAAGTTGGTAAAGTCATTGACAGTCTATTGGGGTATTGTGGGAATTACAATCCCTCAACAATATAAAGATATTGGATTACTTGATGTTATGGAAGGGATTAATTATTTTAATGTGAACCACTATTCAACTAGGAAATTGGTTATTTTAATTCTAAAGAAGCTCGTCTACTGAGTAACACGCATGCTACGGGTTTTTGAGTGAACTCTTCAATTGGTGGATGTTTGAATTGGAATTCATGCAGCACTTATAAATTTTTGATCCATTACTTATTTATTCATTCATTTATTTATTATGATTTACATTTTTCTTATAACCCATGTGATATATATATTTGTTATCTATTATGTATGTTTCCCTGTCCTCGCTCCTCAGATCAAACGACTCATCACCCAACTTGGATACGTATAGAATTCCTGTAAAATATGTCATGCAGTAAACTTGCTTTGAACTTCGAAAATACCAATCAGAATAACATAACCGAAATGGATTCTAATTTGCTCATTTTCAAAATCACTCCTATTTCCACATTCAATTGGGTCCGTCATCTTGCATGAAATAAGTTATAGGCCTACCTTTCTCGCTCATCTTACAACCCATATATGGCGTTTCCCTAATTCAACTGAATCAGTAGTAATTTCCACATACAAGTCATAAACAGGAAGCCGAACTTACCATCAGTCCATATGAATAACTAACTGATGGTTAATATATTGTCGTCGCCCAATTGTGTCCGTCGCCCAAGTCATGTCGCCAGTTTCCGGCGCAAAAGTTCTTGGGCAAAAGTTCCCGATGCCAAGTTTCCGTCCCGCAAATTTCCGTCGCCCAAGTTTCCGTCGCCCAACTTGCCGTCGCAAAGCTTCCGTCGCCCAAGTGTCCGTCGCATCATGCACTTGCAGTGTTTGTGAACAGTTTGTCGCGTCCGTTCGGATATCACTCGTTCATGAGCAACCCGACACCTGCGTTATGATTATGCTTCAAGTCGCGACCATGCACAGTACCTTCACTGCTACTGCCTCTTGAAATAACGCCATAGAACGTCAAGAAGTCCTATTAGGACTTTATTGTAATATGACTTGGATTGATTAATGTTTACTATGAGTCCAAGGCAATATATCCAGTATTTGTATATTTCAATTGTTACTATCACAAAACACAAAATCCTGACCCTCATGGACTTATGCTCATATGTCAAGTTTTCGCGGTCTAAGAGACCAAGACTCTGTTATTATCTTGTTCTGTCACGGTGTTTAGCTCTCCTAGTAAACATAATCAAATTCCTAATCCCTAGAAGCTAGCCAGGCCCACGTCAGGCGCTGTAAGGGGTAACAGGAGTGTCAGGACTCTGCCCAGGAGTGCAAGTGACAACAACCTGAATGCTGTCATGTAAAACATTCTCCAGAACTAGCACTGAATGAGTGAGGCTGTGATCTTACCTTCCATTTCCTTCATCGGCGTCGAGTACAGGTTGGCCGCCGCCCAGGCGTCCTCGTAGCAGCAGTCGGCGGCGGCGTCGGTCGGCGGCGGGACTCGCGCCGCCCCCATCGCACTTAATCCTTGGCTGGGGTACATCTTCACTCACTTCACTAAAACACTCGACTTTACAGTTAACTAAAGTTAAAACACTCGAATGTACCGTTAACTACACTTAAAACACTCGACTGTATACAGTTAACTACAGTTAACTATAACAGTTGGCCCGCACACATCGCGCCAATCCCTGGAACGCACTTGGTGAGACTTGAGCACTTGATCACTTGAATACCTGATGATGTCCTGAACAAATCCAGGATTACCAAGACAACAACACTTCCGGGCAATCGAAGTTCCGACTCACGTCCGTCCCGTCGCTTCACGGACATGTTCCGCGATGAACAAGAAAAAACATGTCTTACACAATATTGTCACATCTTCTTAATACATCTAATTAAAGCATTCTATTTTTGATGACATATTTTGTTACAAACAATAATTTGCTGCAAGTCGCTAAAACCGTCCACCAGATTTGTACGTCGATGAAGTGAAGTTGTTAACACGGCAGGGGATTCCCCCAATAAAACACTCGTTACAACAATGTGTTGCTAGCTCTTATTGTCTGTCATTTGGCTGAGCCAATCAGCTTGGGATTAACGGTCTTGCAGAGCGAATGTATCGACTAATTAGCCGAGATCAAAGCCAGGCTACCGGTGTTGATGCAGCGCGAGCACAGGAACTGTCATCCGGCCTAAACGGCTGTTGATGCCTTAACACGCACGCAGCACTGAACCGATGAGAGGATGTTTCTGCACCCGACGCTCGGGCAGGACTCGCTCCTACTGCGCACCCCCCTCCAGGTCGGCACCCATTGGTCGGGGGCGTGGCTATGCCGGGACGGGGGGCGGGGCCTAGAGATGAGCTGTGCGCTCAGTTGTTTATACCTGAACAGATTGTAATCGTAGATGTTTCGAGTGGTTTGTGTTGGTGGAAGTGCCGGGTTTAAGTGCTGACAGGTGCATGAATACACACATAATACAAATATAAATACAAAAGGCTGCTGCAGCATTTACCCTCTAAAAATAAGGATGTTTAATTTAATTTTACGTTTGTTGTTTGTTTTAAAAAATATAATTTTGTGAATTCCGTTTTAAATTTGAAGAGCAGACAACATGGTAATTTTATATTCTCCGTGGTTTCAATAATAAAATACAATGTCATATTTCAATAAATTACATCTTAGAGTCTATATAGACGAGTAGTTTCGACAGTGATTTGAATCTGCACTCGACGCTAAGAAAGGTGTCAAAGCCAATTGTTGTGTTGTAGCTGACTTTTCACGAGTCACTGTCTTGCTCCTTTATAGGCCTACATTGTTGTGCATACTTATTTTAAGTAGGTAAGTATATAAGTGAAGTAACTGCTTATAGCTTCTTACTGCTTCAAACAAGACATTACGGAAACCAGAGCGAATACATATAAAATTGTTACATTCATTATGAAGAAAATATAAATGAATAATTACATTCAATTAATTCAATATGCCTATAAACTCCGCCCTATATGAAACGATATATATAGTCCACCTCCTGATGTTATAAGTGATGATTTTTATATTTTTTTATATAGGCCTACCCTTATTATCTTATTTGATTTATTTATCTTATTTACCATATGATTCTACAGGACTACAAATTTCACCAACACTTTTCTGACCACAGATTTGTATTATTATATTATTATTATTAATAAAATTTTAGTCAATAATATGATCAATATCAATGAGCATCCCCTTGATACTATACCTAACCTAAATTAGTATTATATATGAAAAGGTTAGCTGGATTTGCTTAGTGAAAGAACCTAAGATGTAAAGATATATATAGCTCTTCACATCCACAGTCCTGGACACGCCCCTCAATAAAAGTCAATCTAGGCTCTATCAATATTTTCTCCCAATAATTTCTCTGCAACGGTTTGATCATCTTTAGTCAACGGTTTGATTGAATCATGCAACCCGTATACACCACATGGACGAGAAAGTAATTATTTTCATTGAAATACAAGTATGGACGTTCCTCAGAATACACGATAATATGTGGAAATATATATGCTTGTGAATGGGCTAACAAATGCTGCCCTTAGACTCCGTTTACATGACGGTCTATAGGGCTGCCCTTAGACTCCGTTTACATAATGGTCTATAGGGCTGCCCTAGACCCCGGTCGCAAGTATTTTTTTAGCAAACAGCTAAAGCACTATGCTGGAAAACAATATATGTATCAAGTGATTATACAATATTTAAATTATGTTTTGAGCATGGGGTTAATGAAAAAGGTATTCTCTTTCCATTTTATAGGCTAAATAAATCGAACAAGATTTACAATTAACGGTAGAGGATTTGATGTGATTTTCATTTTCCGGAAAAAGAACTTGAAGAGATTAACTGAATTTTAAACATTTTGTCGTGTCTGTGTGGTCGTATATAAGGAAAAAGCAATTTGTTCCTATAGCCGCATGCTCAAGACAACATTTAAATACTGAATAAACACTTTATTTATATTTTGTTGTCCAGCATAGTACTTTAGCTGTTTGCTAAAAAAAATACTCGTACCCCCATCCCGGTTTACATGAAGGCCTGTAGGGCAGCAGCCTTGACATAATACCTTTTGATTTACAAATAACCCGTCCCCCACCCAACAGCCGGTCGTGCTGTGCTAGCGTGGGTCACATCTGACGTCTCATGGGTCAGCTGTCAGAGGGGGGCATTATAAGGGGGTGGGGCTTGAGGCTGATCCGATGACCTATCGGATGCTGGGGCATGGACCACGCACGTGATCAGGCTTGCGATAGGCCTGGCTGCAAGTCAGAGAGAGAGAGAGAGAGAGAGAGAGAGAGAGAGAGAGAGAGAGAGAGAGAGAGAGAGTTCAGCAAGGGTGACACTTGGTCTCTTGTCATAGGCAAGGTCTATTTGCAGCAGGATTTGAGTATGCCGTAACCCGTGGCGGGCGTTTTTGTTGTTGCTGTTGTTGTTGCGACTAGCGAGTAATCTGAATTGCCGAAAGATTAGCCGTCATCTCACTCAAGAGTGTGTGTCTGCACCTCAATGTCTTGATACCAAAGGAGAGGGACTCCAGTGATTTGTCTCTATCGTAGCAGCGCATACAGACCTTCAGATGAGGTCTATAAAGAGGAAAAATATTTTCAACACCTTCAAGGTGGTGTAAGTTATAACTATTGGTCGCATATCGTATAAGTTAATTGACACGCGTATACGGTTAAAAAACACATTTTTGAACCTTGTACGCTCGACAGTTTTACGAAATGAGACCAATAACTTACACCATCTTGAAGGCATTGAAAATATCTGTGTTTCTTTTTTACTATAATTTCGATATCTCGTACCGTTCAGAAATTATCTCCAAAAACAAGATATTCCCGCTAAATCTACTCCCATGGACTCTTAACACGGGTGGAGGCGCCGGGTAGCATGTCACCTGCGATATACTATTGTAAGGTAAAATTCTTCCACGGCTATCGACAGCCAGGGAAGAGGCTGGGCTGGTTAGCTTCTGTGGGTATAGTCATGGAGTTTTAACGGGACGGATCAATTGTGTAAACAGTTTAAACTTGGGCCTATATAACTGATTTAGTTAAACCACAACGATAATAATAATTTTATAAGCAAAGCGAAGACCCAATTGCATCGTACTCGAAAAATATACTAATAACTTATGTTTTTTGCAATCCATATAAGTCAAACGAAAGTACAAATTCAGTTGAAACAAAGTTGTCATCATCTAGTTATATGAAATTTTGAGGCGCAATCGGTTGCACCCTACTAGGTTGCAGCTAGGTTGCACCACTTCGGAGATGAACCATTTTGAAGTTTTCGAAACCTTATGAGAATAAATCAGATGAGAAAATCTGGAAACAATATTTCCTTCGAAATTCAAATTCTCGCGGAATTTTAATATAACTGTGCATGATACACATTATTCTGAAGTTTCACACTAATCGGATCAGCTGTTTTGATAAAATATAATTATACTGACATTTTTTATATCAATAAAAGCTATCAAGAAACCCATTTAGAATTCAAGTAAAGCCCGTTTTTTTTGTTTGTTATCACTGCACAGGTCGCAGGGTGTGAAGGGACATGAAACTTTTTTTTATACGCAAACTCATCCAACTTGGAACCCTTCAGTTTTTGGGGTCAAATCGGTTGGACCATTTTTGAGATACATCATATCAAAGTTTCTGAAAAGCCCATAAGATTAGGCTGGACGTGAAAAAGTGAAAAATAAAATCTCTCCAATATAATTCAAATTTTCCTCAAATGTAAACACAGAAATAAAACACATTAATAAAAATGTACGTGTAATTCGGATCAGCCGTTTCGAAGAAAATAATTTAATAAATGTATTTTATCTAGGCCTATAGAAAAGATGGAAATATTAATGGAAAAATATTGCATTGTTAAATTCACGGCTTCCTAGATCCATTGGCATCGGATAAAGTTCATTTTATATGATCAAGGTGTGTAGAGTTTCGGTCATCTTAACGCACATTCCGCGTTTGCCTATAGTTTTAATATGCCCACATCGCTCATTCAACAACGGACAACGCATGTATTGCGTTTACCATAGTATAATAATAACTGGGTAACGGACTATAATACAGGATAAGTTGAGTCATAGATGAGGTCCAGAAGCGAACTGACTGTTGGTCTAGGGCAGATAGGGAAGCTGTCAGCAGGAAAAGGTGCCAACAAAAGATGAAAACATAAACACAAGATCTGAATATGTAACTGTATCGAGCACTTGGTTTCAGCAGTTTGAATCCAAACATCCTCTGGGATTGGTACAGAAGTGAGTCGCGTCTGTCAGGCAAGTCGTAGAGATTCATCTCACGGCGGGGTGAAAGCTATGAACTGTTCGTGTGTATCCAGTAGGCAGTGATGACAGCGATACAATCATAACATCCACCAGGCGCTGGCTGTATGGCGACATACCAGTGGCGCGGCGCTGGGGCAGGACATGTCGCGCAGTGGGACTATAGCAGTGGCGTGACAATTGTCGCAAGATGTGACTACTGACTAGCAGAGTGCTATACACCGTAATGCTAAACTACTGCTGCACGTTTGTGCGAGGAAGTTAATTATTGTTAGAACAAATCAGACGATTAAGAGTCAACTAGAGAAAGGTGTTGTTATATAGAACCAAATAGATACTCCTTTAGGACTGTACGACTACGTCCGCAGAGCGTAGCTAGAATGTATAAGTTTGTCGATGTTATGGAACATCAACATTATATACCTATAGTTAATTAGGGCCAACACCCGACCCAAGCTACGGTCAATAAAACTATTATTAAACTAAATAAAACTGTACAACTATTAACTATGTTGAGACACTTTGAATGATAATGCACATTCTGTCTCTTTGAACAGTGTTATTCAAAACAATCAATTGAGTTACAATAAAGTTAGAAGTGAAATAAGAGTCCTAGGGCCTAATATATACATGATTTTACGTGTTATCGGGCTATGATTACATGTGTAGAGCAAATAGGACTAATTGTATATACACAATAAGTCACAATTACAGAGTTAAATGGGTGCAATAGATCCATTGTCTTGTGAACAACAAGAACATGGAAATGGAATATAATAGCCAGTAGTGAGAGGTGAAAGGTCATGCGGCTGCAAGAGACCGGGCCGAATGCCAAATGACATGAAAGTATAGCTCACATTGATGACCAAGCATGTCAACATGTGACTTTATACTATCAAATCATGCGATATTTCTCTTATATACCTCCCCACCCCAACGCAAGAGCCACATTCGCTTCATAGTAGAATATGACTTTGTTTGAAGAAGGGATTTCTTAATGCAATATAACTTTCATATATTAATTTAGTTTTTCAGAAAACAAAGAAGGAAATCATTGTTTCCCAATGAAGGCGAAGGATGAACCTTTATAGGATTGTTTGAACGGAGCATGCACACCACAAGGGTGATCTTATATACCACAACGAAGAAAGGGTTAGATATAATAGCTAATTTAACGAATTTAACGAATTAACGGATTTAATTTAAAGTGCTGAGTTGAGGGATGGAGAAAAACTCGAATCTTAATTATTTTTTAATATAGGCCCATCTTCACTTTGTTCGAATTTCCACAGCTATTTTTCTTTTTTTTCGAATCTTCCAATTTTTTGAAGGGAATAAAGAATTACGGTCTACTTCCGACGCTATATCATGTTCTCTTTCTCCGATTGTTCTCTGTCTTCTTTACACGTCTTCCTCTCTTTTTTTTGTCTATTTCTTAGTTATATAGTTTTCAAATTGTCATAAAATCGTATTTGTTGTTTTATTTTAATAATTATTATATACTGGATTGTATGCGTTTTTATTCAGTCGTGGCCGATTTAATGCGTGTAATTTACTTTTACGACTGTGGGAAGCCACGAGAAACCACAGTCAGGATGAATGGTGAAAAGGAGGAAGGAAAAGTCTCAGTACCCTAAGAATATCACTGGCACATAAATTTAAGCGAGAGAGAGAGAAATTGAAAGAAAGAGAGAGAGAGAGTAAGAGAGAGAGAAAGAGGAGAGAGAGAGAGAGAGAGAGAGAGAGAGAGAGTAAGAGTAGAGAAAGAGAAGGAGAGGGAGAGAAAGAGACAGAGACAGAGAGAGAGAAGGAGACAGAGAGAGTGAGACAGAGAGAGTGAGACAGAGAGAGAGAGGGAGAGAGAGAGAGAGAGAGAGAGAGAGAGAGAGAGAGGGAGAGAGGAGAGAGAGAGAGAGAGAGAGAGAGAGAGAGAGAAGAGAGAGAGAGAGAGAGAGAGAGAGAGAGAGAGAGAAGTGTTTCAGCTGCAGGAAACGACGGCCATTATGTCTGTCTTCACGCGGGCCAATAGCATGTCACTTCACACCTTGCAGTGGCGAGGGGACAGCGCCACGACGTCGCCGACGCCGGCCATACAGTGGCGTCACCACCAGCGTCCAACAGTTTATCGACACACGCAATACGGTTCTTGTCTTCAGAACACGAGAATAAACCCTTCCATTGTTTCCAGATACTGGATAGAAAATACGGAAAAAGAGGAACAAATGTTAGGGAAAATACGTGCCTCAAACAAATAACAACCAAAATCCGGTATTTTGCCACCCAACCAAGAATAAGAGAGTAAAGGCTTATTCACTGCACCCCTCAATATATGTACACCCCTTCAGACATTGGGATATATTTGTTATAATTCTGTTATTTATTCAGCATTCCTTGGCATCATCACATATATGTTATAAGTTACAGTGAGTTGTGACATCAAGATATGGAATTTGTCTGCATTAAGATGCAATACATCAAGTCTATTCCACAATAAAAATATGCATTCAGATTCATTTCAACTTATATAAATATGATGATACATAATAATTAAAATGATGTCTATAAAGTTATAAACTATAAACATGACTTGACATTTGAAATTTTATCAACATTTAATATTCATAATCCATATTACACCATTGAGATGAAATGATGTCGATAAACTCGACTTCCCTCCTACAATTTTGTACATTCCTTTTTTTCCCTACATCACCAGTTTTTCTTTAAAAGTTCTCCCACAATAGAGGTATAGATATAAGTTGAAATTTGTAATTTGAAATTTGATCAACATATTAAATAAAAAATATAAACAAAGAAAATGAAGCAAAACTTCTCTCTTGTACAATTCATTCAATTTTGTTCCCTACTTCTTTAAAAATTCATCTACCATATGAAAACAGTTTATAATAATTAATTCTTTCACTTCTTTTTATAAAGCTGTTGAAATTGTCAATAGAATTATTGTCGATCAATACCCCATATTTCTGTCACGACTCACTCAAAACTCTCAACGGAATCATGACTTTATCTACATTCACTGAACTTTACATTGACGTCTACATTTCAAATTGTTCGTGATTCCACTGAGGAGGATTTAATATCCTCCTAGGATTCAATACACTCCAAGTTCTCTAGCAGAAGCAAAGTCTTGGTTTATCATCAGCTGGCGAGGAGGAAACCTGTTGACGCGTCTCAATCAGCTCCACTTGTCAGATCGACTCCTGCAGGAAGAATTTATTTTAGGCATGATGTGGTGATACCAACAGACTTTATCATAATATAAAGAGGTTGTACCGACTCCCATACTAATAGCATGAGAGGCATTTGTGGTTTCTTGCGGTCAAATCAGAGCCCAAGTCCCTTTTGAACTAGATATAGATAAGAGTGGCTACGGTACCGGTGACATTGTTGAACTTACAAAATCTATTAATTTCGTGAGCCATGTATAGCATTGTTGAGCATTGTTGTTTTGTATAGTTCGATATAACTTATACTGAGACGTGTGGCCGAGTGGTCAATACACTGAAACGTTATTCAGGAGATCGGGATTCGATTCCCGCCATGGTCGACCATCCTGACAGGGTTTTTCGTGGATTCCCTATCTCGTTCAGGTCAATACTGGGATGGTGCCACAACCGACTCCTTTTAACTATCAATAAACACCTAATAAAATAACCTCTCAACTCACCATCCCATCATCTCATCATTCACCGACGCCAATAGATCGTATTCATCAGTAGAGTGCGTCTTTAAACCCAATATGAATAAATAAAAATAGTTCGATATAAAAGCGATAGTTGCGTTATAGGCAAGTGGGACCATGGCCAAAAGATTCAACCCCGGAAATACTTCACTTGGAAGACGAGAGTGGGTTCACCTTCTTTGTATTATGATGCATTCTGTTGGTATCACTACGTCATGGTTTAGTGCCCCTTCCGTGCATAGGTAGGCATAGTCATATTAACCCTACTCGTCATTCCTGTGTAGGCCCAAGTCCTAGAAACATATGAGGAACAGTTCAGTAAATCGATCCATACGAGCAATAATATAGTATAATAATAGATACATTCACAATTAAATAAAATTATTCAACAATGTAATGAAATCATTAAGATAGCCATGGAGGTCGGGAGATAGAGAGTGAGAAAAAGAGGGAAAATGAGGAGGAAGAAGAAACCAAGTTTCAAAAGTTCATTGCAAATCAGTTCTGTTTTCTTGACCGCACTCTACAGGTCAAACGAAAGAGCAAATTCAGTTGAGACTTGGCATACACAAGTGTCATCATCTAATTCGATGCTGCATTTTTTAGGTGTAATCGGTTGCACAACTTCTGAGAAAACTTATTTCAAAGTTTTTAAAAACCCATAAGAATAACCCAGAGGAGAAAAAATATTTTCTTCGAATGAAATCGAATTTTCACGGAATTTATTATAGGCCTAATAATGATACACATTATTCCAAAGTTGTAGATCGGATCAGCTGTTTCAAGAAAGAAATTATGATGTATCTTTTATTTAATTAAAGCTATTACGAAAGCCATTAAGCAGCATATAAAACCAATTAATCTTAAAATATTAGAATATTAAATGAATGAAGATGTACGATAATTGTTTTAAAATCAAAATTGTGTATTGATTTCCATTTAAATGTGCCTATATCTCTCATCCTTCGACCACAGAGTGCGTAGGACTACAGCGGATATATTGCGTTTTCCCAGTTATTACAATAATGTAGAAATTATAAATAGGCCTACATATTATGCGATGCTAAGTTATCTCATTTCAATCCTTCATTAATATATATTCTCTGATCCGCACAATTTTAATATCAAAATTAAAACTTGTTAAATTTTGTTCTACATTTGTTTTTGTTTTCACAACTTCTTCCCACTTTTGTAATAGCTAGGACAATAGCTATCTATCTCTAGGTAATAGAGACATGCTAAAGATTCCTTCTATTCCCCTCTATCTACTGAGCAACCGAGAGTGTTGTAATTAAAATACTTAGAATAGTGACCACTAGTAGCTCTACTATCGCCATCAGCAGCTAAGCCCCTCGATCTGCGCTGTATTTACACTCATTTAAGGGGCCGTGGGTCTTGACCCAATCGTTGTGCGATCATCTGTCATGTCTGCCTTTTCTTGGTTATGTTGTGAAGTTACAGTTTGATTGAATTTAATAAATGACGATGCCTCAAGAAGTGTCGTGTGCTGGTAAACCAGGCGAAGAAGCTCTACGAGTAATGAAGATTGCCAATGATGTGGAAGTTTTTAAAAAACCTTTGAAACCATCAATGAAGTTGGGGTCAAAACCGAAGAAAGTGTTGGACGAAGATCTTTACGTTCATGAAATGGGCAAAATAATTCAAAGAGACTTCTTCCCTGATTTAGAGAAATTAAAAGCTCAAAACGAATACTTAGAAGCAGTCGAAAAGAATGATGTTCAAAAAATGCGTGAACTGTATGCTAAATACAGCTCTGGCAAACGACCACCAACAGAAAGATGTAAGTTGGGCCTAGACATTGAATTTGTAGGCCTAGGCCATTGAGATTGTAGTGTAATGCCTAGGCTTAGGGAAATTCACCCTAGATTAGAATGACATCCAGATGTATGAAGTCCTTATTGTTGATAGGCCTAAATTATGTGCATCAAGCTTGACCGTCCTTTTCTATGGTTAGGTTTGATGATGAAATTACAGTATTGTCCAATCAACAGAACTTTAGCAAAGGTAGGCCTAGACCTGACACTTTTTGAAACCAGCACTCTTCACCATCACCCAAAGTTGATCTAGGCCTAGAATAGGACAGTCAAGCACAATACACCTTGTACTTATATTAATGACTGATCATTGCTGGCTTAAAAATGAACTATAACCTATCTTAGGCCTATTGTAATTTGTCAGCGTCCAGCATATTGTAACTTGACCCTTTCTAAATGCCAGATGCCAGTCCTGCCAACTTTGAGACCCCTCAAGACCTGCGTGGGCGGGCAGCCACACCGGGCGGTGAGTCGGATATTGGAAGCGAGTTACCCGACGGGGATAACATGAGCGTCGCCTCGGACAGCTACAAGCCGAGTCTGGACGAGTATCTCAGCACGCACACAAGCGAGGACAATCAGAGCTTTCAGGAGATTGCCGCAGAAGCAGAAGTCAAGCATCGTCACAAGGTTGGTTCACTGGCCGATCTCCCTGAGCCTGAGATTGAGACTTGTCCGTTGAGTCTCTGCTCTCATTTCCTGCCTATTTTTCGAGAGTACCGTAGGCCTATATTTTTTTATTTTTCTTTCAACACTGTTAGATTGTTGTAAAGTTTGTAATACTCTCAGCTGCCAACAAAAACTTCCCTATAGATGAATTGTAGACCTAAATATGCCATATCCTTAATTGTCATATTTAGGGATCCAGTCGTTGCAAAAGTAAGATTTTTTTGTCATTAATTTACTTTACACTATTCAATTGTTCCTAATTACAGTAGGGCTACATATTTTTATTTGATTTCCTTTCCATAAGGGCCTATTCATTGCACGTCTTTCCGCATAAGTTGCTTGTGTTGACCACTTAACACAATCCTCACCCTACCTAACCTAACTGCCATCAGGAATGATCTAGTAATGACGGTTGTTGTTTGTTCCAGTTTGGCTGGCTGTACGCGGAAGAGGATCGGTGTGCTGCCGACGTGCAGAACATGCTGGCGCTGCCCTCTATCGAGCAGCAGGCCAACTGCACGCAGAGGCCGCTCATGGTCGACACGTGGGGCTACAAGAACAAGAACTACATCATGTACGTCCCTGACGGTAAGTCTCCTACTGTAGCTACGTCTCAACTGGTACGATTCTCAACTCGCAACATCCTTTTAAAAGCATATAGCCTAAAATGATGTGAGTTGATAATAGTACCAGTTAAGAATCGTGCGAGCTAAGAATCATATCACTTGAGACGTCGTTAAAATATCATGTGCCACGTTTGGTAACTCCGCCTCCCCCATATTGTGGACGTCATTCATAAATAGCCCCATGGAAAGAATGTAGTCAATGTCCGGAGCTGATGAAAGTGAGGTTATGTTGGCAGGCGTGGCGCTGACGGCTGCAGAGGAAGTGGAGCGAGCCAAGCGGCGCAAGGAGATTGTGCACGTCAACACACGACTGGCGGGCAGCCCGTTTGACGAGGCCCAGAGCCGGCGGGAGATCCAGCAGCTGGCACACAACCAGGCGGTCAGCGCCAAGGATGGGCGTATCGGGGTGGATGGCCTTGAGATGTCGGCCATTCAGGAGCCCAGCGTGGCGGGCTTCAGCTTCGTGGCCACACCCTCCCCCGCACCAGGTCAGTCCACCCCTCGCAGTCATTTAACTCGTATAATATAGGTCAGGGCTTTCCAACTAGATATCTCAGTGTCATTTTTTTATGGGAAAAGTTGAGGTGGGCCACTCAGTTGATTGGCCAATAATTCTTATTTATTTTTCACTTGTTTTCAATACGGTACGCCACTATACAAACAACACATTTTTTATACATATGCCTACATATTCAAGCTTTGTACAACTTTTTTTACAACTTTTTTACAACTGAATCTAAAACCATTTGTAAATTATTTAGAGTATGATCAATCCAGTGATACTCTCAAGAGTGTGGCCTGTTTGAATTTTCCAATAGCGCAAAAATTTGAAAAACACGAGGTGCAAAAATATGACTTTTTCATAAAATACGCGACTAAGCGGGACAAAAATGTCCCACTTGATGTCTCAGCAAAACTCAAAAGTATAAGACGGGACTGTTAATCGGGACGTATGGCAACACTAGTCTTGAGTTGATCTCGTTGCCCGCTTGCTTGCTGAACAGGTTAGTTACTGTTGTTGTTGTTGCAGGCGTGTGCGAGTCCCCGTTGATGACGTGGGGAGAGATCGAGGGCACACCGTTCCGCCTGGACGGGGGGGACACCCCCCTGCGGCCCGGCAACCGCGGCCCCTCGTTCCGCATGGCCGAGCCCCCCAAGCGAGAGACGCTGGCACTCAGCCTAGCGGAGAAGGCGGGAGAGAGGCATCGGGACCGCAAGAAGAAGGCGATCATCGCGGCAAGGAAGCAGCTGGCCTCGTGAGTAGCAACCATAGACCTAGTAATATTAGACGGGGCGCAACGCAACAAATATCACGGGTAGGATGGGGAGTCAGCGAGGCCATGATAGCTTGTCTAACTGGATGGGAATACCACGTGACACGGAGAGAGATAGGGAGACTCTGACTAGTGTATGGTTATTCGCGGCGATTATGCACAACACCGTTTTATTTTGATTCTCAGAGGATACTTAATACAATTATGTGGGTGTTACAAGTCACATGAAAAGATGCAGAAATATATGCTGATTATCATAAAGTATATTTCTAAGTAGAATTGTCACATCAGTCATAACAATCAATGAATAAAGTAATTTTTTTGGTCTGAGTCGGAGCTCTACCATAAGGATAACGTGTAACGAAATATTCCCAGTCAGACTGGTGTCAGCGGAGCACGTGACTTACATACGCAGCCCGCAGACCCCGCGCCACCAAGCATGTCGGCCTCGGCTATGCGCACTCTACTCGTTTTAAGCTCGTTGGTAACATTACTAACAACTCTCAAACTAGATTCAATCAATAATTAGTAATAATGACAATATTTATTTCCCTAATTTGAAGAAAACTAGAAATTATCATCTCAATTTCAGAAGTTATACTTCATTTTTCTGTCCTCCGGAGACCACCAGTCATGCCGTAGTTCGTAGGCATTAACGATTCTGTATAGAAACATTAACAGAATCGAGTAATGTCACGACTTTGAAAAAAGGCCAGCTCCTGGCGAATGATTGAATGAATTTTAATAAAATAATGGGCCTAAAAATAAATAAAATGAATAATAAAGCTCTGTAGGATCAGAACTACCGTCCAAAGTAAAGCGACATTTCAATGATCAAACTTTGAATACACGCAGGTTGACCGTGCAGTCATGTAGTTCAGTAATTTCTTTAAATAAGAAACATATACAGTGGAACCTCTTTGGTTTGTTTTTCAGGGTTTCAGATGTTACCGTGGTTCATAAGATCATAACGCGAGCCGCCAGTCGGGAAGCCTTGGTCTATTCAGTATTGTGTGTTAACCGTATGTTCTGTTGTCAGGCCGTCGCCTCGCACGGGCACGCTGGACCGCCTCAGCTCCATGTCTCCCGCGGCCCGGCGGCTCGCGTCCAGCCAGCTGGGCGGGCGGCTAGGCTCGGACCGCGCCCTGCAGGCCTCCTACAGCCCCCGCGTGGCCCCGCCCCCTAGCCCCCACACCCCCGCCCCATCCACCTCTGCCCGCCGCAACATCAGCACCGACAACCTGCTCAACCTGCCGAGGAGATCCCGAGCCGCAGACTTCTTCGACTCGTAGCGGCCGGGTGACAAGTTGCAGACAGATGCATTCGCAGCTCAATCAAATCAACAAGACCACACTTTTACACGATTTATACTCTGAAAATGACAGTTTTGAGAATTGAGTAAATGTGGCGTAGTGTGCGAGAGAAGCCACGTCACGGAGTTCAGGGGTCGTGTGTTCTCCGCTCGCTGTTGACGCTCGGCTGTTCCGAGGTCAACAAGGTCACAGGTCAGCTCGTCTAGCTCCTGGCAACAATCTGATTCCTGACCATTATCTGACTGATCTCTACAGTTGATGTGGTTTCACACGGATTGTGGTATTTGGATGCCCGGTTGCCTGATGTAAAGTCAGCGTCATCCCTCAATGTGAGCTGGCAGTCTAGCTTGCTACAAGGCTGAGGCCGCCGTACAGTGGCAACAGTGTAACTGTTCATTGGTATAACATCAAAACATTTCTAAGGAAAAGACATTTGTTTGTAAGTTCTATTTTTTAATTGTGAGATTTATAGTGTATAATGTATGTATTAGATAAATGATTAAGTAATGTGATAATAAAGTTCATGAATCTGAAAAGAGAAAGCTGGCTTGTTCCTTGCATCCGAGACTCTCGCTCCATGTACTCTCTGAGTCCTTCGTAACGTACTCACTGCCGCTCTTTCGGTGCAAATAACCTTGTCTTCGAAGCATCGTAGAACAATTTAAGACACACTGCTCAATGCTCAGTCAGTGGAGACGAGAGAAGATTTCTTGAAAAATAAATATACATTTCGATTCAACCAATTTACGGTACTACATAGTGACAGCATACTATACTAAAATGAAGGAAAATGGTCAAAAATGATGTATTTGTCCCGTTTTTTCAGTGTATTGTTGAATCTATGACTACCAATAACGTAACGGGATAAGCAACATGGCGTAAGTTATATACTTTCAACATTGGACGTCTTCTCACCATGATGGAAGCAAAAAATGTGACGCGCTGAAGTGTACATTTTTGAGATTCGCAATTTCAAATCAAAACGTACGCAATCAGCTCGTATTTCAATGTAAAGTACATAGTTGAGTACTTGCATTGTTTCTATTCTTTCTTGCAGATGTCAAGTAATTAATGCAGTTATCAATTGGTAAATGTGGCAGTATGGCTCTTCTCACCACGTCTTCTCACCATGATGGAAGCAAAAAATGTGACGCGCTGAAGTGTACATTTTTGAGATTCGCAATTTCAAATCAAAACGTACGCAATCAGCTCGTATTTCAATGTAAAGTACATAGTTGAGTACTTGCATTGTTTCTATTCTTTCTTGCAGATGTCAAGTAATTAATGCACTTATCAATTGGTAAATGTGGCAGTATGGCTCTTGACTAGGGGTCCAATGCTTTTACACACGTATTTAAAATTTAGATTGGCTAATTCAAATGAAATACATTCCAACGTTGCTTAATTCAATTGGGAAGAGCTGGATTCACAGAGTGCATTACACGTATTACTTTTATGAATCAATATATAATACTACAAGTAAATTGAGTATGACGGCATCCCTTTGATTCCCGCATGGTGCGAAAGGAAATGATCAAGTTGCTTATCCCTTCACGTTATTGGTAGTCATAGGTTGAATCTATCTGAGATTATCTATACAACCAGAGGCAAGTATTTGGGGTTTTAACAATAGATGTGAATTGTTTGTCAAGTGTTTTTTTCTTCAATATGATTGCATTTCAGGTTTTCTCAAGCTCAAATAATCTATTGTTCTATAGAAATAATAATATAATATAGAAATAATAATATAATATAGAAATACGGTAATATAAATAATAAATATACATATAATAATATAGAAATGATCTACTGGTATCTATTCTATTGATTTCTAAGATTTGGTATGTAGCCAATAATAGCCTTGACTCCTGAAGACATTATAGGCACTATTCAGTTGGCATGGGAACCAGTCGGCCCACATGTGAGGAGGCAGTAACCTGTTCCAAACAGTTGTTCAACAAGAAAATCAATAGGGAATTAGCAGAAAAGGTGAACACAAGAATGTAAAGCAAATGAACCATAAAGAAAGAACTATATTGAACATACACATTTATTGTAGGAATAAAATTATTTTTATTTATATAATTGAATGCTGTTTTAGATGCATACAATTATTAAAAATTAATAGGCATGGATAATATTATTGGCTAAATAAAAACATGTCAGAATAAAACCATAAGGCCTAGATGTAATGCTAGTTCATATCAAACTCCAGATGTTGAATAATTTCATTTATTATAGCTGGCCAATGCAAGTTAAACTGGCAACCAGATCGCGAATGCCCCCCCCCCCCCCCCCCCCTCCGTTCGTGTGACTGGAAAATTAGAAATTCAAATTTCGTGATTGACTTGGTAAACACTGATTACAATACAACTCTGACGGACACCTGCAACAGGTATCTTGGATGTTTTCAGTTTCAATGATCAGTGAATACTGATCATCCTTTCATCCTGTCAATAAGCTCTTTTGAGTTTCATATTATTATTATTGATTTATTTTTGTGTAGGTTACATAATGTTACAGGAATTACAATTTACATTAGATTTTTTAAAACAATAATTTAACTAAAATTAAACGCCGTGGTTCAGTCTTATGAGCATCTGCTCTAGTGCTACTGCTCTTCCACCTAACCCTAATTCTTTTTTATAAAAAAGAATTAAATAAATAAAATTATCCATGATTTTAGAAATGAAAAAGAAGACAGAACAGAAAGAGTGAACAGATTGTAACTAAATCACACAGAAGTTTCTAAAATCATCTCAGAATTTTGCTTCATCAAAAGCCGTTTGTTGTATTATGATTTGAATACTCCCTATAGATTTTGATGATTTTAATAAAATTCATGAAAGCAATTTTGTTTATAACTATTGATTGATGGCGCATTAGTAACCGGCTGGCTGAAGTGGTTTTGAGTGATTTTAAAGTTTGTAAAATCATCTCAGAATTTTGCTTCACCAAAAGCCGTTTGTTGTATTTTGATTTGAATACTCCCTATAGATTTTGATGATTCTAATAAAATTCATGAAAGCATTTTTTTTGTAACTATTGATTGATGGCGCATTAGCTGCATTAGTAACCGGCTGGCTGAAGTGGTTTTGAGTGATTCCAAGGCCAACAGCAGGAAGAATGCAGATCCATGCTGGACCAGTCAGCTGACTGTCGGGACCCGGCAAAGAAGCAACAGGTCAAAACGTGAGACAAAGTACTTGTTTCTTCTTATTGTTTACACGCAGGTGTGAAGACATCAGTAGCCAGTTACTTGATTGGCAAATAAATACAAGCTGACGTTGTTGGTGAGTGTTGGTAAGGGAAGGTTCAATATCTGTTGCGCATGGGAGCTGTCAGCTTGTTGTTATTTATTACTAACTAAATATTTTACCAACGTTGGAAAATAAAATACAGTAGCACGAGAGAGAGAGAGAGAGAGAGAGAGAGAGAAAAGTGTTCACTGAATGCTGATTCCATTTCTATATTAACTCGTCAGTTCTATTTAAATAGAACTTCCAGTGCTCACTGGTCTTTAAATTATTATTTTTCAGATCAATTTTGTATGTAGTCACATAAAAATATTAAAAAAATGTTTAAATTACAGTAAAGTGATATTAGTAGTAGTAGTAGTATAAACTGTATTAGCATTTATAAGCTATTTACATAAAATATAACAATATAACAATACATTCATACAAATTCATAGTACAATATATAGTAGTTATATTAACAGATATTCTACTCTCAACACAATAAGGAAGTAATAATATTATGGTCATTTAACGATAAGAACGAGCCAGAACGAAATTACAGATGTTTAGTAAACATTCAGTGTGTCCCAATAATTAAGATTACCTTTCTCATAATCTTTAGGGATCAACTTCCTCTCTTTAATAAGCTTGCTACATTCTCGCCTGAAGCAGCCCGGGTTCTCCATCTCCTTTATAGCATATGGCACTCTATTAAAGATTCTCATTCCCTTGGTAAAAATTGAGTTATCTTCCTCTTTTGATGATGTTCTTGCTATGTATATATTTTTACTGGCTCTGGTTCCATATTTATGCATGTTTGTATTTATTTGTATTCTTTCACTTAGATAGCTAGGTACCATTCCTTTATAAATCTTATATATTAGAGTTAGTGTGTTTTCAGATTAATAAATCTGTATTATAAATTATATTCAACTTGAGTTTAATGAGCTGATTTTGTGGGTATAAATAATAATATAGGCCTGGAATTTTTTGTATGTTAATAATTATAATTGATCAAATGGAGAGGCAGATGTTGTCTTTGTTTTATTTACCTGCTCAGGACAGTATCACAAGTTTGTACGTAGTCTTCAAAACACGGAGATTTTATTACCGTTCATTTTAGCAACACACGTCAACACATACTCACATTTAAACTTTAATTATAAATTAGTATTTAGTAATGCAATTTTTCCTTCCCCATGGATAAATCTTATATCAGTTCTCCTTTTCAGCCATACTGTCAACGTAAATTATTATTTGGAATTTTTTTTGATTTCTCTCGACTTACGCACAATTCGAACTTTTAAAGGCTAAATATAGTAACACAAAATGCCATGAAACTGGCACGTGGTTTGCAGCGCAACAAGACGTTGCTGTCAACGATGAAAGCTGTGTCAAGAAGCCTGAAGCACTGCGCTGCTGTGAACGTCACTGCTCCGAGGACGGAAACAGTGAAGCCGTTCGACAGCATCCCGGGACCCAAGTCTCTTCCTCTTGTCGGCACGCTGCCCAAATACTTACCTTTCATCGGTAAGCCAATAGCTGGACATCAGTTATCATTCAAGTACTCACAACTAAGATAGATGTGTTTTTATTTATCATTCTATTATTTACAATCAAAAGGGCAAGGTTTGCTCTTCCATCTGACCTTGTTCTTAAATTTACACATTATAACAGAAACAGTCAGCTATAAAATAAAATAGGAGCTAAATCATAATAGTTCTATAACTTGGGGGTAGGCCCTAATGTAAAATATTATTAATACGATAGAACACATTTAAAAAAAGACAATACTACTTCTGCTCAACTCAATTTGCATAGCGTTAATATAATACATTCAACCAGAGTAACTTGGAACCTTGGCAATAAATGGAATATTACATCCCATAGTTGGCAAGAATCTTTACAGTATGTTTATGTTTACTGTGTTGCCATGACGTTTGGTAGGCCTATGATGTACAAAGGCTCACGCAACACTCGGTGCTCGTACCAGGAGAGAGTTGAAACGAGAAAGAGAAGTAGGCGTACATGTGCGCTGATGGTTAGACTTGAAAGAGTTCAGTCCTCGTTTTCCAAGTACCAAGGGCTGGAGAATATATTGTTTTTTATTGTTTCAAGCCTCATTTGATTTTCTTTAAATAAAAGCTTATGTTCAATTCTAATTTACTGCATTTATGAAGTTATACTGAATAACCATGTGGCTAAGCTTCATACATAACACACTTCAAGTAATTCAATCACAGCATACATTGTACATGCTGTGTTTGGCAGCATTATTCCAATTATATTTTATTTAAATAGATTAATAGATTTCTGTCAGATATTGGTACAAACATCAGGTCAAGGCACAGTAAGAAACATGATGAAAATAATGTTACTATGGTATATATAAAAATTGAAAATTGGTGGTACTGTAAAAATCTTTAGTCTGTTCTACGCGTCTTGAATTTCAATGTTGAAAAATTCAAGTTGCGATGCTATAACTGCCAATTGATGTTTGTCGTATCCGACTTCCGACTTTTGGAAACTGGAAGACTCTTGTAACTGGCGGAGTCCTGATGTCAAAGTTCGTTGTTTTCAATTTAAAATAGTCCAGAGATAATTATTTCTATTTGCTGAGTAGACCGCCTCAAAGTCTTATGACCAGAGCTAGGATAGTTATGCAACATAAAACATTGAAACATGCAGAAACAAATGCTCAAATATGTAAAACATGTAAAATGAAACGTCATACTGATCCGTCATATGTCATGTGACCCCATCCCCCTCTTTCTCAGAATACTATCTAGCTACACAATCTTTATTATCGGGCCACCTGCAATCTGCATTCTATGAACTTCCAAAAATGGGGTAACTTACCTGTCAAGCTTGTCAATACAAGATATAGTCTTGATATTGTTTTCATGCTCTTGGGTAAAACCCATTCTATTCAATAGTTGTTATTGAAATGTTATGAGAAAAGATTACCTGAAATTGCACTTGCAGTAGATTCTGGAGGTTTCGGAATGCAGCCCAACTTTAACACTACAATCAACTCGCATTCGCTGTTAATTATGAACAACGATTGTTTGCAGGAGAGTACAGCCTGGACCGGTTGCACTGGAACGGGCGGCGGAAGCTGGAGCAGTTCGGGCCGCTGGTGCGCGAGCAGATTGTGCCGGGCGTGGACATCGTGTGGGTGTTCAGCCCGGCGGATATCGAGGCCGTGTTCCGCAGCGAAGGGCGGTATCCCCAGCGCAGGAGCCACCTCGCCCTGCAGAAGTACAGGCTCGATCGAGCACACGTCTACAACACCGGCGGCCTCCTCCCAACGTTCGTACAATACTTTACTCTAACGCGGAGATGAGGCCGGGAGGTGAGGCGCATATCGGGCCTGGTTCGATCCCCGCCACCGTCCCTCTCTACAGGGGTTTATCGCGGGTTCCCTCTGGGGGTGCATTCTTGTACAAGATGAACCCAGTTTTAACTTGAACCCAAAGTTCAAGGTGGCTGTGTTATTTTAGTGGCTTTTGATATAGTATAATACCACGTTTTTTTTTTTTTTTGGTATTATCTTCACTAAAATCGGATTAAATCGTACAGGAATGCCCCCCCCCCCCTCCTGTAGTCTAGGGTAATGCTGGGATGGTTCCTACAATATAGGCAATAACCGCTTCTTAACCAAAACCTTCATCCATCGTCTCAATTATCATTCGTCCGATGTCAGTAGATCTTGGATATCATTACAGTACGTCGTTAAACCCAATTTAGATCAAATAATAAGTAAACAGTTACTGTATTTCATGTCGTGCATGTCATCGCTCCGTGGAAGAATCCAAGTAATCGACGGCTTGTAGATTTAGACAACATTGCCTACGTCTGGTTTGCTGGCTCTCTGCCTACAAACAACTTTCACTACGTCATAGTGTGCAAAGCAACCAATAGGAAACAAATATAGAAAAGGATAGTTACTTATTTTATTGATGTTCAAACTGTGAACCGTAATAATTCTTACAATGAGACAAAATTAATATTCGAAATGCAAATTAACTTGACTAATATTGTGATGACACGAATAATGGGCTTAGGAATAACAGCTGCCCCGGTGGCTCAGTCAACTATTGCTAGCGGTAGGAACTGAAGTCAGGTCAAGCCTGGGCTCGAGTCCCACATAAGGCATATGGGTTTTTTATCGTTCTTTCACCTATCATCACTTCGTTTTATTGTCACCCGCTCATTCGTACCCCTGGATAACTTAGCTGTTAGTGGGGTTGTAAACCTGGGAATAACATTGAAGTTGTAGAGAACGAACTAGAAAGTCTAAGCAAAATTATAGGAAACTGGTATGGGAAACTGGTGGAAAGAAGAAGGAAGGGTAGGCTTTGTGATTGCAATCACAAAGCAGCTACCCTGTTCTGTGCTTGAAAGCATGCTTTCAAGCACAGAACAACTTGACTGGTATGGGAGGAAGTGAGCATAGAGTAGGTAAGGGGATGCAGAGAGGTAGGATGGGGAGATTGATTGGAAGTGAAGAGGGTGATACAGAGATGGTCAGAGTGGATTCATCCAGAGGACCATAAGGGCCTGGAATGAGCTTGAGGAGAAGGGAGATATAAGGAACAGGACTATGATACGACATTTTGAGCCCCTAGGCCTAACATTTTATGGTGCCCCATTCCCTCCCCCCCCCCCCCCCCCCACAAGTATAGAAATTAATTCAGAATGGCACACTATCTCAGAAATATGACGAGCGCTAGGTTTTTATTTAAAGCACATTTATAATTATTCTGATGGGCTATTACTATAACCTATCAATGAGAAGGATCATTTTATAATCTTTGTTGTTACTTATTGATATGTTCAAATAATATATTGAAATTTGTCCAAACCTATCAAAACTAACAAGCGACCACCAAAAAACAGTTCACAAACAGCATCTTTATTATTTAGATGGCGAGATTACCGTTTTAAGCTATAGGCCTACGTTTTAGGCAGTGCAAATATCGTTTCTGACAGAATATTGATTTACTGATTTTATTCAGTGTATTGTTTCAGTAATTATAAAATTTGCCACCCTAGGCCTGGGCCTGGGGGCCTAGCCTTAATACAGTTCTGATAAGGAAGGTGCGTGTTGTCAGGAACGGGCCTGACTGGCTGAGGCTGCGCAGCGTGTTCCAGCGAGGCCTGAGCAGCCCTCAGAACGTCAAGTCTTACCTGCCCCTGGTGGACGACGTCGTGCAACAATTCGTGGACCAGGTCGCAGACCAGACGGCAGCGCCCGCGGACTTCCTGCAGGACTTGCAGCGGGTCTACCTCGAACGTACGTACAGTCAGCTCTAGATCGCATAGGTCCCCGTTGGAGCTCCGAGTCAAACCAAATAAATTACTTTATTCATTGATTGTTATGACTGATGTGGCAATTCTACTGAGAAATATACTTTATGGTAATCAGCATATATTTCTGCGTCTTTTCGTGAGACTTACACCCACGTTTTTGTATTCTGTATCTTCTGAGGATAAAAATGAAGCAGTGTTGTGCGGCGATTGCTATGTATAACTCGGCTAGTCTTCTTGCATCTCCGTGTCAAATGGTGTCTTGCCTCATTTCCACCCTGCGCACACAAGCTTCCCCGGCTTCAACCACTCTCAATACTGCCCGTGCCAAGTTTTGCCTCTGGCCTAGTCTAGATGTTACTATGCTGGTTGGATTGGTAAGTCACAGTAACTTGAAATTTGTGTCGTTTGAATTACCCCTACCTTGTTTGAGACAACCTGGTTGTGTCTGAGAGTGCTGTAGTGAGAGTGTCTTGTTCCAGTGATCTGCCTGGTTGCGTTTGACGTGCCGCTGGGTGCGTTGACCCCTGCATGCCTGGAGTCGGGCTCCCGGGCGTCCCGGCTGATCCAGGCAGCGCTCACCGCCAACAGCTGTGTCCTGGCAACGGACAACGGGCCCAGACTCTGGCGCTATCTACAGACCAGGCTGTACAGGAAGCTGAGTGCAGCGCTACACTACATGGAGACGTAAGTCCTGCGGTTTTATACAGGTTACAGATACGGGAGTCTCGACACGAATTATAGCCAGACATGGGCAAAATACTCTAACTTGAAGTTTCTAAAATATTAGATACTGATATTTGAATTTTGGGTATTTCAGATACAAGATACAAGATAAGATACATTTAAAAAATGTATTCAAAATACAAAATACAAGATAGTATCTTCAGATAATTTCGAAAGATAGGCCTACATTATGAAGATAGCCTACTTCTCGTAAAATTTGAAAAAAATGTAGGCCTACAGTAGAACGTCTTTTATACGATTCTCATATATACGATTTCACATTTATATGACTTTTGTAGGTGGCTGTCTAGATATTTTATTCAGTAGCATAATAAAATCAAAATCAAATTGATATTACAAAAACTTTAATCATGAAAGTGCACCTCGAGAAAGTTGGCATTCCCGGACTTTTGCATTCAAGCAGTTTGATGTGATGCCGGCTGCGTTGTGTGTAGTGTGGCGGTGGAGCTGGTGAGCCAGAAGGCAGCCGAGCTAAAGCGCCGAGCTAGTCCTCCCGAGCAGATGTCGCTGCTCGAACTCTACCTCACGTCTCCCGAGCTGGACCTCAAGGACGTGGTGGGCATGGCCGTCGACATGATCCTGGCGGGATTCGATACGGTACGCTCTCGAGCCCAGCCTAGACACTAGCTATACACTTCTTTAGTTCATAGTTATTACTAAGGCTAGGATGTTTATGTAATCCAATATCATATATTTTATTTTACCTTTTATCACATGCTCGTTAAAGGATATATATGATTTAGGCGTCCCTGATTCTCAAAATGCACATTTTATTGTTCATGAAACTGCATATTTGGGAACATTTTGCTATAAATGCATATTTGTGCATATATTCTATGCTTTTTCAAGTGCATATTTAATCATTATCAAGAGTTTCACTTGATATTTTTTATTATTTTCTGTACAATATTACAAAGTACATTTTCATTCTTTCTTGGGTAGTGGTGGACCTACATTTTCAAGATACTATGCATTATTAATTATATTAAAAGCAACTTTTTTGAGAAACTGTTTAATTTTAATGGTCCCAATTTCATTCTATAGGCCTACATATATTTACTATTGACATTATCACCATAGTTTTGAACCTGTAATTAAAAGTGTATGTGTTGAATAAGCACTAGATATTATGCAATTTTTTGCATTTTCAAGTGCGTGTGTGCATAATCAAAGTGTTTTCAGTGCATATAAACATCCTAGCCGTAGCTTATTACATACTTTACAGTACATAGTTCGGTCAGGAGATGCGCAATAGACCGTCAACCCCAACAACCGCACTTTCTCAAATACCAGATAATTTTTTTTCCCTTGAAAAATGAGCAAGTGTTACGCGCGTACAGTGTGGATAAGCCGGCACACGTGTTTGTCTGACTGGTGTTCTCTTGCGCAGACGTCATACACCACCAGCTTCACGCTGTACCACCTGGCCACGAACCCAGGCCCCCAGGAACACCTCCACGCAGAGAGCCTACGTCTCCTAGCAACCGACAGCTCCCCCGTCACCAGCACGGTGCTCTCCAGAGCAACCTACACCAAGGCTGTGCTGAAAGAGACGGCACGCATGAACCCCATCTCTGTCGGCGTGGGCCGGATACTAGATCAGGACGCTGTGCTGTCTGGTTACCATGTGCCCAGAGGTGTAAGTGAAACCTGATCTCTATATGCCTTGACACACCTCACGTACGATTGTGAGAAAACACGCTGACTTGTGTACCATGTGCCTAAAGATGTAAGTAAAGTACCTAACAGCTGGCCGAATGACCCTCCTGTTCCCCTGTATAAGCCGTGGCACCCTCACACTTCACTTACGTTCATGATAATACACGCTAAATGTACCATGTGTCTGGACGTGTAAGTGAAGTACCTAACAGCTGCCCGAATGACCTATCCCACTAATGCACCTAACCCCCCCTCCCCCTTCCTCTGTATAAGCCGTGGCACCCTCACACTTCACTTACGTTCGTCAGAATACACAATGCATTATGATCAATATGCTCCCAAAATGGTCATAGGACAACAAAGGGGCCCATGGGCTGGGGTGTTCTGCCCCATATGCATGCCATCGTACGCGTGTACAAGAAGCCCTAGATCTATATGATTATTGATCAGCATTGAATATACTAGTACAACAAGAAACCCGTGTAAAAGAGGAACTTTTGCGTGCGGGCTGCCTGGAAGAAGTTGAGCAAGAAGAAAATAGATGAATACGTACAGGAATATTACAGCTGGTCTGTCGTCAAACACACAAAACAGTGTTGTTAGTTAATAATAATTGGTACAATGCTGAAAATCTATATATGATACTGTAAGGGGCTCAATTCTGGCTTTCCTCCTGCAGTAGCCTTGAAGAGAAATACACAGGGGTAATCCCTTGCAGGAGTTAGACAAGGGACTCCCCATTATCTAGTGCCAGTATATGAAGACCAGGAAGGCAACCTACAGTTCAGTTGCCAGTTATCATGTAAGGATCATATTTCATTGGGACAGTCAGATGTCTCTATCCACATTCATATACTTTATTAATCAGTGTAAATAAATATCTAGTTATATCAATTATACAGTGCTACCTTTTCGTATCAGTGATAACCTAACCTCGCACCAGTTTACCAAAACCCCACAATACATTCAATCAACAAAATGCAAAAGGTTGTAAGGTCACCAGGCACTTGTCTCTACTTGAGGCTGAAGCTGAGGCCCTAGTATCAGTGGCTATAAGTATTGCCAACTGTTTCAGACGTTGGCCGTGACCCAGAACCAAGTGTCGTGCCGCCTGCCGCAGTACTTCAGCCAACCCGACAGCTTCATACCCGAGCGCTGGGTCAAAGGTCACGCCGCATGTGTCCCGGTGAATCCGTACCTCGTGCTGCCGTTTGGCCACGGGCCACGGAGCTGCATCGCTCGCAGGCTGGCGGAGCAGAACATGCAGGCTCTACTGCTCAAGGTAAGCTGTAGGTTCTGAAATGCAGGGATCGGCATAATGCATCAATATTTCAAGATGTTGATTTATCGATATCTTTTAATTGTCATTGTTTTCCGTGATAGCAGCACATCGATATTCCTCGTCTAATATTTTTACAGACTATCGATATCAATATTCGAACGAGTTCGAGCATCAAACACATATCAAATCTAAAAAGCCATATTGGACAACTTGAACTAGGGCCTAGCAACCACATAAACAGAGATCTGTGGTAGCACAAGGCCTCCTATATTATTGGCTGATGTAATAATATAGAAGGCCTTGGCTAGCAACACCTAGGCTCTAAAGCTGGCCTTCCATGAACGCGGTATTTTTAGCTTGATTACCGTGCTTCCATGCGCTGCTCTCGACAATGATTAGTCGCTTTTCAACATGGCGGCCAAAAAAAACGCTTAGCGAATACCACGTTCATGGAAGGCCAGCTTAAGGCATTATATAATACATAATAATATACCGGTAGAAGGCCTTGCTTTTTAACGTCCAATATGGCCGCCCGATCGGAATGAACATATGTCGCTAGCTAACCGTAGAGTATCATATCTCGGTAATATATAATATATCTATGCTCCCATGAAACCAATTGTAAATTGTCCTGCATGTATGGTTTGTTCTCTGGTGCCACGAAGAGCGAGTGCTAGAGACTTGTTGCTGACTGTTGCAGTTGGTGCGGAGGTTCCGGCTCGGCTGGACCGGCGGAGCTCTGGACGCGAGATCTCTTCTCATCAACAAGCCTGACCAGCCAATCACGCTCACCTTCACGCCTCGCTAGCCGCTGCACCAATCGCAAGCGTTCACTAGCCGCTGCACCAATCAAACGCCACGCCAACATTCTCCAGTACCTAGATACCGGGTCGCAAGCGATCGGTTGACCCGACTGTCCTAGCTTTCAATCACTAATCATCAGAGGCAAGCATTTGGGGTGAGTTAAAAACCCAATTTTTGTTTTTAAATAGCTAAAAGGGGTGAATTGGTATTGACTATTTCTCCAAAAATCGTTGAGCATCTGCGGAGTTTTTTTCACCATTTTGGTGAGTTTTCATGTAGGCCTATATGGTTCACGGACTTTTTTTATTATTTTCATGCAGATAATATTTTATGGTAAATAATAATTAGGCCTACCATTATGCACTGTTATTTTAATTTATTCATTGAAGGACAAAGGCAGAAATACAAAGGGAGCTTTTTGTTTGCATGTCTTTATCAAGCTCTAAAAAAAAAAAATCATATTTATGTATGCCCAATATTTGTAACTAAGAAGACGTAATCGCGAAAAATCGCGAAAAGAATCATTTTCGCGAAAATTTTCAAAAATAACAATAGGTCTTTTGAACTTGAGAAGACCTGAAACGTAAACATATAGAAAAAAACAACAGTTTACAAACAATTTGCATTTATCGTTAAAACCCCAAATGCTTGCCTATGCTAATCATCAACATACGGGACACAACATGCGCGGGCCACTAACGCCATGAAACACCCTGCCACTCGAGGCTGAGCTAGCTCCACAGACCAGAGCTTTGATTCACTGGTATTTACTAGTAGAGCTAGCGACTATCACCACACAAGCAAATAACAGACTCACACTCTTATGGACTGCAAAAACTTGACAACTTGACAAACTTCAGCAGAGCTAGGATTTTGTGCTAACAACAATGGAAATATAAGAACTGGACATTTTGTCGTGGACTTAGCTCTACTAGGAAATATAATCCAATAGACGTCCTAGTCCTTTGAAGCTAGCTATTCCAAGTGACAATCGCGGTGCGAGAGTATTGCTAACATACAAGCGGTGGCAAACTTGCTGCGTTCATTATAGAAATGGAAGTTAATGAAAGAGGTTGTAATATTATCGATGAACCAACAGAATATGGAGATAATCTTCAAGTCTTTCCATCGTTTAAACGAGAGTGAAAAAGTAATTTATAAAAAATAATTCCACACTTGGGGAAATCCATTGAACAAGTATATTCTTGATTAGGAATTGCATCAGAAACACTGCCACATATTATTTTTGTTCAAGTCACAGCACCGAAAGGAAATATCAAGTGGCTATTTTCACTTCATTTTGGTCAAACATCAACTCATTATCTAGCCAAAATGAGGGTTTTTTTTCAACAGGAATGGGTGCCAATTACCGTAATTCATTTTTGCATAGTTCCATTCATATCTTCATCTTCACTAAAAGCATTTTTTTTTATTGAATGGTGTTATTGTTGATTAATATATTTTAACAGTCAGTTAGTGTTAAATGATGAAGTAGTTTGAAATGTGAAGATTGCATATTAAATTATAGGAAAATATTGAAAGTTTGAATTGATACTGCAATGTCTCAAAATTCTGCCCTGCTAGTCTATCAAGTTTTGATATTGTTTTTTCCTAAAATAAGCCACACCATTAGCCATAGATAATTTGACACATATATTTTAATGCTCAAGCTAGAATACAAAGTCAATGTAACAATACACTAGGGAAACGCAGAATGTGCGTAGTGAGATGAGCGTAGAAGTATGAAATCTGGGATTACAAATTTTTTGTTAGCTCAATCTATATCTACAGACCTTGGATTACTTCAAACATTCAAAAACCTTACCTGCAACCAGTTGATATTTATAGTGCAACCTGTCGCATATACACTTTGCATTACATGTTGATCCTGATATTCGATGTAATGTATACTTTTATTGTGTTTTTTCGTTATATCTTATCCGACTGTTATACAAATTATTGAAAATGTGTATGATAGTTGTTTTAATATTCTGTATGAATTTGAAAGCTTTTGAAATTTTTTCGTTTTCCAAGTATTTCCCCCCGTGGGTTATTCTAACTTTCAAAAAAAATCCGGTATTTACCTTTCAACTGTTTTTCTGATAAACAATCCGAACTTATTCTGGTGTGACACCAATATTCAAAAAAAGGTTTGGAGTCAATGTTTTTTTCCTGACCTGTATGTCACGTACAAAATTACAACAACAACAAAAAAAAAAGTCTAGGCTAATGCCGAGATGATTCCCACAATATAGGCCAATACCTCTTCCTTCCCATTACCCAAGAAACCCCATCATCTCATTAATCATCCATCCAATGCCAATAGATCTGTGCTATCATAACAGTGCGTCGTTAAAACCAATATAATAAAAAGCACAGTGGGAACTTTACCCTTGTGATAAAACCCGAGGACCGGGTTGAATGACCTTACTTCAAGCTGAGCAGGCTGTCGACGGTTAACGGACGGAGAGGAAATGACGGCAATAAATAAGACAATGTGATAGAAATATGTTTACTTTTCATTAACAGTTCATTAAATACATAATACTAATACCGAACGCTGGAGTAGAGCGCCCAGAATAATGTACCAACTACCAGAAACTTATGTACAAACAAACTTCAAGGCTCCTTCACAATGCAACACTAGCACCAACACGGGATGCGAGAATTCTGCAAGTCGGTTTTTAAATGGGACTAAAAGTGACCAATGGGAATGCCACGATTTGTGACGTCATGACTTAGTTACAGCCCCGTGCTACGATATGATGGAAGTGGCGTTTGTTTTTAGTCCTATTTAAAAACCCGAATTGCACAAAAATTCTTGCACATGGGCCATGCCTGTTTGTCAAGAGCCTTACGCTAGCAAGCCCTCGGCATTCACGCTGACTTGAGATCAGCCAATCAGCAACCTTCAGTCTCGGAACAATGAGAGACGTGCGCAGATAACCCGGACTCTATCGTTGAGTGTTTAACAGGTGTCAGGCCAATGACCTATCACGTTCTACATTAAGAGGCCGCATCTCGGACAGATTTACAGGGTGCACCTTAGCAACATATATCTCAACAACTGAACGGACTTGCCTTCAATTGCAATCAATAAATAATACCCTCACAATTAGTTAAGGAAATTGGGAAAGAATTTCATAAAAGAGCAACAAGTGAATAAAAATGTGTCTACGGTAATTTGGTGGTTTTTATTGTTAAATTCCCGGTTAACAAATGATAGTATAAAAAAATTACAAAGGCACATCGTTAAGTTCAACTTTGCTTATCACTATTTGAAATTCTGATTTGCCTATAATTTTAGTCATCCCATTTTCCTTGGCCAAAATGTGTAATGTAAGTAAATTTTGTCAAAATTAAAATATGGAAAACTCCGCCATCTAGTGGTGGTTAGGGCCTACTGGAACTCTTGGAATATCGTCCCCTTTCCACTTTACAACACTGGTAGGAAGTGTAGCCTAACTACGAATGCTGTCACCCTGGATATACGCATTTCGCAGAGAAATATTCTCAGCTAAGATGCGGGCTCTTAACGTTGATGTGTACTGTGATTCTATGTTCCCGTCGGGAGTTTGACTCATGTTGCATTGTGAACGAGTCTCAAACTTTCAATGTGTCATCACTTCTACTCGTGGACAACTACGCAACCAATTCATCCACTTTACTAGGGGAAGCATTAGGCTCCTCCCACATACAACCTACACTGATACATAGGTTATAACCGATTGTAACTCTTCTTGCCGACGTATTGTTCGGGAATATTATACCACTACGGGAAATATTAATCCTACCATTTACCTACACATTTGAGTGTCACGATATTAACTTACTAATAGTGAAACAACGAGTAACATGCAAGGCACATTAACATTACGCTTTAGCTGCTAATCCATGGACGGATTATTGTAGTGTGCAAGGCACTGTTTCATACTGCCGACCAACTCACAGGGGAAGTCTCGATCAGACACGTCGTGTCGTCCCAACCGTCCTTATCCTTCACTGAGGAACGACTTTGATGCACATGTTGACGAAAATAAATAAAAAATGGACACGTACAAAATTAAATCACGATTCAGCTGCAGGAGGACATTATTTATCGAGTATATTATATAGGCCTATATCTACGTCAAAAAAGTATGGTCACCAACAGAGTGTGTCGAAGTTCATTGCTTCTAATTTGAAATAATACAGGAATAAATATTTATATTTGGTGACGAGACCACCTTGAAGTCTTGAAACAACCAAGAGGTGCCGCTTCAAAATGGTCTCACTAACTCATTCTTAGCCTTAATTATTATGAAATAATTATTATATAGCAACATTTCAATGTTAATAATGAAAAAATAACATTTCATTTAAAATTTGGTGACTACCCCTTGAGGTAAGCTGCTGCTGCTCTCTCTCTCTCTCTCTCTCTCTCTAACACCTAATATCCAGCTTCAGGCTATTGTCCGACACACGCCAGTATATGGTATTAGTTTCTAACAATAATACATCACGTGACCCTACCTCTAGCAACCGTAGCTCGCGCTAGTGCATGCAAGCTACCAACATGGCAACAACAAGAACTACTCGGTAAGGTAGTGAGTTTAGGTTGGTACTAGCCTGTAACACGTGTAGACACCACGGTCATTATGAACGGAATGGATTTGTCACTAAGTCGGTCACCACTAAAACGACCATAAAGTCAACAATTGAATACCGGTAGTAAATACAAAGGCCTACAGCTGGCCATTTTCAGTAAACAAAATAATAATAATTTAAACATCCTATACAATAAATGACCTACTTTCACGTCACTTGATAGCAGTATCTAAATAGGTCTCGAGAAGATTTAATTGACCTGGTATGACGCCACTAGAACACACGTTAAGCAGGGTTTCCAGTTACGATTATCCTCTACTGACCAATCACAAGCCAGTATTCAACTAAACAACATGGTGGCATTGACTCGTAGTTCAACTTTTGACGACCCCCGAAGTTATGTTTTTCCGCAGGTTTCCTGCAAACGTGCTTCCATTTGTTTTGTGTGAAAGTGCACCAACTTGTGATTTGACAGCTGAATTCCTCAATGCCTGTGCATTTAAAGGTAATAAAGGCTGCGGCCGTGACGTCACGGAAACGTTACGGTCCAGCGAAGAGGAAACAGACTTGCCAGAAATCGTTTCGGATGGATAACAAATCGGAACCAGAAATACTGCTTTCGGGTAAAACCCTACACGGCTCGGGAAAAAATTATTTCGATTGTTTCAAATTGGTGTTCAGAGCTGTGTAAGTCATTGAAAGTTCATATCAGAGTCAACACCTTATAGCATCAACCACAAATCTATTTGTAGACATATTTCGGATAAGAAATGTTCAAAAATGGCAAAATGGTCTTCTTGATTATGATGTGTCATTAAAATTTCCACTCATAAATTTAAAAAATCACCAAGGCTCTGATTTGTGATGTCAGTAGTCAGCTAATCGTGGTTAACGCTATCAACTGACAGACAATCGAGACAAACATGTCACTGTTCTATATACAATATACAAACAGAAATCTTTGTTGCACGTCTGTACACAATTACATCAAATCCAAAGACTTGATATAAAACCAGAAATTCTATAAAACTATAAGTCCTACTAAAAATAGGTCCCGGCCTATATACATGGCCGGCGTAGAATATTGAAATGTTACGTATTTGGTTCCACTGCCTGCGGAGTCAAGTGTTTCAGCAGTTGCTGTGTCTGGAGCCCCTCATGAGGGGTACGAGGAGGGCGGGCGCGCCTGCCTGGCGCAGGAACGGGTGCTGCAAAAGCTCGGTGGCGGTGGCCCGCTGCGCAGGGTCACGCACCAGCATGCGCTCCAGGAAGCTCTGCAGACGTGGAGACACCTGGCAGGCATAATGCAAAACACTCAACTCACATGTTTACAAGAAGGTACCAACTGACATAATAACCTAATAACCAACTGTCCTAAAAATCAACTGTTCTAAAAACCAACTGTCCTAAAAACCAACTTACTTAAACTTCTACTCCTTGAGCAATCTGTACAGAAGTGAAAATGGGAGGTTTGGCTCCTCCCCTTTCTGAGATTTCATTACACAAACCTTACCCACCTAACCCCTAACCATCACTAGAGCCTATGGAACACTCAATGAGTGGTAATAATGTGTAAAGGGGAGGAGTCAAATCCCTCAGTTTCACTTATGTACAGGTTACTCAAGAAATAAAAGTTTAGGTCCGTTGGTTTATAGTACAGTTGACCAATCCCCATGTTTGCAAAGTGGTGTGAAGTTGTTGCCGAGACACAAATATGTACGCCTTCTCAACGTTGAGTAAAGTATATATCTATGGACCGATGTACGAGTGATTGCCTACCTTGTGCGTGTTCTTGAGCTTTGGCGGCGGCATGTCTCGGATCCGTCTCATGGCCTGTAGCGGTGGCTCGTTGAAGAACGGGGGCTCTCCGTCCACCATCTCGATCACCATGATGCCTGCACAACAACGACAATAGAGCTCAAGCCACTGGGATAACAACAATAACAACATGAGCCACTGATACGCATAGTTCGTGTTGTTTTACATGGAATTCTACAATAGA
This sequence comes from Brachyptera putata, assembly GCA_907164805.1. Taxonomy (NCBI): domain Eukaryota; kingdom Metazoa; phylum Arthropoda; class Insecta; order Plecoptera; family Taeniopterygidae; genus Brachyptera; species Brachyptera putata. The sequence continues at coordinate 20,417,741 of OU015467.1, read as the reverse complement.
GCTCACTAAGCCTAGTTTGGAAAGCCACATAATAGACACGATAAATTCGAACAAACGTGAACACAAAATAAACTGTCATGAAATATAGTTTGAACAACATCATTAGGAAAAGGCCTAAAATACAATGAACCTTCAAAATAGAATTTAATAACTAATGGAGATACAGACAAAAAATGAAGATAAAAAGTGATGATTTATAATAAGTACTTGTACAAAATGAACACTTTTTCTCTTTTGTTACAAAAATGGCTAGTAGATACTAGATAGCGAGTACGTAGGAAAACAATTGTATGGATGTAAAACACACAAAAATAGTACAATTTGAATTTACATGCGAAGTAATCATATAGGGCCTACACTAGTATCCATTTATGTATTCATTTTCATTTGCACAGTGAAGCTTCGCTTCTATCTATTATATTCCAAGGGACAAGGAAAACGATCCATCCAGGAAAGTTGTAAGTTGGTTCAAGTCGGGTGGGACCAAATGAATGGTAGAAGTAGGAAATTGATGCGTAAAGGTTTCTCTGTCCGTACTAGGTTGATCGACTGAGACCTCTTGGCGTGGGCATATGATTGAATGAGACGAGAGGTTTGGGAAGGAGCCGGCCACGATGCACCTCGACGTCGAGAGACTTACCGAGCGACCAGACGTCGACCTCCGGCCCGTACGGCAGCCTTGAGATGACCTCGGGAGACATCCAATAGGGTGTGCCAACCAGAGACTTGCGCTTCGGCAGCTCCTGGGACACCTGCGCGCAGAACCCAAAGTCCGATAGCTTCACCTGCAACACAAGGTCAACGCAAGGTCAACACAAGGTCAATATACAGTCAACACACAGTCAATATTGTCTGTTGACTTTAGCACACCTTCGGCTAGGACAATAGCTATCTACGATGGATACGCAACTGAGCTCAACGTTGTTCTGGATCTATGAAACCGATTACATAAGGCACCAAGATCGACTACTCAGGCATTCAGCTAATTTGTAGGTAATCTATCCGGTGATTTCACAATCATCAATGTGACATTTACAATTGAATTTCCCTAGTATATAGTGAATAAGAATAATAGAAATCTAATTCATGCAAAGCTCAGTAAGTTGAAGTTGGCACATGTCTATAAATAAGTACATCTATACATAAATCTGTCCATAAATACATCTATACACATTGACAAAACTGAAAAACGTACTTTGTTTATGCCTATTGCTTAATGCCCATTGCCTAGTCTATTATACTGGAGTGTGTACGTACGAACAATTTACTAATGCTTCATTTTCAAAGCACACGAATCTGATTGATTCTTGATAATGAACTGAGATTTTTTAAAGTACAGTAAAACCTCTATAGGCCTACATCGTTCCTGGATCCATCGTTTTCCTGCATGTATCATTCATTTTTCCTCATCCCACTCCCATATAATCGATGTTGAATTTTCCTGGATGGATGGTTTTCCTGCATGGATAGTTTTATTTTCCTGGTCCCTTGAAAAATGATGGATAGAGGTTTCACTGTAGTTTCAAGTGATTGTACATTTGCTGATTAATAAATGTCAATCTTTTTTTAATTACCGCACACTACACCGGTAATTTCACGACACTACATGTGATACTGAATATTGTCTGGAACGTACCCTGCCGTCGGCTGCCAGCAGTATGGAGTCGCTCTTGATGTCGCGGTGGATGACGCCCTGCGAGTGGAGGTAGGCGAGCGCCTTGAGGCACTGCCGGCAAACGGTGGCGATCTGCTCCTCGTCCATCCGGCTGTGAGTCACCACGTCTGTTAGCGCTCCCCCCTCGAGGAACTCCATCACCACCCACAGCTCGTCCTCCACGAGGAAGCTGTCGTACATCTCGACGATGTTCGGGTGGTGGTAGTCGCGCATAATCACCACCTGAAACAACCAGCCACGTCAGTTCAAACCTAGGTCTACAAATAATTACGAGAATATATATATTTCTCAAAACCCAGATAACCAATTAGATTGGAAATAAATAACGAAGTACTGTACCACGAGAAACTATAAAACCCTAAATATTGGGCGTATACATGGTACATGTCAAAGAAACGCCGAGAGCTGAAGTGCTCTCGAAATATTGTCAGCATTCTAATGTGTTTTATTTCATTTCTACCATGTACACGTCCAATATTTAGGGTTTTATACAATTAGATTCGGCAAGGGAGTGTTTCCAACACTTCTTTCACGGCAGTCTTCTCATCAGTCGGTTCCTGCCAGGTCCGACTTCTTCTTGCTCTTCTTCACTACTACTATCCTCCGCTTCGTCTTTTCTTACTATGAGTTCCCTCCACCGTTCTCTATCTGCTCACCATCTCTCATCTACCACTTCCTCCCATTTTTCTCCTCGGTTGACTACCCCACACCTTACTCCCTCCTGCCACTTCTCTAGTTCTTAGCTTCATTGTTTTCTGCCATCTCGAACATTGCTCTCGGCATTCTCTACTTTTCCATTCGTCAAATATGCCCGTACCACCCAAGTCTCTCACTTTCCATTTTAAATGACAACTACTAGATTGAATTGTGAAACGATTAGATGAGTAATGAATGAAACAGGAAGATAGTGACATAATTTGTTTTGAATCTTCCGGATATCGAATGGGTATCATCAAGTTGAGAAAAATTGTTATCTCTTTCCTCGAATAACTATCAACAGTAAGTGGTGGTACAGCTTCCTGCCTCAGACTCACTAGTCTGAACGAATATGGAATTTTCGTGGATAATCCCATAGTTGTTGATCTAGAGTAACAGCTCCTGTCTTTCTAGTAGTTTGCTACAAACAGCTACATTCCATCATTAATACATATTATTTACCGCAATATGTTACTCTGTGGCCAGCTAGCGACATAAGCTCGTTCCGATCGGGCGGCTATATTGGACGTTAAAAACCAAGGCCTTCTATATTATTATGTATTATAGAATGGCTTAGAGGCTAGGTGTTGTCAGCCAAGGCCTTCTATACTATTACATCAGGCAATAATATAGAAGGCCTTGTGATAGCACAGATCTCTGTTTATGTGGTTGCTAGGCCCTAGTTCAAGTTGTCCAATATGGCGTAAACCGGTGTGACGTTTTCGAAATATGTACGCCTTCTTAACATTGAGTAGGCCTACATATCTCGGTAAGATAATATATATCTATGATTTCACATAAGAACAGGCCACCCGACTGAATGTGGATGCTGTGACGCCCGATGGACTGACCTCGTTGAAGAGCAGCTCTCGGCGCTGCTGTTTTCGCAGGTCCATCTTCTTGACGGCCACCTGTCGCGACGTGCTGCGCTCGGCCGCGATGCACACCGTGCCGGTCGAGCCCTCGCCGATCTTCATGAACTGGTCGAGGTTCTCTCGCGGGTCGCCAGGGCTCACCACCATCTGCAGCGCCGCGCGGAACTGCACACAAACGTACGTTACAACGAGTGTTTTACTCACTCTCTCGCTTCAACCAACCAACTTGTATTATTACGACTTGGGAATGTACCGTATTGTACCGTAATGATACCATAATGATTGACTGTCTATCCATTTTAAGCCCACTGCCTTCTTGAATACAGACACACAGAGAAGGTCTGAGGAACATGGCCTCTTTTATTTGACACATTAGATGGTCAGTTACAGCATTTGTGGCCTGTATAATTTAATTACAAGAAAATATATAGCTCATTGATGGCAAACACAATGAAAAAAATTGTTATAAATTTCAAAAATTCCAAAAATTTCATGCACGTACTTTCAAAAATTTAAATGTCTGAAATTCAAGCGTCACTTAACCGGTTGTGCATAGTTTAATAATGCTGCTAAACAACCCCACCAACAAATAGGTTATAAGGGGGTACAAATGAGCGGTTGATAATGAAACGATGAAGTGATGATAGGTGACAGGACGTTTACAAAAACACATGCCTTATGCGGGACTCGAACCCACGCCCGACGGTGACTTCAGTTTCCACCGTTAGCGATAGTTGACCGAGTCACCGGGGCGGCTCTTAGTTTTATTATTGTCTGGTGTTCGGGAGAGTGTCTGACTGGGAGTGGCCGTGTCGGGGGAGGGTCTGAATGCGGGAGTGACCGTGTCAGAGGAGTGCGTGATCTAGCAACAGTGCGAGCGTGTTGTCACTTACTCTCTCGTTTGCCACCTTCTCGGCACAGCGGTTAAAACAGAAGAGAACACACGCTTTAAACACGTCCACTTCACGAGCATCAAACAACTACCAAATGATCACACTTTTCTACATCATGAAAAAATGACAAAAATAATAGACGCTACGTTTACACGTCTATCTATATGGTACGATAATCAAGTGTATTATGGATAGAGGCATGTGAACGTGATTTTTTTTAAATTTTCATAGCATTTAAAAGTAGCACTTTGGTGCATTTATGATCTTAACAGGTTGTCTTTCATCCATAGCATTCATTGGGAATTGATTTTGTACCAAGTTTCAATGTTATTAAAGATACTAAAAAATTATCATCTTGAAACACTGTGCCTTTTAGCGCAATTACGCTCTGTAGCGTAACAATGGTACGGTACCGGTACAATCATTACATAACGTACAATAGGTGTACAGTGAAATCTCTATACATCGTTCCCAGATCCATCGTTTTCCTGCTAGTATCGTTCATTTTTCCTCACCCCACTCCCAAATAATCAACGTTGAATTTTCCTGGATGGATTATTTTCCTGTCCCTTGAAAAACGATCAATAGAGGTTTCACTGCATATGAGAAACAATTGATATTTTTAAAACAAGTGTCCATCTACGGGCTGAACCTTTGCCTCATCTGCCACCTGCATTTATTTGTAGATACACCTTGATTTCCCAAATTAATCAACTAATGTCACCCTTTTACACCTCATTAGATATAATTGTGAAAAAATAGTATCTAGGGTATAACGGTTTTATTTTGACCATAGCCCTTATGGCACCGGGTGGTAAGATGCTGCCCGGTGGCGCTAGGGAAATATGTAGATAAAGTAGTCACCTGTTCGTGCGTGAGCCGCTGCTGCTCGTGATGTTGCTTGCTGGCTGCTGATTGGCTGCTGATGCTGGCCGCCTTCATGTTCTGGTTCTGGTCGGCGCGCGCCTGTCCGCCCCCGTCCGACCCTGAGGCAGACAACCACACAGGTTACGCCACGCCACTCTCAACTCCACCCAACTCGTACCCATACAGTAGGATAACAGTGCACATTAAGAGCCCATGGCAGTCGATTTAGCGGAATATCAGTGTTTTGGTAATAACTTTCGAACGATAGGAGATATCGAAATTATGAAACAAGGAAACACAGATATTTTCAATACCTTCAAGATGGTGTAGATAATAACTATTCACCTCAAATTGCCTAACTGTCAGGCGTATATGGGTAAAAGACACATTCTTTAACCATATATGCCTGACAATTGTGTGATATGAGATAGATAGTTATTACTTACACCATCTTGAAGGTATTGAAAATATCTGTGTGTCGTTGTTTTCAGAATTTCGTTATCTTATAGCGTTCAAAAGTTGTCACTAAAACACTGATATTCCGCTAATCGACTCCCATGGACTCTCAATCATAGAGATCATCAAATGTCAATATTCCACAAGGATATATATTTTTGGTGTTCTTTATATTCACGGTAAATGTCCGTTTTAGAGTATTCAGCTACTTCGTGAAAATTTCTGATTCAAATTTTCGGTATTTTGAATTTTTGGTTTCGGTGTTCTGGGTTTGAGGACAATGAGCTGTATTAGTTTTGAAAAGTGTGTTCAAATATAAAATTATCGGAGAAACCAATAGGGTAAAGGAGGAAAGAATCACTATCTCTCTTCTCGAATAACATGCAACAGTACGGTACCGGTTACAAGTGATATTCGTACAGCTTCCTGCCTCAGACTCAAAATTCAGAAAGAATGAGGAATTTCCGTTGATACTCTCGTAGTTGTGATCTAGAGTTTGCAGCTCCTGTTTTTTAGTAGTTTGCTACAAAATAAAAATGCTACATTTCCCATGAAAATAGACCACCAAAACTGAATGTTTTTGTTATACTCCTCTAACTCTCATTACTGTCACTCGTCTATTGATTGAACCAGACTTTAAAGAGCGTCATGCCACACTGAGAGACTGACGCTGGGGATTGACGACATTGATATTGGCAGGTCTATTGTTTTACATATCAATTATAACAATATATCGACACACAAAAACCATTTGTTTCTGCTAGGCCCCTATAAATATTATAAAAGGGCATCTAAACACAGGTATCTGTACAGTATGAGCAGATCATAACCCAGCCCAGGTGGGATAGTGACTTGGTAACTGGCCCTGACAAGCAGTTAAGTAGCCTCACGAGAATGTTTCACTTGCCTGTTTTGCTGGCCAGACTGTGGTGCTGCGTGTGTGACAGCTGGGAGACGGGTCGCGTGATCTGCGGGCCGGGCTGGTTGTGGGGCGGGCGCAGCGGGTAGTTGAGAGTGTAAGGCCCCGGCCCCTCGGCGACGGGCGGGGCAGACTGGCTGCCGTTGCCGTTGTTGTGGAGATAGGGGGGCGGGCCGCGGTATTCAGATGCGTCCGAAGGAGCTACGGACGGGGAGCGGACTTCTTGGACGCGGTCTGCGCCGGGCTTGGCCTGAAACGGGATTAGATACCGAGTGGTCAACGACTGAAAAATCAGGTGTACACTTTGTCAAAAAAAACGGAGAAAAAAGAAAGAAATGAAAGAAAAATGAAAATATCAATAATAAAATAAAGAAAACACGAGAAATAAAAAAAATCACAAAAATCTAAAAATCGAGAAAATTACAAAAAATCGAAGTATTAATAAAAAATCACGAAGATCACGCAATAAAAAAAATCAAAAGATTACACAGAATCAGAAAAATCACATACCGGTAGGCCTACATTGATGAACAGCTGTCAAAATACAGACGTCAATGCAAAAACCATCAGATTCAAGTGAGTTTAGAATCCATAAAAACCAACAATTCTCAACATCCCGCAACTTTTTCTGATAGATACAAACAAGATCTTTCAGAAAACACCAAATACCAATTGGCCAAGATCAGTGTCACATGAAAATAACAGGTTGTACTTACATAACCTGGTTCCTGTCGGTCTCGTCTGTGATTGGGATATTGTGGAGTAGGTCCTGGCATTACCTCTCCCTCAGGAACAGAAGGGGGGACATTAGCATTCGACCTGTAATCTCTGCGTAATCTCGGAGGACTTGATGAGCGGAGAGAGTTCGATCGTGCGACATTAGACGTCTTTGGCAGTCCTTGGGCTGATCCGTTGAGTCGAGGATCTCCACGAACTATAGTCTTTAGATCTAAAATTTCTGTAGGAGTGATTTCGGACGGATCGACTAATGGCATTGGACGGTTTGTACTTTTGAGTATCTGATTATTTCCAACAATACTAGCCCATTGAAGTGGAAGTCCAACATAACGATTTTCTCGCTTATCAAAACCGGTGTGAACTCGATGCTCAAAGTTTGTTGGAGGAGAGATTAGAGGCTTCTTCTTTTTCTTGGCAAACATTGTGATGTCTGTGAGAACAAAAAAATAGGTTACTGGTTCATCTGGGTTAACATGGCTTCACAAGTCTTGGATAACCTCAATTGCAGTATTCTAGTAGAATCATCAGATTTGAAATACATCTCTTGTTACTGAATGTAGGCCTACTCTCAGGTTATCAGTTGGACTATTGTACAGTGTACTTATATAAAGGTACTCCATAGGGTTCATTGGTGTACTCTACAGAATGCTAATAATCACATCACACGCCCCAATTTCAGGTAACAACATTCCTACATTCCATAGGCCTCTTCTCGTTGACAGGTCGACCAATGTCAGAACTATGCTCATCACTTAAACATTCCACACGTACAACGAATAATACATTTAATCGGTAGAAATTGCGTAGTTGGACATTTTAAAAGTACTTACGTGTAGATTTCGGTAAACTTTGTTTTTCTGACCTTTTTTGTAATTAAATAACAGGTCCACAGCGACGCTTCCTTGAATAATAATCAGCCACCATGTTGGATGACACTTTGATAGCTTCAAGAAATCATAGCAGTTCCACCATCTTGACAGTGCTAAAATCAAGAACTACCAACAACGAAAGTAACAAAACTTGTTACCATTCTCTTTGCTTGTTACTTTACTTGGCGCTGGGCGGCGGTCTAGCGTACTAGGAGACCGATTGAATTTTATAAATGTATCTGTCGTTTGTTTATAAATTTATGAAAATATAGGTATAAGATATGTCTTAACCGTAGATAGGCCTACATGAATTAAGGTCCTAACTAGATGTATATAGCTCGTGCATTGCGACGTAGGCCTAGTGGCTAGACCTAATCGGAGTATGGTCCGCTCATAACCTCACTTGTCACTTGGCTTAGTTATTGAGAGGCTTGGGCATTGAATTTGTAATGACACATTCAATGGCTTAGGCATTGGCATGGGGCAAATTCAATGGCTTAGGCATTGGCATTAGGCAAATTCAATGGCTTAGGCCTAGGCATTGAGTCTAGACCGAGGGTATGGCCTAGTCGATGTTAATATTTTTGTACCCTGAAACGTTGAGTCGGGCTCGGGCTGAGCTAGGAGCTAGTGGGCATTGAATTGGGTATGTAGTGGAAGATTTAATGTAGGGCCTAGGCCTATTACATACATATTCCTTACAAAAGCTAGAATATCATTCTACTAGCAAGACCTCAAATGCCATTGGCTGGGCTGGCACAGATATAATAGAACTCAAATTGCTTGAACACAAAGTGCACTTTTGTATACTTAGAATCTGGTCCCTAATTGGCATTGGCAAGTTGAAACTTCGTAGAACTGTACTCAAAGTCTGAGGTTTAGGACTTGAAGATTTAGGTGTTGATATACTCGTTCCAGCGCTATGTCGGCCCACTTGTCGAGGCCGCACATGAGCAAAGTGTGCCGATTATGCCTGACAGTAGAAGAAGGCATGAGGTCCATCTTTGAGGAGGAGTCCTTCCTCGGTCACGTGGCGACCACTGCACAGCTGGAGGTATGCCTATTGTCCAAGTCCTGGCTTAGATTATCAGTGACATACTTCTTAAATAATCTAATTAATTTCAACTTGCCAACTGAAATGTGAAATTTGAATCATGTTGTCTTCTATTATCCTATACACCCATGGGTAAGTGACTGGATGATTGTTGAATTTATTGTAGGCCGTCGTTGTTTTCCATGTAAAACGGCTGGCTGATTTGTATTGAATGCATTTCAGATCTTGGAGGGCGACGGACTACCAGCCCAAGTGTGCAAACATTGCGAAGCCCAGCTGAATTTGATCTGGACCTTCAGACAACGTTGCCAGAATACAGATATAGTGCTTCGTCAGTGGCTCGACAAGGTATGCGTAGCAACTTGATAAATATCAGTTACGGTAGGTACTAAGATGGAGTGAAATTTATTTTATTTTTTATCGTAATAAATTTATATTTTGAACATATTTTTCTTTGTCTGTATGTGTATTATTACTGAGCTGTACCACTCTTTTCACATTCAAACGGCATTTTCCTATTGGTTTCAGGAAAGTACTTCTGGTCCTGAAGAACAACAATCAGAATCGACTTCGAATAGCCATTTCTACAACGTTAAAATAGAACCCGAAGTAACCGAAAGTGAATTCAGTCCCTCTTTTACAACGACAACTCTAAAACTAGAGACGGTGTCAGACTTTGAAATTAATCCCATAAATAACACGGAAGAGAATTGTAACCCAATTGATGACAGCGGCGGACGTTTGTATGGCGGTGAAGCGGAGAAAGACGACCACACCCATCTTTTCCAAGCCGAGTTGAGTGTAGTTTTTAACGAAGAGGAAGATCCGGAGGACGACCCTCTGAGCGTAACTCAGCCATGTACAGACTCGTCCTTGTTTACGTGTGATTTATGTCAACACGCGTTCTTCTCGAAGCAAGCTCTGACCCGTCACATGGGGTATCACTCGAAGGTTCCTGCCACGCAGAAGAGGGCTCGACACTGGTGTTTCGCATGCAGCAGTGTCTTCACCAAGAAGGTTGCGTTGGATGACCATATACTTAATGTACACACTAGAAAGAAAGTTAAGAAAAACACTAAAGACAAGCGTTACAGGTACAAGTGCAACAGGCCTATGTGCAATAAATCGTTCAATGTGAGGAGTTTCTACACGATTCACATGCTGACTCACAGAGACGAGGAAGACTCTTCGTAACGAGTTTAACAAGACTGAGAACTAGTTTGTGAGACTCGCAGATTGGTTCAGTTATTTTCATTGTTATTGTAGTTTATAGACCAGTGTAGGGCCAGTCTGATTAGTGACTAGCCCTACTGAATCTGTTGACCTCCCCCAGCTCAAATAACCTAGTTGGTGGTGGGGTCTTTGAGGAAACAATCGTGTCTGTTTAACGACTGAGGGGAACCACGAAGTAGGCCTACTGTGCGATTTACCTGTATATTGGGTTTAACGACGCACTGTACTGATGACTACGATCGATTGGTCCGGATGATAGATAAATGAGATGATGAGATGAAAGGTTATTTTATTAGGTGTTGCCAGATAGTGGGAAGGAGTCGGTCGTGGCCTAGGATTAACCATCCCAGTATTGACCTGAACGACAGAAGGAAACCACGAAAAAACCCTTGTCAGGATGGCCGACCATGGCGGGAATCAAATACCATTCTCCTGAACGACGGTTCAGTGTGCTAGCCACTCGACCACTCTTCTCAGTTTGATGTATCCAACGTACCGGTATTGGAAAGTGTAAGAGTGCACATTTGCGTCCCTGTCAAGTAGTTAATAATCATTTATTTCAACTTTTCCAGCTTGAAAGGTGAGCAGACTGCAATTTAATCATAAATTGAATCATTTTATGATCAACACGGCTGCCCCCGTGGCTCAGTCAACTATCTCTAGCGGTAAAAACTGAAGTCAGGTCGGGCGTGGGTTCGAGACCCGCATTAGGCATGGGTTTTTGTAAACGTCCTTTAACATATCATCATTTCATTGTTTCATTATCACCCGCTCATTTGTACCCCCGTATAACCTACCTATCGGTGGGGTCGTTAAGCAGCATTATAATAAAATAAATTATCAATATTTGGATTTGAAGCAGTGAACTCGCATTTAGTTTCTGCAGTGCGAATTCTGTTCTTCAAGCATAGACTTGACAATGACTTACGTGCATCACAAAGCGTATCGACTTGGCCTGTCACTTATCATGATATCCTCAATTGTTTTAGTCAGTTCTGATAAGGAAATGCCGGTGCACATTCTTCACACCGCCTTGTTATTGGTCCAGAGTTGCGGGCGTCCCGCGTATCACGGGTCACAGCTAGACAGCGTCTTGAAGCGTGTTAGATTGCCGTGTTTATCACCACGTTAAAACCGTTTCCGGCTGAAACGATTCCCATCTGTGTGAAGTCGGACTGTAACTACCCTAGAAATCTGTACTGCATGAAATGAGCAGGTTGGGTACTATCGGCCAGATTCGTTCGGGAGGGTTCGGCACTTTGGCCTGAGCCCGAGACAAGCAGATCATTCTATGCAGAGCAGATATGATTCTAGCAGATATGTTCATAATTCCACCACTCGTTGTGTCTAATTGGCTCACCTGCCTAGTGTGCTAGCGGGCAGGGTTTGATTCCTACGCTTTCCTTTTTTTTATCACTTTTTGAATATTATATAAATGCTTTTGGCCAAAGGTTATGGGTCGGGAAGATTTTTTCTTCTCAACTTATATTGTTTAGCGACCGATATTGGAATTATTCTTTATAACGTATCGCACAGGCCTACTAAGACATGACCGAATCAATGAACTACCAAATTAATTTGAGAATGTGATTGATTAGTTAATATTAGATACCGGTAACACAAACTTCACATCTTGATGAATTATTTTAAATTATTGTGCGTAAATCAAGGAATAATAATACGCCTTTACGTATGAAACAAATGTAGTTTTAACCTGTATCTTGAAGTGGGATGGATCCAAATTTTACCGCCATCCTTCTGTCAGTTGGTTGCGTCGGTTTTCGTTTAAAATTACCCTTTTTGGGCTAGCCTACATGCGTAAAACTGAATGAAGAAATAGTTTTGAATGATTTTAATCTTGAGTAGCCCCTATATACTGGGAAAACGCTGCACATGCGATGTAAGATGGGTGATCTAAGTCAATACTATACAGCATCGAGTTAGATGATAAGTGATGACACATGTGCGTGCCAAGTTTCAACACACTTTTTCCTTTCGTTTCACGTGTGGATTGCAAACAAAACAAAACATTCTTTTTTTTTCTAGTTTGGTAAAATTGAGTCTTCGTTGCGCTTATCTAGAAAGGAAATAAAACTTGTGACAATGAAATCAAATAATGTGAAATTGACGAAAGCTCCAACTGGTACCTTCTAGATAAAATGCCTCTACTAATCTTATATAGGCTCTCTAGGTTCAAATATTGAATGCAAATTTTGTATTGGCTTATAATCTGCAATCAATGAAGTCACACGTGCAATATACGTTGCATACGTTGCGTAAAATATACGTTATAATTTTAAGAAGCAATGTGAATAAGGGTATCTGGCTGGCAGGAATTTTCCTTAAATGGGACTGAAAACAATGGTTAAAAATCACAATATTTGTAACATTTTTGTTCTGTGGTCGAATTGGAAAAAATTAACCATAAACATAACCCTGTGCTCGAGACTACATTTGATAATTATTTTGTTAAAAAAAAAAGGAAATGTGTCGGGAGTTGAATCTTGGACCCAGCACGTAAGGCAGCTACGCTAAGAGTAGCGCCACACCGACATATTATACTCTTCCTACTGCTAATTTATTATATCGTAGCACGGGTCGCCTACTGAGTCATGACATCACCAATATTGGCGTTCCCGTTGGTCTCATTTAAAAACCAACTTGCAGAAAAATTCTCGCATCTGGCTGCTGATCTCAGGCCATCATCCCCCCCCCCCCCTATGAGCTATTGCTAGGTGTGACAGCAAGTACGCCACTGAAAGGGATAGCAATTGTCAAGTTTCAATGACAGTAACCTTGAAAGATTCTGTGTAGTGTTTATTGTCTGTCCAGTATTGCCATGTCTCCGTGTTATGTTGTATTATGTGCCATTTTACCTGGCGTATGTGGATAGATGAGTGAAGATCGAATTGTTATGTAAAATAAAATGAATGTTGACTTTATAAAAGATTCTTTTCATGGAATTGAAACGTCGAACAAAGTTCCATTGTCCGCTTGATTGTCTCAACCCTTATCTTGAAACCTTGAGACTTCTGTGCTTTTGAGTGGGTATGTGGCCTGAATGAAAGTAAGTAGAAAGTAAAGTGAGTAAAAGTAAATTGAAAGTGGAGAGGGTATACACAAAGGTGGGTCAGAGAGGATTCATCCAGAGGACCATAAGAGACTGGAACAAGCTTGAGGAAAAGGGAAGAACTCACGAAAGTGTTGTAGGAATAGATATGAGGAAGATAATTATGGCATCTTGTCACCGTACGCCACGCATATCTGCGACTGCGAGTATATAAAGAAAAATATGAAGAGTGTACAACACACGTACTACAGGAGCTAGTTCTCCGCAACACAGTGGCTTGGTAAGCTCAGGAGTAAGCTCAGTAAGTAGCTCGGGTTAAAACTGTTACCCACCTACAGGCTGGAACCAGAGTTGGGAATACAAATAACAAAATTGATCTGCAGGATGATTTCTTTACAGCCTTCGGCATTGGTTTTATCCATCTTACTTTATTGATTACTATATAGATGACTTTCTGGTCGTTTTTTATTATTATTTTAATATTCCTTTTCTTCTTTGTTTTCTTATTTACACGTTATACACATAGTTGATCTACTTATTTGTTTCTAGATTTAATAAACTTATATTTTGTTTTGCGTTTTATTGTTATGTTATTATTCTTTCAAAAATTTTATCATGGTTCCTTTCTATATTTTACATAATTGATTTTTATTCTGGGTTCAGCAAACTTGAATGTAAGTCAAACTTCATTGATGATTTATGTACATGAACAAGTAGATTTCAAACAAATATCTTGCTAATCTTACAACGCACATGCTGCGTTTGCCTAGCTTAATCATCCACATTTTCTTTTTAGAACTCATTTCAATGCTTTGACCTTGATTTATATTAGAACCCATGCTCTGATTATTCTCTTATGTCTATGTATTATAGTGATACCTTCTGGGTGTGATGTTTTGTTGTGGCTCATTTTTATGTTAATAATTGATCATTTTTTTTTCACTCTTCGACAAAGGCTACCATAGACGAGCTGAAACCCCAGTATATGCTTCGCTATGCTAGATACCTCATATAGAGGGTATAGAGCATGTAGAGAATATAAAGAGCGTTCTTTATACTATGCTTAAACGTTGGCAATAAAACTTTTTATCTTAGCATAATACTGAGTCGGTCCATTTGACAGGAGCTACCAAGTAGCGTGGTAGCAATTATGAAAATAGCTGCCACGTTACTTGGCAGCAAAAATGAAAAGTTGAACCAAGTTACTTGGTAGTAAATATTGAAAATTCCACCAAGTTACCTGGTAATAAGGTCTGCCATATAATAAACTAGATGAATATCGAATTTGATGTATGTCTGTAGAATATATCGACTGGCAACGCTCATAATTTGTGACAAGTAACTTGTCAATGATATACAATGTAAATATTCTAGAACAAGAATGTACTTGCTGAACAATAGAAGAAGGTCCTCTACCAACATAAAGAACTCAAATATCTCGGGCTATATTTGTACAGCTGCGGTAATTTTAGCGTCAATGACTGTTCACTTGAGATTTACTAATAGAAACACAACTCTGTCTTTCAAAAATGTTGTATTATTATTATTAGAAATAGGGTGACAATCCGTCCTAGAAAACCGGGATTGTCCCGGATTTCCATCTTTTGTCCCGGTGTCCCGAAAAGTTATTTCAGGACACGCATTTGTCCCGATTTTGGCAAAAGAACAAATCATTGGGTGAAGAATTTGCGGAAAACGTGGAATTTTGTCTCCTGTGTCAGCGGGTGACCATAAGACGTCCGGTTTTCCCAGGCTTGTCCTTGTCTTGAGCTTCCCATCCCGGCGTCCCGAGAAGTGTTCTCGGGATCATCAAATATCCCGGATTTTCAAAAAAGGCAGAAATATAAATAACTGGGTATTTTCATACTCAGTAAAATTCATCTAGGCCTACTTGTAGATTCATTTTCGTTTTTAATTAAAAAAAAAGCCAATATTTGTTGAATCAATTTTTAAATTGCACGTCCAATTCATATAACTGTCTCTATCATTAACATGTGTGGGCTACATTCTCAGAGTATGCAATTACTAGGCCTATATATAGAAAAAATATATTCTTGAATTTATATGACTATAGAAGACCAAAAAATTCCCCTGCGGAACTGTTGAGCCCTTTTTTTGGAATAAGTGATTTTGAGTTACTGGTAAGTGGTAAGTCCATATTTTCTAATATCTTCATTGAATAGTTTGGTCCCAGTTTAAATTTCAACACAAGCTAGTGTACTATATTTACTTAAAATAGTGCATTGCTATATTTGGTTAACCTAATTGACATTTGAACTGAAACTGAACATTTTATGGATTGGTCAGTGAAAAATTGAGTTTCATAATGTTCACTTTTTCATCTCGTTTACTGCGATCATTCAGTAGGAGAAATATTCATTTATAAATCCACACGTTTTCGAATTTTCAGGTGGCTGTGTCTGATCTTTTTGTACTACCGGATCGGTGGTTATTTAGGTAAAGTTTTTTCCTCGCAGATTATGCCCGTACTCATTTACTTTTAATTGATTTTAGTGTATAAAAGATTATTTAATGTTTTTGTTTTCTCACAAGCAAAAAACTTGACTCTTCTCAAACAGAAGTTATTTATTACACACGAAAGCAGAGTAGTCTCCGACCACGGCCTTGCTCCGACCCGCTCATCTTGCTATGCGGTTCTTCTGAAGAGCTCAACTGTCCTAGAAATGTCGTTTTACAGAGAACAATGGCATGAAACGTTTTCACTAAATTGCCTATCATGCCTAAGTGGTGAGTTATTGCAGTATTATTTGATCTACTTGGGGCTATAACACGTGAATGATAGTTACATATGTTATATACATCTGTGTCAAAGAACATACTATCTCAATAAATTTGATTTCCTCTGTTCACACATGTGCTTTTCTTTAGGACCCTTGGCATGTAGGCCAAGTAGGCCTAGGCCCTATGTGTGAATTGATCTCACAAAATGGTAGAAACTCAATGATCTTGTTGAAATTTAACTGGTACTATTATAAAATCAATGGCCTAGGTCGTACTAGGCTAGGCAAAGATATTATTAGGCTTATACTTGTATAATAGCCTACGGTACACCTCTGACAAATGAGGCCTAGGCCCAGGCCCTAGTCATCTAGTTATTTTCCAGTAGGTCCTTGTGCCTAGGTTATTTCTCCACTCAATATAAATGTATAAATTCAAACTAAATTTGTGAATAATATAACGTCCATCTATCTAGGCCAATATTTTCAACTTCTGACCACAGTAGGCCTAGGACTAGGCTATTCATTATCACTAGTAAAATACGCATTTGACAATGCTTATGACTTTCCTCTACATCTATGTACGTTTTACAGTGTAGGAAGTTCATGGCTCACCAGTAGCTCGAGGCCTACTTGGCCCGAATGAGACAAAGACTTCGGTGAAGCAGCGCCGAGCTTACGACCAGGCAAACGACTACAATCCACAAATGGCACATCTGAGGTTCAGCGAGCAACGGAACATCGTTATCATGGCGGCAATTAAACTGTAGGTTAATGCTTAGTTAGTCCACGTTCTTGAAACAGCAAGGGGGATCAGAATACTTTGTCTATGGTAAAGACCCTGTGTCGTGGTCTATTCCCCGCATGTTTTCTTTAATTGAGATAGGCTGCAGAATATTTATATCAATTTCAAATTAGAAAAAGAGAGAATTTTTTCATTTGTGAGGGTGTAGTCGAGCGAGTTTGTCATTTAGCCGTCTAGCGAGGGAATGCGAGAGAAAGGTTAGCAAAGTGAAGGCTTAACCACATCTTTTTTAAACGTAACGTTTATCGTTTGATAATTAGCCCTACTATTACAATTTAAAATTACAACAATGTGTTAGCTGTCACTTGATAGAATCTGACTTTATTCTCGGGTTCTATTCAAACTTTCATCATTTGATTCAGGCCTACCATTTGTAGGATTATTACAGGCTAGAGAGCATTTTATGGCCAGAACACAGACATAGTAAGACATTGAAATGAAAGTAATTATACTGTCAATTGTTGCTATTGTATTAAATCATTAAATTCGAACTGGTACTCCATTAAATTTCCAGCAATTGAATATGATTATTATATAATTATTGTATTTATTTTATATATGTAATGAATATTAAATGCCTTCCGCACAAGAGCTTCCGCTTCTTTTCCTGTTGTGCTGCGGCCAAAGACATATCTCCAAGACTAGAGGCACGTTTTCATGGCTCGCAGTAGGCTTTTTTCTGGCCAATCAGAATAGATGAAATTCCTGCCGCTTGCACTTGTTGCTCTCTGCCGTGAGACCGAATGAATCCAACTTTGGAAAAAAGCGCAGCAGGTGAATTCTCTCTCATACAAGAAGTAGGGTTATGTCGAAATATTACTTACAAAACTACTTTTCAAATATTATATAATGTATTTGCGTGCCACATAAATACGATGCTGTTCACTTCGCCGTTGAATTACTCGGTCTCTTTACACTTGTCAAGTTAGGCTTATGTTAACCACTTGACAGCCAGGTTATGAAACCACTACCGTACCCTACTTCCCAGGCCGAGTTCTTCCCGGTTAGATCGCACACATAATTGTGCTTAGATAACCATTCATAACATACATAACATGAAAAAATGGTTTCATTGTATTCAATGTATTGACATATTGTTGCACTTGATGGGCAGAAGAATAAATTTGCCAATATTACTTTCATTTAGCATACAAAGGCTTGTCAGTTTGACACATATAGCCTAGAATAAGGTTTTGGAATAACAGCTGACTGTATTTCATCATTTTCCTATACATTAGCGTATTCTGTCAGCGAAAAGAACTTACCGTATTGTCCCGAATATAAGCTGACCCCCAAACTTTTAGATCAACAATTGAAAAAAGGGTTCATCTCCTCCCCACGTAAATCATCACTCTTCCGAGTTAGAATTTAGTCAATTTCGTATTGCGCGCGTGAGGAAGCTATGCCAACTGCGTGTGAGAAACCGTTGCTAGGGCCTCACGATCGTGTGTACTCGGCTAGTGCCGATGACGCGCGATCGTCATATAGCCCGCCCACTCGTCAAGGTCTGACAAGACAATGCAGCTGACAGCTCAACGTGCCTTTGTTTATTACTGCGCGTCAAATAAAATTGATAGATAATGGGAAACTGATGCTTCTTCATGATAAAACATTTATTAAACGTGTTTTTAGTGCAATATTTTGCAGTTTCAAGTTGATTTCATTGTTAAAAGTGTGCATGCGCCCTATCATATTTAGTAAAAAACGTGTTTTTGACCGATTTTAGGCCGAGATCCGCATATAAGCCGATGGTGACTTTTGGACTCGCAATTCCGAGAAAAACCCTCGGCTTATATTCGGGACAATACGGTATGTCAGTACAAGTCCCATGTATATATGACAGTCACTTTGTCGAGACTTTGAATGAAACGTATTGGAAAGTTTGATGACACGTAAATGCGCCCGCGGGCAAAATGAGTGATAGAAAATTGATATAAACAGGAGTACTTGAGTATTCTGTTCTAATTTTCAAGCATCTTGGAATGCATGCACAGCGTATTGAAAAAAAATCACAAGTATTTTAATTCAATTTAATACAGTCCCTGAATTTTAGATGTAATCATTTCAATCAGTTTTGCACGTTAGAAGATTTGTACGCAAGCAAGTGCCCCTAGGCTGTAGTTTAGTTTAGGTAACTAGGAAAACGCCATGTGCGTTGTTAGATGAGCGGATAGTAATAGTATGGGTAAAAATGGGTAAAAACTGCTTCGAGTGGTACCAATTTAGCACATTTTATGTTTTTTCTTCAATATGGCTGACCCGATCAAGCGAAAAATTTCCAGAATGTGTATCAAAATGTAATTCAACTTCACGCAAAATTTCATTTTTTGGAAAGAAAATATTTTCTTTTTTTTCCGTTGTGTTCTTCTAACGGGTATTTTTTAAATTTCTAAAATTCATAAAAAAAAAGTTACCTCCCGATAATGCCACAAAACTATACAGATCTTAGTTGGATGAGGAACCATATTGAATTTTGTTTTGCAGTTGATAGCTGTAGTAACCGTTCAACCTGTGGAGGACCGACAAAAAAACATATAAAAAAAAAAATGAAAACAAACACCAGTTTTCTTCAGTATGTCAAATTGAATCCTCGCTAAAGCTCGTCTAACAATGCAAAATTCTGGCGTTGATCATATTGGCAGTTGGCCCCCTTGGTAACTCAGTCAGCTGAGGGTGCGCTTCAGATATTGAAGTCACCGGCGGCATGCTTATAGAGCATACCATTGTTGCATTTAGAGCGACATGAGCCGAATAGAAATGTGACGTCTGGTAAGTTACTAAAAGATTTATTCTCCATTGTTGCAGGTTTTGCGAGCACTTGACAGCCGCAGGTTCTACGACAACAACGCGGTTGTTCAACCGTCGAGCCCGCTGCGTCTCAAGGTCGAGCGGCGTGACTTCATCCAGTGGAGGTAAGCTTGCTGTCAACGTCAATGGGTTATCAATTGAATGTAACGTCAACCTACTCGCTATTTCCCGAGTTTTTCTTCACCTGTAGGCGCCACAAGAAATTTATATTGAATATTACTAGGAAAACGCCGTATATGCGTTGTTGGACGAGCGGATAGTAATAGTATGGGTGAAAATGTGTAAAAACTGCTTCGAGTGATACAAATTTAGCACATTTCATGTTTTTTCTTTAAAATGGCTGACCCGATCAAGCTGAAAATTTCCAGAAATGTGTATCAAAATGTAATTCAACTTCACGCAAAATTTCATTCTTTTAGAAAATGAAAATATTTTCTTGTTTTTCCGCCGTGTTATTCTAACGGGTATTTTTTAAATTTCTAAAATTCATAAAAAAAAAAGTTACCACCCAATAATGCCACAAAACTATACAGATCTAAGTTAGATGAGGAACCATATTGAAAAAAAGTTTGAAGCTGATAGCCGTAGGCCTAGCCGTTTGACCTGTGGAGAACCGACAAAAAAACATGAAAAAAACCAAAAAAAACTTGAAAACAAACACCAATTTTTTTCAATATGTCAAATTGAATCCTCGCTAAAGCTCGTCTAACAATGCAAAATTCTGGGGTTGATCATTGGCAGCTGGCCCCCTTTGAGGCACCGCTTCAGATATTGAAGTCACCGGCGGCATGCTTATAGAGCATACCGTTGTTACATTAGAGCGACACGAGCAGAATAGAAAAATGACGTCTGGTAAGTTACTATAAGATCCATTTTCCATTGTTGCAGGTTTTGCGAGCGCTTGACAGCCGCAGGTTCTACGACGACAACGCGGTTTCTCAACCGTCGAGCCTGCTGCGTCTCGAGGTCGAGCGGCGTGACTTCATCCAGTCGAGGTAAGCTTGCTGTCAACGTCAATGCGTTATCAATTGAATGTAACGTCAGCCTACTTGCTATTTCCTTGGTTTTTCAGTTTTTGTTTCTTAGTGTCTAATCAAGTTTTTAAATGATATATTGTGAGGGATTCATTTTGTGAATTAGTTATCATCTCTCCGTGTGATCCGGGAGGCGAGGTGTTTCCGGACCCGGTTCGATCCCTGCTGCCGTCCATCTTTACAGAGGCTTTTCGTGCTTTCCTGCTGTAGTCTGAGATAATGCCGGGATGGTTCTCACATGAAGAAAGCTTCATTCCATCATCTCATTAATCATCCATCCGACGCCAATAGATCTTTTTTATCATACAGTGCGTCATTAACCCAATATAGGCCCTGTATATAAAAAAATTACCCAAGAAACCTTTATCTCATCATCCCATCAATCATCCATCCGACGCCAATAGATCTATGCTATCATTATAGTGGGTCGTTGAACCCAATATTGAAAAAAAATACTCGAGAAACCATCATCTCATTAATCATCCATACGATGCCAATAGATCTTCATTATCATTACACTGCGTCTTTAACCCAATATATATAAAAAAATTCCCAAGAAACCTTCAACTCATCATCCCATCATATCAATAATCATCCATCCGACGCCAATAGATTTTCGCAATCAATACAGTGCGTCGTTGAACCTGATATTTAAGAAAAATACCCAAGAAACCTTCATCCCATCATCCATCCGACGCCAATAGATCTTCACAATCATTACAGTGCATCGTTGAACCCAATATATAAAAAAAATACCCAAGAAACCTTCGTTTCATCAATCATCCATCCGACGCCAATAGATCTTTGCTATCATACAGTGCGTCATTAACCCAATATATATACATATATATACAAAAATTACCCAAAAAACCTTCATCTCATCATCCCATCATCTCATTATTCATCCATCTGACGCCAATAGATCTTCACTATCATTACAGTGCGCCTTTAAGCCAATATATATATGAAAAAATTACCCAAGAAACCTTCATCTCATCATCCTATCATCTCATTAATCATCCATCTGACGCCAATAGATCTTTGCTATCATCATAGTGAGTCGTTGAACCCAATATTAAAAAAAAACTCGAGAAACCATCATCTCATTAATCATCCATCCGACGCCAATAGATCTTCATTATCATTACAGTGCGTCTTTAACCCAATATATATAAAACAATTACCCAAGAAACCTTCAACTCATCATCCCATCATATCAATAATCATCCATCCGACGCCAATAGATTTTCGCAATCAATACAGTGCGTCGTTGAACCCAATATTAAAAAAAACACCCAAGAAAACTTCATCGCATCATCCATCCAACGCCAATAGATCTTCGCAATCATTACAGTGCATCGTTGAACCCAATATATAAAAAAATACCCAAGAAACCTTCATCTCATCGATCATCCATCCAACGCCAATAGATCTTTGCTTTCATACAGTGCGTCGTTAACCCAATATATATATATATATATATATACAAAAATTACCCAAAAAACCTTCATCTCATCATCCCATTAATCATCCATCCGACGCCAATAGATCTTCACTATCATAACAGTGCGTCTTTAACCCAATGTGTATAAAAAAAATACCCAAGAAACCTTTAACTCATCATCCCATCATCTCATTAATCATCCATCCGACGCCAATAGATCTTCGCTATCATTACAGTGCGCTGTTAAACCCAATAAATATTTTTAAAAAACAAGAAACCTTCATCTCATAATCCAACCGACGCCAATAGATCTTCGCTATCATTACAGTGCGTCTTTAACCCAATATAAATTAGAAAATAAAATCAAGCTGTACTTGCATGCCATTAAGGGGGGACTCGGGTGAAAATCCTGTCTGTGTCAATATTTATTTTATACACTTCAAAATTGGAACATAGACAACTATGATGGCAAAACTGAAAACTGTGTTTTTTTTAAAAATAGCATTTTGAATCAAATTAATCTGGGAGGAATTTTTTATCTCCTTTTTAGATCAGATAACAAAAAATGATATGTCCAACCCTTTATGAAGTAACAATGAGCAATTACAAAAAACATCAAGACAATTGAACAATATATTTTGTAGACGTAGCACAAAAAACATGTATTGGAGTAAATGCCCTCTGAAGATTGACAATGTAAATTCCTATATTGAAAATAAGTAGACGGTTCGATGCACAGTGATATTAAGTAATTCATCTCGGGTATGACCATTGATATATTTCAATATTTTGAAACAAATTACTCGAAAAGACATGAAAATCAATAATTATTCAAAATACTATATACAAATACTAATACATACTGTATTTCTCGGTAATGTTCACGACAACGTTAAACTTGATATTTAACAGTAGCAGTAACGTAGAAGTTTGCAAACTCCAAACTTGATATCTTGAAAGGAAAACGTAGGAATCGACCAATCTGTGCCTAGTTCAAACATACGGTTGATGGCCACTTTGTCAAAATCTGTATAGCCCGTTGTCTTGACAACTAATAACAATATAGGGAACAATACTTGCTGCTGAGTGAATGAATTACGACATTGTCGAAACTGTAATGATTCTATATTTTCTCGTAATATATGTCGCAAATCATGTAGAAATAATTAAAAGCTCTCATCAGACTTTAGAGACACAACTTTCAGGTTATGTTGCACTTGAAGTGACAGCTGATGGGTAGACCTGTTTTAACGGGTTGAAATTAGATGTAGGAATAGTGTTGTGAATTGGGTAGCATTTTAGTAAGTTTACAGCCTCGAGGCGAAGGAATAAGTTTAATGTCACGTTGAATTGTGAATGGTATTTTTTCCCTTAACTTGAAGGTGTCCAACCTTACCTGAACCTTAACCGCATGTCATTGAAAAGTACCCCGAAGCTCGTCACGCGACCAAGTACCTTTATTCCGATATACGCTCTTCAGCGTCCCCGATACCAAATCGATGGTTATTTGGGAAAATTTTAGAAAATTACAATAGGCCTATAGATACAATAAAATATACAGTATAGACATAGAATATAGATAGTCTATAAAATGCAGGCTTTAAGGTGTATATAATGTGTAATTGGAGTGGTAAGATCGCCCTTGTGGTGCTCCGTTCAAACGATCCCATCTTTCGTACATAGCCTTAATTGGGGAACAATGATTTTGTATCAAGTTTTGATGTTATTATTATTTTTTTTTTTTTCAATTTTCAATATGTTTTAACATTGTATTCGTAGACCCTCAAAGTTATATCGACTTGTCTCTGAAGGTCTACTGAAGTGTTTAAACTAATAAACATGCATACAGAAAATAAAACAGATAATCAAGACAGAGCAGAAATTATTTCAATAATAAATTGGGAGAAAAAATAAAAACAATGCCAACTATACATTCAAACTTGAAACAATCAAGCAAGACTAGAAAAAAATATAGATGCGAATGCTAAAGAACAAAAGAACAAAACGAAAAAGTTATTATACCCTATTTGCTGAGACATATTTTATTGTTGTAGAACCCATTTTTTCATTTCTGTTTTTAGTATAGATGATTTATCAAAAAGTAACAATTCAGTCGGGATTTTGTTGAATAATTTTGGAATTAAAAACTCTTTTCCTGATTTCCACATGAATTTTGGCTTATTTGTTCCAGCAATTAGTCCTTATGTCTAGTTCCATGTGGATGCACAGCAGTAGTTTTATGTTCTTTGGTGAAATAATTAGTAACAATAAATGTGTACAAGTGAAGCTTTGTGACAGAAAGTAAATTACAATTTGAACTTGAAATATTATTTTTGGACGATATTATTTTAAAGATTCTTCATTGTATGTTTTCTATCTTGTTAACATAACTCTTAGTTGTGCACCCCCATGATGAAATACCGTACATAATTACTGACTCAATGAGCGCGTGGTACACAATTTTCAATGTTTGACAATTTACATATGGTTTAAGAAAACGAATGCTATACATTCCTGAACGCAGTCGGTTGCATACATAGTCTATGTGAATATTCCATTTAAACTGGTTGTCTATAATAACCCCTAGATATGTATGCTGACTTGTATTTGTTATTTTTACAGAGCAATTGCAATGTACTCCAAAATTATAACAATCTTTCCTGAAATGTTTATGCAAACAAGCATAATCATGATATATCAAATTTACTTGTTCTAATAATTTAAATGGTGAATGTATATAAATGTATATATTCATATAATTCAATTGTTTTAATCTAGAATTAGTTATTAGGCCATTATTATATATATGATTCACGGTTGATATTAACCTTGTATGAATAATCTTTTGTTTTAGAATTGGGAGCCGGAAGAGTTCAATATCACACTGCTGCCGCCCCGGCCAGCAGCAGCCATCTTGATTATTGGAAAATGAAGATTGATGATGTGTGGTAGCCGACTCCATTGATTACGGTAAGAATGAAAGACAATTGAAGGGTACACGGAGATTACGATACAAGACACATTTAAAAAAATAGATAGTTGGAACAGTGTTTTTCGCAAGCTTTCTGAATATGTATCGAGATTTTTGATAACAATTAGATACAAGTCCACAAAAAATCTAGTTGAAATATCGATCTCTATAGAAATAAACGTGGTTCTGAACTTAGAATTGTATTCATCTCAAAACTGACAACGTGCGACTTGTATCGTTATTTCCGTGTACCATCCAATTGAAATGTGCAGTAAACCCTCGTTAATTCAAAATCAAAGAGACCAAAAAAGATGATTTCGATTTTAAAAAATTCGTATCAACCAAAAAACGAGTTTTCGACGAGAATGGTCACTTTTCCCGCTTAGAATTCAGTCAATTTCGTACTCGGCCCGAGAGAAAGCAACGTTCAGTGAGGCCTTGGCAACAGTTTCTATTCCGTAGTTTTTGCCGGTATCATAGCTGCTATGCCATTACAGGCTGAATTGATTCGACAAGACTGTTTTCTAACTGTCTGATGAACGTAGTCGAAGACTGTTTTAGTCTTCGTCCTGGTCTTGCTTCGGATGCTACGATTCACAGCTGTCGTAGTTTTGGTTTCGGTCTCAAGCTCGTCCTTCAGTTCAACTTGATTCCATTTCGTTGCAATAAAAACTAGGTGCTCCCAAGAATAACGAGTCGGATGCTTTGAATAATCAGAATAGTTGCGGCAAGGTGGCTTTGAGGACGGCCAAAATCAATTACGCCTACGCACTCTTGGAAGTTTTGAACAGTTATAATTACTGTACCGTATTCAATTGTGAACAGAGATGGTTCCAGGATCGGTAAAACGCTAAAACTCTCATTAAACTGTTGTGAATGGATGTACGGTACGGTAAAAATTATAGTATCTAGGCATTAGTCCATATGACATATCTTGGGCCTACTAACTCAAACCAGCATCAGAAAATACTAGACACCAAACAAAATAACCTATAACTAGCATGCTTTATATGTCCAGTTCATATTGATATAGCAAATAGTTTTCAAATTTACCGCTAGATGTACTAATTACGTTACGGTCAGCGCTGGACCTTACATCGTAGTGTCTGAACTAAAACATTGATATCTTGAAAACTGCTTATCCACCCAACACAAAACTTTCTGTCCAGGCTCATGCCGGGATGGTTCCTACAATAAGTCTGCCATGACCGCTTCCTTCCCATTACTCAAAAACCTTTTTATCTCATCACCTCATTAATCATCCATCCAACGCCATTAGATCTATTTCATAACAGTGCGTCGTTGAACCCAATATAAAAAAGAAACTTTCTGTACTTTTAGTTACCAGTACTGGTATATCTAAATAGATGAACTACACCAAATATTGAAATTTCTAAAAATGAGTAATTGACCTTTGACCTCATCAAGATATACTAGCTCGTTTTGGTGTTGTGTAACATGTTTCAAATGTAACTGATCACATGTAGATCATTTCCAATGACATCTTGAGACGTCCGCTGCTGTGCGCCAGGGGAGCGGTGTGGGATTTAGTAAAGACAATAATATGCATGAAATAAAAGGAAGGGACCAGCACATGCAGCACAGTGGTTAACGCTCGCTTCATGTGATCCACTTCACTATCCACATCCACAATACACTTCAATTTACAATACATCACCCAATCGCTCACAAGTGTTTACAAAATTACTAATAATTTTTCTAAAGACACCGGTTAATGTTGTGCTGGCCCACACACTCATTGTCGCACACGTTATTTTCATTTTCAAAACCCTTGTATTGATCAAACGAACTTCTTTCACCCGCCGCTCTTTGTATTTACCGCAACCACAGTTGCGAGAACTACCTCTCTCGTGACCTTCACTTCTAGCTACCCCCGTCACTCGCGTTCCCTCCCTCTCGGTGGTTGATAAAACAACTCAATCAACTGTGTGATTAACCGCCACGGTGGCTAAGTCAACTATCGATAGCGGTAGAAACTGAAGTCACCGTTGGGCGTGGGTTCGAGTCCTGCATAAGGCATGGGTTTTTGTGAACGTCCTTTCACCTATCATAACTTCACAGCTTCATTATCATCCGCTCATTCATACCCCCGAATAACAATAACCTAGCTGTTGGTGGGGTCGTTAAGCATCATTAAAAATAACTGGGTGATTGAAAAAAAAAACGACTTGAAATGAATTAGACATAAAAATAGGACTAATTAAACTAAAGGGAAGAAGGATGAAATTGGACCAGGACAACTCTCACCATGAGGGAAGTCAGACAGGTCAATCTGTGGCGGTGCGTGACCGGGGCATCAGGAGGTCAAATTTTGACGATCCCATATCTCGGAAACTAATGTTCCACGGAAAAATGTGAAGAAACACGTAATTATTCTTAGCGATGATGTCAGTACGTGTGCCGAATTTCATCAAAATCGGAGATGGTCGCCAATAATTCATCAGTTGATTTGTTATGGAATGCTATAAGCAGGAGAACTATGGATCCTGGAACGATTGGTTTAAATATTACGCCCCCATTAAACTTGTAATATAATTTTCACGTATGTTCATTTTGAATTCTAGATGAGTTTGTTATTAATATTTGTCTCATCGATGTTGTGATTGTCGTCAGATGTCCGGTGGATGGTGCATTATGCCCCTCCTGTCTCCCGTCTCGCTCTCTTCGACCTTCGTTGGCTGTGACCTTGGATCTGGCTGTCGACGGAACACTGTCTCAGGTAAGACCTAGATCGACTTCAACACTGTGCGTGAGCAGGGCCGTTTTAGGACATCTTGCGCCCCAGGCCTGACGTCCTCCCCCCCCCCCCCCCCCCCTCCGCCTCATCATCAAGTAGGGCCAGGGTAATTGATTCAGAATAGCACAATAGCTCAGAAATATAACGAGCACTAGGTTTTCGTCCAGACGCACATTTATGATTATTGGTTTGGGCTATTGCCGTATCAATGAGTGTATCCAACCTAAGAAATGAGAAGGATAATTTTATAAACTTTTGACCGTTACTAATGTGTATATTTAAATAATGATATTGAAATTTATTAAAACTTGCCGACAATAACAAGCAACCAATGAACAGTTTTCAAACAGCACTTTTATGATTTAGATGAGAGATTAGCGTCCGGAGCTTCACGTTTTAGGCACCTAGTTCAAATATCATTTCGGTCAGGATATTGCTGTACTCATTTTGTTCGAGGTATAGTTTAAAAATTGTATTTTTTCTTCTCCCAAATTTGTAATAATGTTCATCATTTTATGTTTTACATCCAGTGAGATATAGTTTAGAAGTGATTTCATTTTTCAAATTCAAAATTTAAAAAACGTGAATGTAAATTATATTGGAATACACATTTCTTTTGTATATACACGTATTTTTTAGTTTGTAAGGGGCTGACACCCTTAAAATTCCCCCCCTCCCCCAATAGAATTTGCCACCCTAGGCCCAGGCTTCGTGGGCCTAGGCCTTGATATGGCCGTGGGTGGTAAGTCTGGGTGTAAAATGGTTCCTGTGGCTGTTGAATTTGGATTCTCATTCACAAGTACGGACAAAATATAAAATATTTGAGAAACAGAGAAAGCAGATTAGTCTATTGCTGAACTGCCATCCAGGACCCTTACCTAATAAATGTCATGCTAGTGCTTGCTAGCTCCAATAGACTAGTGCTATGATTGGTTAATTCCACTACAAGAGTTACCTGTCATGGCAACGTGTGTACTCTGTGTATTTCCATTGTTGTTAGCACAAAATCCTGGCCCTGCTGATGAGGCGGGTTTCGAAATGTCACAAATTATTGCAGTCTTGAGAGCCGTGAATTTTGTTTCGTATTGTACTGTCATTGTTGGTAGCTTTTCAAGTAAACATTGAGCAATCAAAGTCCCAGCCTTTTGAAGCTAGCTAGGCCAAGCACGTTATTCTAAGTGGTTTATTAGGGAAGGGTCAAGGAGACCGGGGTTCGATTCCTGTCACGGTCGATAGTCCTGACTGAGATGGGCGGATCAGTGGCTAGCACGCCGAACCGTCACTTGGGAGACCAGGGTTTGTTTCCCGCCATGGTCCACCATCCTGACAATGTGCATCTGGTTTCCCTCTATCGTTCAGGTCAATACTGGGGTGGTTCTTTAGTCCTTGATCTACTGCCCACTTTTCAAAAATACTTGTAGAAATGAATTTTCGTCTCATCTTGCCATCATCTCATTGATCACTCACCGACGCTGATAGATTTTAGTCATGTTACAGTAGGTCGTTAACCCCAATATAATATACCAGCTGTATCTTTTGATGATATCTGATAAGTTATTCGCACTAATCACTGCTGCAAGCCTGATTATTCATTTTCATTTTTCTCTTCAATATATTGCATTCTCTTTGCCAGTGGAATAGAACCTGGATTTGCTCCCCCCTGCCTAAAAAAAGTCCCTGGGCCCTTTCCGGCTCGTTATGTTGGTACTAAAGCTTGGAAAATTATAATGATTTACTTTTTCCCGGGCAAGGAAACCCTTTAAAACCCCCAAGGGGTTTTCCGTTGTTTAGGGTTTGGTTTTACTTTTTTTCAGAAAAAGGGCCCCGCAAATCCAGGTTTCCGCAAGATCAAGTCAAACAAATTTTGGGAACCCAAAATTTAAAGTTGGATGTTTAATTTACGCAAGGGGGTGGGTTTCGGTTTGGTAAGAAAGTGTAAAACAAACCGAACCAGGGTTTCCCGCCTCCAGGAAAAGATGGGGTTTGGGGTTCAATTGGGAAAAAACCGTCAACCCGCTGTCCCAAATTTGAAAACTTTTGGGCTCCTCCCCGTTTTTAAAAAATTGAACCCCCCAAAAATTTATTGGGTTTTATGATTTTTGTTCCCAAGACGGTATAATTATTAACGAAGGTAAAAGGTTTCCCCAAGACCGATTGTTTATCCCCCCCCCCGAGCCTTTTAATTACTCTCGGTTTTCACCCGCAAGGAGGGGTTTAGGGGATTTAAGGGGGTTTTGGAAGGAAATTTCCTGGGTTTAACCATTGGGTGGCCCCCCGTACTTTTCCGAGAAACTACCCGGGGGGGTCCCGGGGAGTTTAAACAAAGGTCCTTCCCCACAACCCCCTTTCCGGAATCCGGGAATCTGAGTGGAAAACAAAATTAAATTTTTCAAAACCGGGTTTAAACATCATTCAAACCAAATTTTTTGAAAAAGGCCCCCCACCCAAAAACCAATTTAAAACAAACCCAAATTTTACCCCAAAAAAGGGTTTTTTTTTCCTTTGGGATTTTCACCAAATTTTAAACCCAGAATATTTGTGTTGGGTTGATCCCCTGGTTAAAACCGAAATGGGGAAAACAACAAAAATTTTGGGGCCTTTTTCCCCGGTGGGGGCATTTTAAGGGAGGCCTTTTAATTTTATAAAATGGGGCGGGCTGCACGAGGTCAGTTTACCCACATAACGGTGCACTTACGCGCTATCTCGTAATTGCCACGATGGTCCAAGGAGTGAGTCTTCAAGGTAAGCTGCAGCCTGCAAACAACAAATCTCAAATTAATGTCAATAACTTGCTTGAAATTCGATCGATTACAAAACTTTCAGTAGATTATTCTTTGAAAAGAGCCACTCCATGTTCACACCAAATTTAAGACAAATCAAATTTTGCAACTTGAAAAAATGCCAAGTTATTTTTCGCTCTGAGATCTTCAAATAAAACTCGATTTTGAAACGGAGACCGGATTTGTGTTCGAATTTGATAACCATATGAATAAATAACAACAGAACTGAGAAATTCAACAATGAATTTCAGAGGACAAAAATTTTTGACCGAAATGTACAGGGTTAACTAAGGTACTTTTGGACCTTTCGCAATTAATTTCTATGAACTGGTGAGAGCTATGATGTTCCAGTATTTTTTTAAGAGTATAACTTGATGGTCCCTAAATCCTCAGCAAATTTGGCTATACTCGCATCAGCCATTTCCAAGAAAAAGGTGTCTGAATTTCCCAAAACTGCAATTTCCAGCCACTTTTCAGAGTCATAAAAAATCATCATTTTTGATTCGGCTAAAATTTTGTAGGAAGACAAGAGGACATTTCAGAAGAGTTATTCCGTTGAAATTTTGCTAATAATGCTAATGGAAAAGTAATTAGAAGGATTCCAGAATTCTATAATATGGGACTCTACCATGGTGAGTACACTAAGTTGTTTTTCGCTCTAAAATCTTTAAATTAAACTCGATTTAGGAACGGAGACCGGATTTGTGTTCCAATTTATCACACTACACATACATAACAACAGAACTGAGAAATTCAACCAAAAATTTCAGAGCGACAAAAAAAATTGACCAAAATGTACAGGGTTAACTAAGGTACTTTTGGACCTTTCGCAATTAATTTCTATGAACTGGTGAGAGCTATGATGTTCTAGTATTTTTTTAAGAGTATAACTTGATGGTCCCTAAATCCTCAGCAAATTTGGCTATACTCGCATCAGCCATTTCCAAGAAAAAGGTGTCTGAATTTCCCAAAAACTGCAATTTCCAGCCACTTTTCAGAGTCATAAAAAATCATCATTTTTGATTCGGCTAAAATTTTGTAGGAAGACAAGAGGACATTTCAGAAGAGTTATTCCGTTGAAATTTTGCTAATAATGCTAATGGAAAAGTAATTAGAAGGATTCCAGAATTCTATAATATGGGACTCTACCATGGTGAGTACACCAAGTTGTTTTTCGCTCTAAAATCTTTAAATTAAACTCGATTTAGGAACGGAGACCGGATTTGTGTTCCAATTTTATCACACTACACATACATAACAACAGAACTGAGAAATTCAACCAAAAATTTCAAGCGACAAAAAAAATTGACCAAAATGTACAGGGTTAACTAAGGTACTTTTGGACCTTTCGCAATTAATTTCTATGAACTGGTGAGAGCTATGATGTTCTAGTATTTTTTTAAGAGTATAACTTGATGGTCCCTAAATCCTCAGCAAATTTGGCTATACTCGCATCAGCCATTTCCAAGAAAAAGGTGTCTGAATTTCCCAAAAACTGCAATTTCCAGCCACTTTTCAGAGTCATAAAAAATCATCATTTTTGATTCGGCTAAAATTTTGTAGGAAGACAAGAGGACATTTCAGAAGAGTTATTCCGTTGAAATTTTGCTAATAATGCTAATGGAAAAGTAATTAGAAGGATTCCAGAATTCTATATATGGGACTCTACCATGGTGAGTACACTAAGTTGTTTTTCGCTCTAAAATCTTTAAATTAAACTCGATTTAGGAACGGAGACCGGATTTGTGTTCCAATTTATCACACTACACATACATAACAACAGAACTGAGAAATTCAACCAAGAATTTCAAGCGACAAAAAAAATTGACCAAAATGTACAGGGTTAACTAAGGTACTTTTGGACCTTTCGCAATTAATTTCTATGAACTGGTGAGAGCTATGATGTTCTAGTATTTTTTTAAGAGTATAACTTGATGGTCCCTAAATCCTCAGCAAATTTGGCTATACTCGCATCAGCCATTTCCAAGAAAAAGGTGTCTGAATTTCCCCAAAACTGCAATTTCCAGCCACTTTTCAGAGTCATAAAAAATCATCATTTTTGATTCGGCTAAAATTTTGTAGGAAGACAAGAGGACATTTCAGAAGAGTTATTCCGTTGAAATTTTGCTAATAATGCTAATGGAAAAGTAATTAGAAGGATTCCAGAATTCTATATAGGGACTCTACCATGGTGAGTACACCAAGTTGATTTTTGCTCTAAAATCTTTAAATTAAACTCGATTTTGAAACGGAGACCGGATTTGTGTTCGAATTTGATAACCATATGAATAAATAACAACAGAACTGAGAAATTCAACAATGAATTTCAGAGGACAAAATTTTTTGACCGAAATGTACAGGGTTAACTAAGGTACTTTTGGACCTTTCGCAATTAATTTCTATGAACTGGTGAGAGCTATGATGTTCTAGTATTTTTTTAAGAGTATAACTTGATGGTCCCTAAATCCTCAGCAAATTTGGCTATACTCGCATCAGCCATTTCCAAGAAAAAGGTGTCTGAATTACCCAAAAACTGCAATTTCCAGCCACTTTTCAGAGTCATAAAAAATCATCATTTTTGATTCGGCTAAAATTTTGTAGGAAGACAAGAGGACATTTCAGAAGAGTTATTCCGTTGAAATTTTGCTAATAATGCTAATGGAAAAGTAATTAGAAGGATTCCAGAATTCTATATAGGGACTCTACCATGGTGAGTACACCAAGTTGATTTTCGCTCTAAAATCTTCAAATTAAACTCGATTTGAAACGGAGACCGGATTTGTGTTCGAATTTGATAACCATATGAATAAATACAACAGAACTGAGAAATTCAACAATGAATTTTAGAGGACACAAATTTTTGACCGAAATGTACAGGGTTACTAAGGTACTTTTGGACCTTTCGCAATTAATTTCTATGAACTGGTGAGAGCTATGATGTTCTAGTATTTTTTTAAGAGTATAACTTGATGGTCCCTAAATCCTCAGCAAATTTGGCTATACTCGCATCAGCCATTTCCAAGAAAAAGGTGTCTGAATTACCCAAAAACTGCAATTTCCAGCCACTTTTCAGAGTCATAAAAAATCATCATTTTTGATTCGGCTAAAATTTTGTAGGAAGACAAGAGAACATTTCAGAAGAGTTATTCCGTTGAAATTTTGCTAATAATGCTAATGGAAAAGTAATTAGAAGGATTCCAGAATTCTATATAGGACCCTACCATGGTGAGTACACCAAGTTAAATTTTGCTCTAAAATCTTTAAATTCAACTCGATTTTGAAACGGAGACCGGATTTGTGTTCGAATTTGATAACCATATGAATAAATTACAACAGAACTGAGAAATTCAACAATGAATTTCAGAGGACAAAAATTTTTGACCGAAATGTACAGGGTTAACTAAGGTACTTTTGGACCTTTCGCAATTAATTTCTATGAACTGGTGAGAGCTATGATGTTCTAGTATTTTTTTGATAGTATAACTTGATGGTCCCTAAATCCTCAGCAAATTTGGCTATACTCGCATCAGCCATTTCCAAGAAAAAGGTGTCTGAATTACCCAAAAACTGCAATTTCCAGCCACTTTTCAGAGTCATAAAAATCATCATTTTTGATTCGGCTAAAATTTTGTAGGAAGACAAGAGAACATTTCAGAAGAGTTATTCCGTTGAAATTTTGCTAATAATGCTAATGGAAAAGTAATTAGAAGGATTCCAGAATTCTATATAGGACCCTACCATGGTGAGTACACCAAGTTAAATTTTGCTCTAAAATCTTTAAATTAAACTCGATTTTGAAACGGAGACCGGATTTGTGTTCGAATTTGATAACCATATGAATAAATTACAACAGAACTGAGAAATTCAACAATGAATTTCAGAGGACAAAAATTTTTGACCGAAATGTACAGGGTTAACTAAGGTACTTTGGACCTTTCGCAATTAATTTCTATCAACTGGTGAGAGCTATGATGTTCTAGTATTTTTTTAAGAGTATAACTTGATGGTCCCTAAATCCTCAGCAAATTTGGCTATACTCGCATCAGCCATTTCCAAGAAAAAGGTGTCTGAATTACCCGAAAACTGCAATTTCCAGCCACTTTTCAGAGTCATCAAAAATCATCATTTTTGATCCGGCTAAAATTTTGTAGGAAGACAAGAGGACATTTCAGAAGAGTTATTCCGTTGAAATTCTGCTAATAATGCTAATGGAAAAGTAATTAGAAGGATTCCAGAATTCTATATAGGACTCTACCATGGTGAGTACACCAAATTAAATT
This sequence comes from Brachyptera putata, assembly GCA_907164805.1. Taxonomy (NCBI): domain Eukaryota; kingdom Metazoa; phylum Arthropoda; class Insecta; order Plecoptera; family Taeniopterygidae; genus Brachyptera; species Brachyptera putata. Next base: position 20,382,778 of record OU015467.1, on the reverse strand, counting down.
TTGCTCTAAAATCTTTAAATTCAACTCGATTTCGAAACGGAGACCGGATTTGTGTTCGAATTTGATAACCATATGAATAAATAACAACAGAACTGAGAAATTCAACAATGAATTTCAGAGGACAAAAATTTTTGACCGATATGTACCTGGGCATTGTACCATAACGATAATTGTCCAATTAAGTTCGATTATTCAACAAGAAGATTCAATTCTGAGGAAGAAAATATTTCTTGTGAAATTGTAAAACCAATATTGACATCAGAAATCAAATTTTAAAAACGTAAAAAAGGCAAAAAATCATAAGTTTCGATTTGTCTAAAATTTTGTAGTAAGACGGAGGGGCATTTCAAAAACTCAATTCCATTGAAATTTCTTCAATTTTCTTTTTTTCAAAGTGATTACAAGGATTCTAAAATTGTATATGGGCCCTACCATGGCAAATAATACCAAGTTGATTTTCGCTCTAAAATCTTCAAATTAAACTCAATTTTGAAACGGAGACCGGATTTGTATTACAAATTGATCACATTACAAATACATAACAACATAACTGAGAAATTGAACACAAAGTTTCAAATCACAAAAAAAATTGCTCAAAAGCACAGGGGTTTATACACTAGTTTTTGACCTTTTGCAATTAATTGCTATCGACTGGTGAGACTTATGATGTTCTAGTATTTTTTTATGAGCACAACTTCAGGATCTTCAAATCATTAGAAAGTACCGTTAGGATTGCTCTGGCGGTTGCCAAGAAAAACGTCGCTGATTTATCATAAAACGGACATTTTCAGCCAACTTTCAGAACGGTCTTTTGACATAACGATAATTGTCCAATTGAGTTTGATTATTCAACAAGAAGATTCAATTCTAAGGAAGAAAATATTTTTTGTGATATTGTAAAACCAGAATTGACGTCAGAAATCAAATTTGAAAAACGTAAAAAAAGGCAAAAAATCATAATTTTTGATTTGTCTAAAATTTTGTAGTATGACGGAAGGGCATTTCAAAAGCTCAATTCAATTGACATTTCTCCAACTATCTTTTTTTCAAAGTGATTACAAGGATTCTAAAATTGTATAATATATAGTAGGCCTATACCGTATATGACAAATATAGCCTACTAAGTTGATTTCTGCTCTAAAATCTTCAAATTAAACTAAATTTTTGAACTGAGACCTGTTGCGTATTCTAATTCGATCAATCTACATATACATAACAATCTAACTGAGAATGAGAACAGAACTGAGCCCCGATTCGATGGGAGCTCAGCCGTCCTGAGTCTGCCGAACAAGTGTTCCAAGCTCAACAGGTCTCGTCCTTATCAAGGTCAGACCGCACGCAGTCGGACGACGCACACAAAGCAGCGAACAGCTCAACATGCCTCGGCTTATCCTTACACGTCAAATAAAATTGACAGAAATTGGCAAAACAATTATCAATTCAAGGAATTCACTCGAGCTATTTCGAATTATCCAAACCGAAAACCGTGTTACAGAATTTGATGGGTCGAGATAATAGTTCAAATTACGGTCTAGTTGGAATTCAGAACACTCATATTAATTAACATTGAAATGCCTATACCTTCAACCAGGAACCGACGTCAAGTTCGAAATATGTCAAATTTCATATTAACCAAGCTTGGATTAACGAGGGTTTACTGTATTGAAATAGTTTAGATTGATCCTATGTGCCATGAGTCTACAGGGACCGGAACCATGCTCTGAATTAACAAACCGATTCATTGTTGTAATCACGCAATTAATATGCTTGATATCAATTAATAATCTGCGGCCATATATATGAATTGGGTGAAAGTTAAGAAAGAACCGCAGCTTGCCATAGTTTATACGTAAGTAGAGACACTCATGTAGCGGAGAGCCCGTTGTTAGAACACAGAGATGATTATCTACAAGTGCAAGATTTGATGATTCGGCTTTTGCCTTGGTCAGAGTCGAGTAGATATTTACTCTGATATCACAAGATACTGACTATTCACTCGACTCTGACCAAGGCAATAGCCGGCACGTCAAAATCTCATGTGTTTGTATATCGGTAATCATCTCTGTGTTCTTTCAACGGGCTCCCCACTATGAGTATCTCTACAAAGTTTATAGACTTTGATAAGCTGCTTTTCTTTCCCTTTCATAAATCACAGACCCAATTCATAGATGGATGAACTATAATTATATAATTTTTAATTTTCAAAACTAAGATACCTATAGTAAGAAAACAAATTTTTGGAGAGTAAAGATAAAAAAAGGGATTCCCTTGGTTAAAATTGTGTATGACGAAGAAAGATCGGACACGAGATGTTGAATAATTATGGGCGAGCAAATTCTCGAGAATTGACAGATTCAAGAACGAAACTGAAGAGTTTGAATCGTAGACCTACAATAACAACGGTAGCCTACTCACCGGTCGAGTTGTTTTCTGAAGTTTCTCTTCTTCTCTCTTCCATCACCGCGTCTCTTCTTTCTCCCTCTTCTCCATCTTCTCTAGCCGCACAGCCTCTTCCTCTTCTCCTTCCCCGAACATCCTTCCTTTTTTCTTTGGATTGAAAGTACGACCAACTGTAGAATGAGACAAGAAATGGTATTACATGATACAATTATTGAGACACTGAGGACACTTTTTGTGTGTTTTTTCCCAACCTCCCTCACTAGCCTAACAAACATGTAGCCCCCTCCCCTACTAACCTAACCAATAAAAATCAACCCCGGCGGCACCACCCTCCCAAACAACATGCAAAAACCATCGTAGATGAAGAGAGTTTGAAATTATAAAAACAATTCTCAACCTCCCGCGACTTTTTCTGAAAGATATGAATAAGATCTTTCAGAAAACACAAAAAAAATGAAAATCAAACACCAATTGGCGATGGTCAGTGTCACAGTAAAATAACCTCACTCTTTATTATATTGCTGATAGATCATTAACTGTTGACATTGTTGCATTGTCATATTTTGCGAGTCATATAAAGCCTATTACGTTTTTGCATTCATAATCCACATCATTCAATGTTCATTTCTCTAATTTCTCATAGGTTAGGTTAGGTGGATGAACGGTCAGCTGACTGACTCTCGTCTTATTACGGTAGGTACCTACCGGTACTGACATTGTTATACATGATGAATAAAGACTTCCTATTTTATTCTTCTCCATAGATGCAAACTAACAGCACTGATTCAACAGCCATCATGTAATTACGCTAGTCCTACTTTACTCGATGACAGACGAACGGCTAACGGAACTACTTGATCAGTTCTGACACAATAGAGGAAACGTGTACGAAGATGAACACATCAAAATAGGACCTTCTACATATAGGCCTAGGAAGATCAATGAAAACATCATGTGCAAGTATCAGTGTAAGAAAATGTGCAAAGAATCTAATTGCATGTGCCAAAGTGTCATATTAAATTATTTTTTCAGGCCTAGGCCTACTCTAGGTTATGGTCGGCCTAGGAACTTTTTCATTACCTGTAAATACACACTGGCGTTTCAGGTAAAGGAGACACTTCTATTTCAATTGCGAATAGGTAATCACGTATTGGAGACACACTTTCTTAGTCCCTATTATATAAATAAATAATTATTTTCTTCTCCGTATCAAACTTCCATGAGGTAGGTAGGCCTATTTTGTTGTTTATGTTCATCATTTTACAGGTTCGCCAACTTACCCACAGTGCTTCACTCATATTATTCTGTTCCAATCAAGAAGGCAGTGAACTTACCATACTCGTGTAGCAATGCCGCCAACCTGTCCAACCTTCTGTCAAACTATTTGTAAATATGCCGTAATCAACACGTCTCTTTAGTGATGGTCAGGGTTACATAGGGTGAGGTTTTGTATTAGATTGTCATCTAGGTAGTAATTTCAGGGTTCATGCTCTGCCCTACTAACACTAAAAATCATCTGACACCACCGAACATAACCCTAGAACAGAGGGTTGCATATTCACCAAACTTCCAAGCATAGTAACCCACTTTTGGTACATCAAAATTGAAAAAACTATTTTAATAATTTAGGTTGAAAAGTGTACCGGTACATGAGTGGAATTTCAGATTTTTGAAACAAGATTTTAAAAATTCATTTATATTGGGGTCAAAGACGCACTCTACTGATGACTACGATCTATTGGCGTCGGTGAATTATGTATGTGATGATAGGTTATTTCATTAGATGATTTTCGACAGTGGGAAGAAGTCGGTCGTGGCCTTCGGTTGAGATCATTCTAGTATTGACCTGAACGACAGAGGAAAACCACAAAAAACCTCAGTTTAGGATGGTCGACCATGGCGGGAATTTAACCTCGATGTACTGAATGACGGTTCAGCACGCTAGCCACTGATCCATCCGTCTCAGATACTTCAACATTCGACAAGTTAATTATATGTACGGTAATATATATTGAATGGTTAGAAATTTAAAAATTCTAATTTGACAAACAGAAATCACTCATTTATATTATTTTCAATGATGCAATATAAAAAAGAAGATACATTTAAATGCATTTTCTTAGTGCTGCACGCAGAGTATGAATTGAAATGAAAATATAACAATTTTGCTTCACCAAAATGTTCTTCATATTATAGTGGTTTGGATATCCAGCTAAGCTAGCATCTTGTCTCTGTTCTCACTGCTTTGTTTACTCTATTGTTGTGCCGTGTTGACAAGGCGGTGGATTGACCGTGACGACGTGTACAGGGCGGTGGGAGTTGAGCTGACAACAGACTATCGGCTAAACTCTGTTGTTGCAGCTGACGGCATCAGTTGTATTGTTGTGTGGTTTCAAGCAATCGACAACTGCCACAGTTCGAGATTGATTTCTTGCTTATCCAGGGGTGGCTAAACACTATAATAGTAATACTAATAATAATAATGATACAATTTTATTTCATGAAAAGTAGATGCAACACTACACAACAGTGTTCACAAGTATAGAAATGCATCATATAAGGATAAAATCGATAATAAAATATATAGGCCCTGCCCTATATCCATAGGCATTGTACAGGCATTGTAATACACGCCCTAGTTAGAAATGAGCAATGTTGCAAGGGGAGGGGGGGGGGGCACTCAAAAAAATGAATTCTCACTTACATCATCCCTCGAATAAGTCTTAATTTGTTCAATATTTCATATTTGTGTGATATAATACACTATGATTACAATAAAGTTTTCCGTGGTTCCCATCTGTCGTTCAGGTCAATACTGGGATGGTTCCTCAACAGCAGGCCACGACCGACTCCTTCCCACTATCCAAAAACTATCATCCCATCATCTCATATATCATTCACCGACGCGAATAGATCTCGGTCATCAGTATACAGTGCGTCGTTGAACCTAATATTAATAAATAAATAAAACGAAGCTCGTTAACTTGATATTTGTTTCTATTCACTCTGATCGAGACAATCCAACGGCAGCAGCTATTCATCGGACAATCGGTCCATATCATTCATCGCATGTGGCCATTATTGTTGTTATTGCGCTCAGCGTAAACAAACCTAAACAACCCAATCTAACCAACTTAATCAATCTAATCTATTCCAACTAATCTAAACTAACAGAAGAGAGTGTTAATACCTAAACTATTCAATAAACTTCCGAATCATTTACATGCCTTATTGACTATTTCGGAAATTAAGAAGGAATTGAAAATATGGACTGTTCTTCAGAATATTTGATGGTTACTTCAATTTGCTTTTGTACAAGTATATATTATTCATTGTTTCGTTTATATTGTTTATATTTTTATGTTTATATTCATTGTTTTGTTCATATTGTGTCTGCTTGTGAAGAAAAACTGGTCATTTTAATGTGCTTTGCGCACTACCTACTTTATTGTTCTATCTAGAAACGCGTATTTTTGTTATTATTAGTAATTATGTATCATAGCCCTACAGACAAGCTACGCTTGTGGCTTTGTGGGGCTGAGAATTTGTTCATTTTGTTGCAACGTGTTCAAACTTCAAAAAAAAAAAAACGAACCGACATCCTGAACAAATTCAAACTAAACTAAAACCAATCTAAACCCTATTTCTGGTTCGACGAAGAGCCGGGAAGAAGGGTAAGAAGGACAAGAAGGAGAAGAAGGAGAATAAGGGGAAGAAGGGAAGAAGGAGAAGAAGGCTGCTCTCAAGTGATGATGCCCCTGTCCTTGATTACGAGAACCTATAGTCCTTGATTTAGTACAGGTCATGTGAAGAAGGAGAAGAAGGAGAAGAAGGAGAAGAGGGGACGGAGGAGAAGAAGGGGAAGAAGGAGAAGAAGGCTGCTCTCAAGTGATGATGCCCCTGACCTTGATTACGAGAACCTAGTCCTTGATTCAGTATAGGTCAGGAGAAGAAGGAAAGAAGGAGAAGAAGAGGAAGAAAGGGAAGAAGGAGAAAAAGGGGGCGAAGGAGAAGAAGAAGAAGATGGAGGAGAAGGGGAAGAAGGAGAAGAAGGCTGCTCTCAAGTGATGATAACGGTTCAAAGCAGCTGACGAGGCTTGTCAGAGGTTTTTGGTTAATTGGTAATTACAGTGAATAGACCCGGCCAACAGTCGAGATCAGCTCGTTAAAAGCTCTTTTACATTCTTCTATTCACTGGTAATTAGCGTCGTCAACTCAACGAGGCTTGATTTGCGTGAGAGAATTCCTGCCCAATTAAACAACCAACTCAAATGCTTTGTATACGTTTACTTTATCGAGGCTTCAGCCTCCATAGGGCTAAAAGTTCCCGCCAGGGTGATTTCACAGATATAAATGATCATAAAAATTGAATCGTGCGAATAAATACATCATAAGGTGCAGACAATATTTGTAGAAAATGCTAATGAGTCAAATTTTATAATTACAAAGGTGGAATGATCAATTGTTGGATTAGCGAAGCGAAGACTCAATTTCACCGTATTGTCGAGAAAAAACTAACGTTTTTTTTCGTAAGTTGAGACTTTGGAAAACACAAGTGTCCATCTAATTTGATACTGTATGGTTTTGAGGCGTAATCAGTTGCACCACTTCTCAGAAAACACATTTCGAAATTTTCAAAAACCCCATAAGAATAACTCAGAGGAGAAAATTTCGAAAACATAGTCTGTTCGAATGGATTCAAATTTCACGGAATCTTAATATAATGATGATAAACATTATTCCGAAGTTTAACATAAATCGGATAGACGTTTTAATGAAAAAAATATGATGCTGTATTTTGAGATCATTACATAGCTACTCGACCAATCGTCTCAGTATTGTGATATTACTAGGAAAACGCCATATGCGTTGTTAGACGAGTGGATAGTAATAGTCATGGGTAGTAATGGTTAAGAACTGCTTCGAGTGGTACCAATTTAGCACATTTTAGTTTCTTTCTTCAAAATGGCTTACCCGATCAAACTGAAATTTTTTAGAAATGTGTATCAAAATATAATTCAACTTCACGCAAAATTTCATTGTTTTGGGAAAATAAAAATATTTTCTTTTTTTTCCGCCATGTTATTCTAATGGGTACTTTTGAAATTTCTAAAATTCATAAAAAAAAAGTTACCCCCCGATAATTCCACAAATCCAAGTTATCTAAGTTAGATGAGGAACCATATTGAAAAAAAGTTTGAAGTTGATAGCTGTAGACGTTTGACCTGTGGAGAACCGACAGAAAAATATATAAAAAAAAAAAAACATAAAAACGAACACCAATTTTTTTCAGTATTTCAAATTGAATCCTCGCTAAAGCTCGACGTCTAATTACTCAGCATATCAAAACGAATCGCCTGCCAAAAATTCGGAATGTTTCCATCACTAAGAAGTTGTGAAGGATAGAAGAACTGTGATGTCAAAACAGTGAGAACAGTGCCCATGAGGCCCGCACAGCAGTGCCTTGTCCCCTGAGCCGCGGGGGATATTCGTGTCTTGAGATAACAGAACTCCGAGGAAGAGTAGAGTTAACCTGGTTGTAAGAAACGAGTCTGTGCGGTATGGGGGACGAGAAGTGATGTTAAACAACAGGAACGGGAGGAACAATTTGCCCTTGTCTTGCCTGTCTGCCCTGGGGGAAGGGGGGAGGGGAATGTTACCAGCAAGCCGACACATCACAGCAACACACGCAAACGCAATTTCACTTTTCACACAATTCTGATTGATTTTTCTTCCGATGCTTGTTTGAAATAGATCACGTGTTCCCTGAGGCACCTCGGGGCAGTTCTCTCTCTCTTTCTATCTCTCTTTCCCCAATCTCTCTCTCTTTCTCCAATCTCTCTCTCTTTCTCTCTCCTCTCTCTCCCCTCTCTCTCGCACTCGTTCGTCACGCATACCGCAGGCTGACGTTTCCCGCGTTGCACGGCCACAAGAGTATATCATCACTCACGCAGACAGATATTAATAGATTGCCTAATTTTCATTACGATTTAATTAACTCTCCTCTTGTTTTATCACATTTGTAAGGAAAAAGGACAAAGAAGAATCGAGGGAAGAGAAGAGAAGTTTCCATTTCCCCGAGACAAATGATTGCATTGTTCTTTATCACACTATACTCTACTTTCCTATTCACACTTTGCTAAATGTGTACTCGACTAAGATATCATCTTGATCACACTACGCGTTTAATGGTCACTTGCAATTAGGTACTTCATAATCTTCTCATCGATACAAACATAGAAATATAATATAATTGTTCACTTAGTTCTTTCGCGCAGTGGTTGGTCTGCCTACAATGAAGTCTTCTTTGTACAAGATATCTCGCAAAAATAGGAATAAACAGTACCTATACTCAATCAAGCAAACGTCGGAGATCACAATAATCAGATTCACGATATAATCTCATGCATTGCCAACGACCCCAACAACAGGTAGGTTATTTGGGGTCAGATTTGTGCAAGTGTTCCTTGATCTCGTCTCATGCATTGTTAACGACCCCACCAACAGGTAGGTTATTTGGGTCACTTTGTACAAGTGTTCCTTGATCTCGTCTCATGCATTGCTAACGACCCCACCAACAGCTCGGTTATTTGGGGTCAGATTTGTGCAAGTGTTCCTTGATCTCGTCTCATGCATTACCAACGACCCCACCAACAGGTAGGTCATTTGGGGTCAGTTTGTACAAGTGTTCCTTGATCTCGTCTCATGCATTGCTAACGACCCCACCAACACGTAGGTCATTTGGGGTCAGTTTGCACAAGTGTTCCTTGATCTCGACGCATGCTATTGTTAACGACCCCACCAACAGCTCGGTTATTTGGGGTCCGTTTGTACCTTCCTTGATCTCGTCTCATGCCTGGTTCTTGTCTCCCATGCAGATGAGCCTTGCCTGTGACGTCATTATAGAGTCTAATCATTAATCAATAGCAATAATCATGTACGAGGGAATGTAGCGCCGTGGAGGTGTGTATCGCGATCTGATTGCAACAGCTGCGGTTGCTAATGGCAACCGTTCTTCTTTTGTCTGGCGGAACAACGGAGCGGAAACATAAACAGAAATAGATCGTTCGAGCATAATCTTTCACTTGTGAGTGAATCGCGTTGTTCATTTCTATTGTCGCTTTCATTCAATTCAATTCAAAGCAAGTGGATATTATTATTATATATATATTCCGTCGCGCCGGGACACCCGACTGTTACTGAGGCGGTCGATCGGCCAGCAGCAGTGGAATTAGTCGCGGCGTAGAACGGAGAAAACCTAACTCTCCGTGGGGAGGAAAGTTCCCACCAGGGGATGCTGCAGATAGAAAGACGATAACAGTGCAAGACGACAACAATAAATACGTCGCAAGATGCAGACAATAATTGTACAAAATACTAATGAGGCAAATGTTAAATAAGATTGAGATCCGATTGTGCAACTAAAAATAGCATACGTATCCAAGGGTAATAACGAGTTAATTTGCTAATTTTTGCTTAATTCACTAACTATCACTTGGTACAACTGGCTCTTAATACAAGTGGAAAGAACAAATATGTAATATAGTAAAACCAGATATCATTACCATATATTTTCACCTCACCGCGGATCGTAATCTACAAACAGTAATCTACAAATCCAATGAAGACCACGCAGTCCAATGAGGGCCAGTCCAATGAGGGCCAGTCCAATGAGGACCAGTCCAATGAGGACCAGTCCAATGATGACCAGTCCAATGAGGGCCGTTCCAATGAGGGCCAGACCAATGAGGGCCAGTCCAATGAGGGCCGTTTCTCTATCGAAATAAGTCAGATATATTCCAAGATTTATCACACAATGTTGACACGAAACTGCCCCCCACTACACTACCACTCCCTTCTACCCCTAACTATGTAGCATCCTGTAGTACCTACGCTGATCGCTAGAAAGCGCTACAAGTGACTGGATTGTGCTGCTATTAAGCAGTCATGTGGTCTGGGGAGGTACTAATTGCAGATGCAAACGAGGAGAAAGGAGATACGAACGGGGAGTTCATTTCGTCCAGTCATAAGAGTGAAGGCTCCGAACGATCGTCTCCCCTACACCACACCACTGGCGCACGTGTGTTTCGCGCCTTCATCCTCATTGAATACAAGTAGGATTGAAGTAGATCCATAGTTATGATTCGTATGGAAGATAAATGTGATTTCCAGTTAAGGTCCCCAGGTGTACAGTACAGTGTAACCTTTTAATGGAAGATACATTTAATCTTCCAGTTAAACTGTAGCAATAAATCTCTAGGTCCAGTCACAGACGTGGCTGCAATGAGATGAAGACCGATGGTAGATGAACAGCAGAACCAAGTCGGGTTTATTAAACTGAGATCAACGCATTCCGGAACACGTTGTCTTCCAGTTTCCGCAGCGTGCGGTTTCGCCGCATCCGTCTTCATTAGGCCGTGACGCGGCCGCCCCCCCCGGTTCGGCCGGCAACTACTTGCAGCTATGGACTGACGAGGCGTGAGCGTTATCACTCGCTCCTCTTCAAGCGCATGGCATTTACCACGTGACACTTGACTAACACTCATTTCCATAGAGTCTTGCATTGGTTTTCTTATTTTTTGTTTTCCTTCTAATTTCCATGTTTCAACTCTACCCTGCCGCCCTCGTTAGCTCAGTCAGCTGAGGCACATTTCAGACACTGAAGCGAAATGCTGGGCATGGGTTCAAATCCCGCATAAGTTTTTGTAAAAGTCCTTTCACTCATCATCACTTCATATTTACATAATCACCTGCTCATTCGTACCCCCGTATAATAGCTGTTGGTGGGGTCGGTGGGTTAAGCAAACAATAATCAAATCAAATCATTTACGATCATTCATATCTTTGAAATCACCTTGGTGGGAACTTACAGCTATATTAAGACTAGTGATGCCTTCGGGTAACAAATTAGGAACCGGGTACCCGCCGAAATTACCCGGGTATTACCCGGGTAATTTAAAAAACTATATAAGACTAAAAACTAAAAACTATATGACTATATATGCTTCTCAGTTCTCGGTAAAGAATAGTATTTGGCATGGCAACTAGAGAGCGAATGACACGAGAGGGATTCAGTACACTGCACGTGTGACCACAGATAACGGTAGGTGGTGCGACTAGATTTGACGAGCGCATTATGACAAGCTGAGGGAGGTCTGGGAAGGTAGGTGAAAAAACTTATGAAGAATGCGATATTGAATTTCTCTCGGTAGCTTGAGTGATTTATAAAAGATATTTTCTATATTATAGGTACTGGTTAGCACAATCACCCGGAACCTAGACGGGTACCCGGGTAACAGAATATTACCCGGGTAATGCATTATCCGTACCCGACCCGGGTACCCGAAGGCATCACTAATTAAGACTGGGGACACATGAAGGGGGTGTATGCACGCGGTGTTTATAAAAATAGAGAAATTCATCTTAATCAATTTTTATTCATGTTCAAATACCAGTGTAATTGAGTGAAAAGTTCACATCTCCAAGATAGTTGTATGCTCTTTAGTTAATATGACATTCTATTTCAGTGAATTCAATCAGTTTTGAGATAATACGTCAACGAATAAAAGTAATGTGATGAAAATTATTGACGTATTATCTCCGAACGGATTGAATTCACAAAAATAATATGTCATAATAATTAAAGAGCATACAATTATCTTGGAAATGTGATCTTTTCATTCAATTATATATGAAATAGTAAATATGAATTTCTCGATTTGTGTAAGCACCGTGCCCCTGAAGATACAAAACTACATAACGCATTCTCAAGTGTAGACTGATTTAAATTCCAAGAGTTGAAGCGAGATTCTGTAGTATTGTAATCATGAGGGTGGTGGCCGACTCTCTCCTTACGTGACTGCAAGTGTACTAATAGCACGCATTGTCTTCAGCCACTCAGCCACACATGGGTTGAGAGGTTTACAGGGTATCGCCCTCCGGGGTTCGCCCCGTACGGGCATCGCCCTGGAAACATTGCCATTCTACTCCCGGACACCTATTAGCCACATGGGAGTCGAAAGCTCGGACAAGCCAACGAAATAGTTAACGGCCAAAGTTTTCTCTTTATGTAGTGTCGTATTCGCTTTCAATTGGACTCTATCTCTTTCTCTTTCTCTCTAGTTCTCTTTCTCTCTGTTCTCGTCTGTCCCGTCGAGTGACGAGTCTCTCTCAGTTCCTCTCTTTCTCTCTCTCTCTCTCTCTCTCTCTCTCTCTCTCTCTTCCTCCTTGCGGTTCTCTTCTCTCTGGTGAGCGACGCGTCTCTCTATCTCTCTCTCTGTCTCTGTCTGTGTCTCTGTCTCTCTCGTTGGATTGCTCGTCTCTTCCGCTATTAACATTGCAAACACCTCGAATGGCCCAAGAGATAAATGTCTTCCAACAGAGTGTTGGGTGGGTTGGGGGGGGGGGGGGGGGGGTGAGGTGGGAGGGGGGATATTGATTCCTCGGATGACCACCTCCTTGAGAGCCGACCTGTGATGATCAATGGGGCCGTGATAACACATTCGGCATATCGTCATATGTCGACAGAAGCTCAATGTCGGTGATTTTTTTCAATATTTGAGTATCTATTGAAACGACTTGACTTTTCGATAACCGGGTAAAGGATGATGTGCGATGAAGGGTGAGAGACGTAGCACGGGGAAATCACAGTTTTACATTCATTTATCAAAAAAAAAAAGTTCATACTGTTGTTCATATTTCCGGTTTTAAGAACTCATAGTTTGTGGATCAGCTTGTTATAACCATTGGTAACACATGTTATTTCCGTGTACCATGATTAATAGTTGATGGATTAGTCATGTTAGCGATGGTGAAAGAACAAGAGCAGTGTTGTTCAGTGAGCTGAACTGTCATTCAAGTCATGCTAGCCAACATGAAGGATACGAGGTTCTCCGGTTTCCCTCAGTCGGTGAAGTGGGCACCCTTTTCGTATTAATTTGTTTCCCAATTAAGGCTAAGGATGAATTAGTAAGATCGTTTTGAAGCGACACCTCTTAGTTATTTTAAGACTTCGAGGCGGTCTTGTCAACAATATAAATAATTACCCCTATATTATTTCAAGGTTAAAACAATGAACTTCGACACCAAAAGTGGATACGCCATGGAGATTGCCTTCCCACTGTCAAAAAATAATAATATAACCCTTCATCATATCTTCCCATCATCTCATTCATTATTCAACGACGCCAATATATCTTGTTCATTAGTGCAGAGCGTCGATAAACCTATAAATAAATAAAGTCTATTGTCGACAGCACAGCAATAAAGTTTTGTCAGCAGACTCTTATGAGAAGGCTCGAACCACCCGTGCGCTAATGATGTATGATAGGGGGGACGGTCGCTCGGAACCTTCATCTCTTGTGGATACACGTTACACACGAGAGATGAAGGCTCGATCCACCCGCGAGCTAGTGGTGTGGGATAGGGGGGACGATCGCTCGGAGGCTTCATCTCTCGTGGATACAGAAAGGGGGGGAAAGGATTTGAATGAATTAATGAAATAATCTGTCAAAGGGTGTTTTAATTGAAAGTAAATACAAGGCGCTAGAGGCACGGAGGCGACAATTGATGACGTGCTCTAAGACTGCCTTCATTACCGCTAATGAAAAGCGGACGCATTAAGGTGAACCGATTCATCTGAGGGAACAAACTTACCGCCAGGGGATTCTACAGAGAGAAATGATTATAAGGCACTAACCGTGCTAGTACGAACTTAATAAATACGTCATAAAATGCAGGCAATAATTGTTTAAAATGCTAATGAGACAAATTTTATGATGACGAAGGTGGAAAGATCACTTGTGTAACAGTAACACTCGATATTTTTGTCTCACAGCGTACCGTTACATACAAATAACATGTAACGTAATGTGAATGTATATTATGAATCACCAGGAAGGATTATGGCATTAGTCACAAGGAATTCTTTCTGGGAAAGAATTTCTCAAGTCGATGTTTTTCCTGAACGTTGTTTACAAATAATATAAAATACATTATATATTTTTCCATAAGTAAATATCAGTAACATATTTCAATTTTTAATTAAATAGAAATTCTTTTTCATATACTTCTATCTGTGAAACGTCTTTATGAAACCGTGTCGGTATTTCTGCTCGGAGAGGATTTATGTTGTAATGGGCGGGCGTTGTGATCACCGAACCTATTGAATAGCGGGCGTTAATTAAAGAAGGTAATTAGGCACGAGAAGTTGGGCGCCAGGTTGTCTTGGAGACGGCTCTCGTTGCACGCGGTTATCAGCGGGGGGGAGGGGGGACTTTACAAACTAAAACTTACTTTCATCGACATTTTTAAAGGTCTTACTCCCTTCCAGAGGAAATCACAGCTGTTCACAACGATCAATAACAAGATTACAATCACTAGAGACAAAATACAGGTCCGGATTTTCAATATCGGCCTGACTTATGGTTCACGGTTGTACCGGTACGGTCTCTTCCGTACCGGTAAGTCACGTAAGTAAAAACCCTTGCAACAGTGTAAAAAGCGAGACAAAAAATCAGGCAAAAAGCGCGTAGGCTAGCTGACTGATTGGAAATTAAAATGACAAAGTTAGCTCAGGGCTCAGGACTCGGGCGCAGGGCTCAGGGCCCAGGACTCAGGACTCGGGAACCAGGGCTCAGGAATCATGGCTCAGAACTGATAGCTCCGGTCTCAGCAGGCCAGGCAAGTTTCACGAACCCATACAACTTGTGAGAACGGTTATTGAAAGAAAGCAAATCAAAAAGAGAAACGAAGAAGATGTCATTAAAAGTTGAAATATATAATGAATGTGTTCTTGCCTCGGGTATGTCGGTAATGGTGCTCTAATGGTGCTCCCCCCCTGCCTTGAGCTGGTCATACGGGCATCTCTCTCTGTGCTAGAGGAGTGACAAGAAGGCTAAGGCAAGATAGTTGCTATGTGAATATAGGCCTACTCACTGCAGATATAAACGGCTAATATTATTGACCACAGATCGGTAAAATGTGTTACTTATAATCCCACCCAAAACCATGCCAGGTAAAAACTTGAAGCCAAGGTCTGGAATATTTTAGCAACTACAAAACTTCTTTATATAAAAGGTGTGAAATCAAAACTGTATGCCAAGTGCAACTTATAGATTATTCATAAATACGGACTGGAAAATAACTGAAAGAACCTGCTTCGAGAGACTTTTGGAACTTCACTGAAAAATCAGGTATTTGAGCTATACCCTCGTCGTTACAACATCGACGTTGGTTCGTCGTCCTTCTTCGGCAGAGCTGCCGTAGCTGGAACAATCTTCCCATCCAGGTGCTGCAATACATTTCCCAGACGGAAACGACATGGAAACAAATATTGGGGCGCCTGAAGAAGAGTATACGAGAATAAAGTCGACTCGGTTGTGTGACATGGGTTTAGGTGTCCACCCTTACCTGAACCCTAACCACATTCCATTGAAAAGTACACCGAAGCCCATGTCACACGACCTAGTACTTTTATTCCGGTATACGCTCTTCAGGCACCCCCCAAATATTGCACAATCAAAGCTGACTTACATACTCTTCAGCCACCAGAGGCCTACATTATGAGAGTAATATGTAACCAACTAGGAGAACGCTACATGTTTTCCTCGCGGTGAAGGATGAGCTGGAAAATTGTCACCAGTACCATGTTCGATTGAGGTCACATTTGCAACTGCAAACGCTATGACTTAGCTTGTTAGTAAGGAGGTGCATGCAGAATGCACGTTGCTTATAAAATCATATTTACTACTTTTTTTAGGTTCAGGAACTGGTGTTATTTAATAAAAAGTATATCAACTCCAAAATAATTGTATGCTTTTCAATTAATATTAAATTATATTTTTGTGATGCAATCAGTTATAAGATAATACGGGAATGAATACTAAGAGTGTGATAAAATTCATTGACGTATCATCTTAACATATTAACACTGATTGAGTTCACAAAATTAGAATATCAAATCAATCAAAGAGCATGAAATTATCTTGGGAGTTGATATACTTTTTAATCGATCACACTAGTTCGTGAACTAGTATGGTATGGTATGGTGAAGATTATGTCTCTAGTTTTATAAGCACCGTGCATGCATACTCCCTCAAGCCATTTATTCAATAAATAATATACGTTGATCGATTTTCATCTCAAATGAAGTCCATGGGTTCTGTACAGATTTGTTTAACGTTTTGTTGAATATTTTGATTACGTAATATGCTCCAAAGTTGAAATAAAAATTCCAATAACTCCAATAACCTTGTCTTGATTTGGTTTCCACACTAACACTATCTCATGGAACCGTAAATAAATACAAACATTTATCGTCTTGCGATGTGTTTTTATCTCTTCCCACTAAGCCTGTTTATACTGACAACACTAATCTCTTCTCCGGGCCGATATCGAGACGAGGCATGACGTGGGCAAGGCACTTAGATCAGACCACGGCAGCATGGCAGACAAACAGGTACGTCAAGACCGTTTTGTATTCACCTGTAGTGGGATTCTGTACTTTCATTGAAATCCCGATCGACACTACGAACGATCGGCAACGCACTCATGGTTAACAGTCTATTCTCCATACGCACACGATCTCGATCGTTAGCGCATATCGATACGTTTTGGGTCGACAAATACGTGGTGGGGCGCGCGCCCCACCAATCGTCATTTGCGCCCCACCAATAATTCATCCTCCTACAACATTATTCAAACCAACAACATTATACACAATCCCACTGCTGATACTCGTGCAGTAGCACATGATTCCCGGCCGGGTAGAATTTTTTTTCTGAAAGTCAGTTTTTAAATGGGACTAAAAGTGACCAATGGGAACGCCAAGATTTGTGACGTCATGACTCAGTTGCTATATGATATGATAAAGTAGCGTTAGGCAATCTATAAGTCTGTGTGATGTTAATGGTAACATAGGTGCCTCACGTTCTGTGGGTCCATGGTTCGACTCCCGACGCTTTTTAGCAAAATAACTATCAAATGTTAACTCAAGCGTAGGGCTATGGTTTATTTTGTATTTTCAATTTGACCACCGAAACAAGAATATCAACACAAATATTGTGATTTTTAACTTTTGTTTTCAGTCCCATTTGAAAACAGACTTGCAGAAAAATTCTCGCTCCCCGGCTGGGTAGAAGAAGGACTTTCACTTTTGGTTCAAACTGTAGGCCTACATATTGTCTTCTTTTGGTTCACACAGCGTCATTGTTAACTAGTTAAGACTGAGCACGACAAGGTAGGATCGTTCGGACTGGTCACCTCACGGATGATCTGATAACCACAAAGGACATGTATCTGCATCGGCGTGCGCTAGTGCTGTAAATCGGTAAATTACGGGTTGTAAATTATCAATTGACCGTAATTTACAAATTAGTTGAATTACATAAATTACACGGTTGTAATTTACCATGAATTACTGGTAATTAACTGAAAATCACTGTAAGTTATCTCGTGTGTGTCATGACCCTGACCCATGGGATAACTGAGGTTTCACATTCTGCAGAGTGACAGGATCCTCTGCCTCCCTCCTCTGTACGTCTGATCCTCTGTCTCGTTTCTGCAGCATGTGAAGCCGCGAGGGCGTCGGGCGACTCAGGACTTCTACGAGATCCGGGAACAACTGCTGTCTTCTGGAGAGCTGTTCGAAGACCAGGACTTCCCTCCGGCCTCCTCCTCGATCACTCAGGAGTACGAGTGGAAGAGACCGCATGTTCGTACTCTTTACTAATCGTCCACTGCCACTGTCACTGAGATTCCCTCATGTGCCGTCGACTCGTCGGCCGACAACTTTCAACCAATCACGCGCAAGAGGGAACGATGTTTACCCGTCCAAGTAAAGCCAACTTCAACTTTTGACAGCCAACACGGGACGTTATGCGGACGTCGTGTCAGAATGTTACTATTTGAATGTGGTTCGATCCTGTGACGTCGGTTTCATTTAAATACTGATTCAATGATCAAGTATATAGGGCCCTGGAGTATTACGAAATATGTCAAGTTTTTGCAGTCCGAGAGATCGTGACTGTGTTTTTATCCTGTGTTGTCATGGTATTTAGCTCTACTAGTTAACAATACCCAATGCAAGTCCTAGTCTCTTGGAGAATGCTAGGCCTTGGACGTTATTACAAGTGACAGTCGCGGTAAGGGCCCTGGAGTTTGTTCAACGTGACGTGTCCTGGAATGGGTTTAACGTGGACGTGGTCTGTTTCAGGAAATATCCGCCCAGCCCGCGCTGTTTACCGACGGCTCTTCCCGGTTCGACGTCGTCCAGGGAGAGCTGGGTGAGTTCACATGTTAATACAAAGTATCTTATGGGATTGATATATTTTTTATACAATTACATTGGTTCGTGAACATCAAAAATAGTAGATATCAATTTCTCTATTGGGACTTGGGAGCACAGTGCGTGCACCCCTTTAATAGGAAAACCATTATTGTAGGCCTATAGCAAGATGTCGATGTTATAAAATAATATTTCTAGGTTTGAAGTGATGATTGATTGTGACGTATGGCTTTCTTGTGCAGGTGATTGTTGGCTGGTGGCGGCGTTGGCCAACCTGACGCTGAACGAGGCTCTGTTGGCCCAAGTCGTCCCGAGCGACCAGGGCTTCGGCCACGACTACGCCGGCATCTTCCACTTCAGGTAGGCCTATTCCTCCCTCTCAGTCCCCACATGACCTGATTGTTGGTAGGATCGTCCCCGGCGACCAGGGCTTCGGCCACGACCTTGCCAGCGTCTTTCTCTTCAGGTACTCCTGCTTCTCAGTCCCCACATAACCCGGCTGTTAGTGGGGTCCACAATTAACCACCTCTTCCCTTACCACACCACACCACTCCTATAACCTGACTTTTGGTGGGGTCATGAATCAAACTGTACGGGAATTACCCGACTGTACTAAAAACGACAGTCCTAAAACTCGCCCGATCTAGAAATCGACCTGCTGTACTGAAAAACAACTGTACTAAAAATCATTCGTCCAAAAATCAACTGACCTAAACTTGTATTTCTTGAGCAACCTGGTGTACAGAAGTAAAAG
The DNA here is from genome assembly GCA_907164805.1 of Brachyptera putata. NCBI lineage: Eukaryota > Metazoa > Arthropoda > Insecta > Plecoptera > Taeniopterygidae > Brachyptera > Brachyptera putata. The sequence goes on along the minus strand of OU015467.1, from coordinate 20,363,339 downwards.
TTGTGGTTGGCTCCTTCCCTTGACAAATTGTTATTATCCATTATATGTTTCATATTTTTTCAGTGATGGTTAACGTTCAAATGAAATTTCTGAGGAGGTAGGAGCCAAACCTCCTACTATAACTTCTGTACATGTTGCTCAAGAAGTAGAAGTTCAAGACAGCTGGTTTTTATGACAGTCGAGTTTCAGGACAATAGGTTACAGTATTTTTCGGTGTACAGTTTTAGAAGATACTAACTGAACTAAAAACTACACACCACCTCCTTCTTTACATCTTGTTACATTTATATTAGATTCACTCACATCTGCATGATGATGAGTACGATCGGTGAGTGGAGGGAAGATAGATAAGAGGTTATTTCATTGAGAGTTTTGGATAATGTGAAGAAATCCTGCTCTTAGGAACCATCTCAGTATTCACGTGAACGACTGAGGGAAACCAGGATACACCACTACCAGGTCAGGACGGTCGATCACCACGGCAATCGAACCCGGGACAGATACGAGCACCAGCGCTAGACCCACTCATCTCAACATCCTTACAATTATCTTACAGGCAATAAATTGTCGGTATGAACAGCCATTTATCAAAGTATGAATGAGTAATAAATTCGGATTATATCGAAGAATGGCCCAATAAATCACCCGCAGAATCTGGGTCATATAGAACTGTAATGGCCTACCCGCGTGGCTGAAACAGTTAAGAGGTGTTATCAGGGTTCGAGACAGAATACTTCCAACTCAATCTGCAATCTGTTGCGATTGTTATTAATGTGAAAGACGATAGTTCGTGGCCCCACCGAGCTCAAGTATTGGTAGGGTCGTACTCTTGTTCATCATACTTGAACCAATTTCACATTTCCCTTGAAATAATACTAATGTTCTGATGTCCGTTGCTAGAGGGTGGGAGGGAGGAGAGGGGGAGGGAGAGAGAGGGAGGAGAGGAGGAGGGAGAGAGAGAGGGAGGAGAGGAGGAGGGAGAGAGAGGGAGAGAGAGAGATACAGAGAGAGAGACAGAGATTGCTTCATTTATATCGGGTTTGGTGATGCACTGTAGCGACGACAGATCTTTTGGCTTCAGTGAATGGCGGATGAGATGAGAGAAAAGGCTATTCTATGAGACGTTCTGGACAGCGGAAAGGAGACGGTCGTGGCCAGTAGTTCAGTCAGGACGATTGACCCCCGGTCTCCTGAATGACGCATCAGTGCTCTAGCAACTGACCTACCCGACTCGGGGTGATGGATGTAGCAGTGGCGTGTGGTTCCAGGTTCTGGCAGTACGGCAAGTGGCTGGAGGTTATCATTGACGACAAGCTGCCGACCAGTGGCGGGCGGCTGGCCTTCGTCCACTCGTCCGACGTCAACGAGTTCTGGAGCGCACTACTGGAGAAGGCCTACGCCAAGTAAGTGAGACAACATCGACCAATCACAGCTAACCATTCGATTTGTCCTTCTTTATATCGCTTTTCCTTTGGGGACGCTGAAGTCTTCTGTCTTCTCTGTAGAAGATATCTCGCACAAATCGGACAAACTGTACTATATTCGGTCAAGTATACGTTGAGAATTACAAAATCACACTTAATTCACCACGCAAACTGAAAGATTCAACAGTTTACCCTCATATTTCCTTTCTCTGGAGAAAGTCTGCATTATAGAAATCAGCGTAAGTTGCGTATCCACAAAGTATGACGTAGTGATACCGACGTCTTTATCCCACTCCCATACTAATAACATGGCCGGTAATGGGGGTTTCTTGTAGTCAAATAAGGTCCAAAGGTCCCGATTGCTGGTCGCGATTTAGCGGACTCCCTTGTGAACTAGATGTAGATATGAGTGGCTACGGTACCGCTTACATTGTTGAACTTAAAAATCCATGATTTTCGTGATAGACAAAATGCTATCTCTAACACAATAATTCTACTGAGCCGTGCATAGCATTGTTGAGCATAGTTGTTTTATGTAGTTCGATATAATAGCGATAGTTGCGCTACTGGCAAATGGGACCATAGACTCAGATTCTGCCCCGGAAATACTTCACTTGGAAGAGGTGAGTGGGTATATACGTCCTTTATAATAGTAGTAGTATAGTATAGTGTTTATTCCTTCAGCCCTCTTTCGAGGAAATCGGCCAAATTACTTTTTTTTTTTTTTATATTTTTCAACATTAAATGCTCGAGTGTGGCAGTAAGCCACACTTCATGAGTTGTCAATAAATGATAGATTACAGTATATTGAACATGTAGTACAACAAATAATGTTACATTCAAAGAACTGCATAGACATAGATAACTATAGATACTAGATAAGAATTTGAATAGCACAAAAAAAAGAAAAATAATACAAAAGCCCCTATAGTGTTGAAGTATGTTGGTATCACTACATCGTGCAGATAGCTCTAATCCAAGATTAAGCAAGTGTCCGCGTGTTCGGTTCCAGGCTGCAAGGATCGTACGAGGAGCTGCTGGGAGGGCTGACGAGCGAAGCCATGGTGGACTTTACCGGCGGAGTCACCGAGGTGTACAAGCTGAAGAACGCGCCCGACCACCTGTTCAGGATCATGGCTAAAGCTTACCAACGGTTGTCCTTCATGGGCTGCTCAATCGCGGTAACTACAACACACGTCTAGAGACCAACTCGACGATAACGTCACGATTCATCGAAATCCCGATTCATCGAAATAGGGTAAAAGAAGTCGACGAATATCGGGATTTCGATGAATCGGAATTTCACCGAGTCGGAATTTCGATATATCTTGCCAGTCGATGAAATGTGCCAGTCGACGAATCGGACAACTACGTAAATAGCTAGAAGTCGCCGAATCGGGATTTTGATTAATCGGGATTTCACTGATTGGAGATTTCGGCGAATCAGGATTTCGATTAATTGAAACAGTCGGAAATCGGGGTTTCATTGAATCGAGTAATCGATTATTTGTGTCAGTACCGAATCGGGATTTCGATGAATCGGGACGTAGCCGAACTCGATCTTTCGCGTTTTCTTTCGCAAAAATCAAATTTATATTTCAAGAACTATCGTCGTGAGAGGTCACGGCGTGAAAGCTTACATTTCCGCGTATTTAACACTGTCACGATGCGATGAGGTGACGTTGGGCACGTCGCGTCGGTCCCTAAGCCTGTACTGCCGCAACCACAGTAACACCTATGTGATGCGTGCAGTATACCTGCAGATCGAAAGGGAACTATAGTAACGTCAACTAGTAAAGTAGGAATAAAATGGGATTATAGGATTACATAAGCGGGGTAGCAACGATATTTCAATATCGTGACAATACGACACGGCGAGCAGGCAGATGCAACGGAACCAACTGTTCGCAGAGTTCAGCAAGTGTATTCTACTGACTGAGATAGATTTTGTCTTGGAGAACACCTTACAGTCTTAGACTATAGCTATAGCTCAGCGTTCCTGAGCTGTGTAACCAGCTGATTTTGCCCCAATATTCTTGGATACTGCTCGCAGTGCATTGACGAACTTGTGCTTGCGTCTGTACATGCTTAGGGAACGAAGGTGGAAATACGCATAGGGGTATGGTTAGAATGACATGGATAATGAGTCACAGAGTCAAAAGATTTTGAAAAACAACATGACCTCTCGTCATCGTGACAATATTAAACATCGAGAATGTGCTACAGCATCACGTTTACAGCACCACATGTTGATCAGAGGCCACGTCCACAGCAACATGTGTTGATCAGAGGTCACGCCTACAGCATCATTTGTTGATCAGAGGCCGCGCCCACAGCATCACGTGTTTAATTGTTGCAGCCCGACCCGACAGAGACCGAGGCGCACACAGAAGACGGGCTGATCAAAGGCCACGCCTACAGCATCACCTGCGTGAAGACCGTGCGCCTCGCACACACCAGTGCGTGTCTGCTGCGACTGCGCAACCCCTGGGGCAACGAGGAGGAGTGGACGGGCGCGTGGAGCGATCAGTAAGTCTCGGCTCTTGGGTTGTCTCGATCAGCTGATGTCATGCGGGCTCGCAAACACTCGGACTCACGGAATGTTCCTAACCGAAACTTGTCTGATCGTGATGATTTAGGCTGCTATAGTTACTAGTAAAATTACTTACCATCACAGCTAATCAATCACTGCTGACACACTGTTCATGACGCGCTTCCAGATTTGTTGCCACATATTCTTCATCATTCACATGAGTAGGAAATTTGGTCGTTTCGTTGATATTCACATATTGATTTGGTACATGTTTCTTCCAAGTGACGTCACACATTGTTGTGACGAGTGAACAACAATGTTCTCCAATCACACTTCATCATTAGTTTGTTGCCGCAACTCTTCTAGTTGCCAAAGGAACCTGACAGACGTTCTGAATGAGTTGCCCATGTGTTCCAGGTCGTCGGAATGGGATCAGATCCCCGAGAATGCGAAGCTCGCCATGGACCTGACCTTCGCGCACGACGGCGAGTTTTGGATGTGTTACGAGGACTTCAGGACCCGCTTCTCCAACCTGGAGATATGCAACCTGAACCCGGAGCAGCTGACAGCCGACGAGACGGGAAGCAGCAGGATCAAGTGGGAGATGAGCATGTTCAAGGGGGAGTGGGTGAAAGGCGTCACAGCAGGCGGTTGCAGGAACTCGGTCGGTAAGTCGAACTGCGGGAATATTTCCAATTATCCGGCAGAATATCACCATTTCCGTGTTTGTTATCTCCCTCCAGAGACCTTATTTCTGTACGCTGTCACTGTCATCCAGAGGCTTTATCACTTAGAGGCGTTGTCACTGTCGTAAGCGATCACTTGAGTTCAAACTCTGAATTCAATCATACTTGAGTTCAAAATGATTAATTTTCAATGTACGTGCGACCGATTCTTCTGGGTCTAATTACTGGACTCGCCACGGCGCGCGCTGCAGAAGACTTCGCGCTGAACCCCCAGTACCGCGTGACGCTGGCCGATCCGGACGAGGGGGAGGCGAGGTGCACGGTCATCGTGGCACTCATGCAGAAGAACAAGACGAGGAGATCCACCAAGCAGCTGCTCACCATCGGCTTCGTTCTCTATCAAGTAAGTCATGTGCATTGGATGAGCGACGGCGAACACTTCCACTTAGTAGGGGTGGTTTCTGTTGGTCTGCGTTCGCTATTGGCCAAACCGATCCGAATGTGACATGAAACTTCGGGGCGCTTGAAGAGCGTACCGCAATAAAGTTGACTCGGTTGTGTGTCATGGGTTTGGGTATCCAACTTTACCTGAACCCATGACCACAGTCCATTGAGAAGTATGCCGAAGCACCTCAATGCTATGGAGTCTGAGTCTGGCTTAGCCAGTGCTGAGTTTGGTTGTTTCCAAGTATTTTATAAAAGCCTTTAGTGATAGGTTATTGATCAGTTAATTTTCTTTTTACGTCGAACCTTTGAGCTGGAAATATCAAGTCGATAATTCCCGATAAAATATTCAGATAGTTATACGACTGCACTTCGGCTCTTCCCTGCCGTTTGGAATCTGAAAACAGGGGCACCTCTTCCCTGCCCATAGTTGTGTGACCCCGACAGTTTGCCAGTGCCGCTAGACCGCGCCTACTTCGAGTACAACTCGTCCGTGGAGCCGTCGGTGCGCTTCACGAATCTCCGCGAGGTGAGCCACCGTTTCAAGCTGCCGCCGGGCACGTACTGCATCGTCCCCTCCACGTTCCACAGCCAGGAGGAGGGCAAGTTTGTCCTCAGGGTCTTCTCAGAGAACAAGAACCACATGGAGTGAGTACTCCGTCCGTCCTGACTCAGGTGCAACGTGCCTTACTGGGCCCTTACCGTCCCTGTCGCTTGAAATAACGCCTAGACCCAGCTAGCTCCAAGAGACTAAAAACTTTGATTGGTTTCTATTTACTAATAGCAATAAGTATAACGGCAACATGTCCAGTACTTGTGAACTTCCATTGCTATTAGCAAAAAATCCTAGCACTGCTCTTGAGGTGGGCTACAAAATGGGTCACATTTCTGCAACCCAAGAGACCGTGACTCTGTTATTATCTCGTATTATCATGGGAATTAGTTCTCCCAGTGAACATAATCCAATCAAAGTTTTTAGTCTCTTGGAGCTAGCTCGGCCTGGGACGTTATTTCAAGTGACAGTCGCGGTAAGGGTCCTGGTCAAGTGAATACTGATGTGGTTACTTATGGCCTGTTGTCTTCGTCTGACTTTTTTTTATTGTAAGTTGTGCTTTTAGGCCAAGCTCAAGACTCCTCAGTAAGCTGGGTGGGTCAGGTCATAGGACCGAAAATAAAATATTATGAAAAATGAACGAAACAGATAAGGGTACCACGTAGTTCGACAAACATAATCAATTAATCGAACATTGCATAAGCCCGAGGGTAAAACTTGAGGAAATCCACAGATTTTGAACTGTTCCTTCGCAAATCCCCGATTTCACAAATAACCAAGCAAAACACTCGAACTGTTGATATTCACTTGCGAATCAGATTGAAACTCATCTGTACAATAGCTCCAATCCTAGACATCACTAATATTCCTGCATGCCCCATGTTCCAGGGAGAACGACGAGAAAGTGAACCTCGGCGACATTGACGAACGGGTGAGTAGAGATACCTCCTACCTGCGCACCACCCTAACGCAACAATACCCACCCCTAAATTGCATCATCCCTTACATAACAGAACCTGCTCTAGATTTTCGCATTTAAAAAAAAGCATTCAGCTATAAAAACCTACACAAATATGTGACCCCATTTTTAAGAGGAGATGAAAGTAAAAAGATTTTTCATGTGGGAAGTGTCTGTTTTCTGTGATCGGGGTACCGATGTGGCAACGACGTGGCTAATGCTGTTTCTTGCCCCCAGGTGTCCAGCGCTCCAATTCCAGCCGGTGTCCAGGAAGAAGACCAGCTGGAGGCGATGTTCCGGGAAACGGCTGGAGACGGCCTGGAAGTGGACTGGAAGGGACTCAAGGAAGTGCTGGAGAAGGTCATGAGTAAAGGTAAATAGCTGCCACCGCCGCACTGCCCGCCGGCGTAACGCCCGCTCCAGTTGTACAGCAGCTAGGCAAGTTACAAGGGAAACATTTTCAGAAGACTCGATCCCTAATCGCACGGTTCAACCTTTCATTCCTTCACGACCACATATACATGACAGCGGGCTAAAAGCAGAGGCCTCTCTCTAGTACGTTGTGGCTGTCATAAGCGTCACTTAACTAGCTTTAACCACCTATTTATTGATTCAAAGGAGAATAAAATGTGTGACAACATTTTATATTGAATCAAAATACTCAGTACTGAATACCACAATATAAATTGTACTCTCCCACAATATCCAGGAATAAGTAATTCATATGAACAGTTTGTTCTCCAGTCTGCTTAAAGTTGAATAGTGAGTTTTTAATTAATTGAAAATAATAAAGGTTTTCACGGATATCAACAACCGTCACCAAAAGGACACCCATCAACCACGGCCCTAGGACCTTCACTGTGACTGTCACTTGAATTGCAATAACGCCTCGGACTACCTAGCTAGCTCAAAAGACTTTGATGGGATTCTATTTACTGATAGAGGTGATTGCCATGGCAACATGTCCAGTATTTGTGCACTTCCATTGTTGTTAGCACAAAGTCTCAGCCCTGCTCATGAGGTGGACTACAAAATAGGTTATATTTTGCGATGCAAGAGACTGTGACTTTGTTATTATCCTGTTTTATCATGGAATTAAGCTCTCCTGGAGAACATTGTCCAACTCAATATCCCAGTCTCTTGGAGCTAGCCAGGCCTAGGACTTTATTTAGAGTGGCAGTCGTGGTAAGGGTCCTGGATAATATCTCCTCGAACACCAGAGTATGTATAGATGGGTCGCCATATGAAAGTCCCCGGGTTGAGGCAAGCGATCACTGATGCCAGGTGTAAAGGTGTGAAGCAAGGCGGGCATTATGAGCGACTGTTTGCTTGCAGACGACCCCGGCTTCGAACACAGGTTCTCCAGCGAAGTGTGTCGGAGCATGCTGGCGCTGATGGATGAGGACCGGTCGTGCACGCTGGGCCTGGAAGAGTTCAGAGCGCTGTGGGGGGAGGTCAGGAACGGCAAGGTGAGACCTCAACACTCATCCCCAGTAGCCACAGGACAAAAAGTTCCCGCAAGAGGGTTTTCACAGAAACTTGAACCGTGAAAGATTCAAAATCAACAAATATATCACAAGTTGCAGACAATATTTGTCGAAAATGTATAATGACGAGTTAAATTTTATAATAACAAGGTGGCAAGATCACTTGAATGTAACAGTAGCAATCGATATTTTTGCCATTGATTTTTACCTCACCACGTACTATTACGCACAAATAACACTTAACATCGGCCTTTTATCACCTATGGTGCTTGATACCCAGGTAACTAACATAGAGTGGACGCGGTATAAGTGCTAGTGCGTGTCTGCAGGAGGTGTTCAAGCTGTACATGAGGGCAGAAGAGAGTGGCGCGCAGTGGTTACACGCCTTGACGCTACGCCGCGCGCTCAACTCGGCCGGCTACCGGCTCAACAGCCACACCCTCAACATCCTGGCGCACCGCTACAGCACGAACGAGGGTCTCGTCTCGTTTGACGACTTCGTCATGTGCACCGTCAGGCTCAAGACCATGATCGGTACGTACCTCACTGTGCCACTCGAAGTCACGTGCTAGGGGTAGCTAAATACTATGGCAACATGTACACACCTTGTGTATTCACATTGATGTTACCACAGCAGATGGCGTATACTCAGTGAAAATGCTATGGAAATATCTTGTGTTGTCATAGTGCTTAGCTATTCTAGTAAATATTTATAAATCAAAATCGTTCAAAAGTTTCAAATGTGAATCGTGGTAAGAAACCATATGTCAAAGCAGCGTGCAACACGTCTGAACCGAACATACATCTGATTGGCAGGACAAAAGTGAAAATTAGGAATAAAACTTAAAAAATGAGACACATCTTGTAATAAGTGGCATAAGAGGTGGAGATTTGGGAGGAAAGGAGTCAAAGATAATCGTCGAAAAAGAAGATAAAAGAAGAACAGGAATTTGATCGAAGTTTCCCTCGACTGATTCTAGTTTACACGTTACACTTCTGCTCACACACAGTTTGTTGAGTGAGTTCCATTATATTGGACCTATTTTTTTTGGTGGAGTTGCCCCGTCTGAACGATCCTACCTTAACAACGACTTGAGTCAAGGTCTACATATCAATCATATAAGGATCATTTAGGAAACTCAGTCACCCTCCGTTGCTCAGTAAACCACGGCACCGGTTCAAGTCACCGTCGGGCGTGGGTTCGAGTCCCGTAAAAGGCTCGTGTTTTTGTTCACGTCCTTTCACTTATCATCACTTTATCGTTTCATTATCGCCTTCTCATTCGTATTCCCGTACAACCTAGCTGTTGGTGGGGGCATTAAGTTGAACAAAGGCACGCGAAATCAGCCCAGGTCTATCTGTTGCAGACATCTTCCGAGAGAAGGATCCCGGCTTTACGAACAAGGCGGTGTTCACCATGGACGACTGGATCGAGAAGACCATGTACTCTTGACGATCCACCGGACCCAACAACAACAACAACAACATCATCATCAACAGACAATCACCCGTGACCATAGACTGAAGATATACACCAAACACACTTCACCCAACGTTAATTTAAAATTCATCCCCACTCCTTTATCTCTACCCTCCCCATACTCCTTACCATGTAGTACCGTCGGTCACCGCTACGAGTGCTGAAAATCGTTTCAGAGATTGTGCTTCAGTCGACGGTAAGACGGATGTTCGCCTAGTTGTTTGCCAAGTCTTCAACTTGACTGCTAGCAGCGCTCTAAGAATGAACGACGAACGACGTAACTTTGGATCACAATTACATATTTTTTATTCTCGTCAAGTGACTGACTCGCATGGGACGTCTTTTTAATTAATCCAGCGGGCCCAACAACAAAAACAACAACAACAACAGGCCGTGTACTCGTGACGCTCCATGGTCGATGGAGATGAGATTCTGCAATATAGGCATAAGCATTATGAGTTGCGTATCCATAGGCAATTATTGTAATGATAATGATGATAATAATTATTATCATATATAAATATGAATTTTATTATATTCCCCTAATATATTCCTATTATAATCCACGATCAGTCAGGCTTAAGATCAGCCAGACAAACAACATGATGTGCCGGGCCTGTTCCAGGAGCCGAGAACACATGCAGAGAAGGTTCTTTGGAGAGACAAATCTGCCAGAAATAATGTTGAACACTTGAAAAAACTAAACATTCGCTTGTTTATACTATCCAACTCGCCGCAAGATATTACATGTGTGTAATGTTGCTTTTCCTGCTCAGATTTGTAAACTATGTAAATTTGTTTTAGCCCATGGTTTATTATTAAACGGCGTACGTCTCTTGTGTTGTCGATATTTAATATAGTCTGTCTGGGGCTTGTTTGCACGGGCAGGTTGGTAATGGCCTGTTCACACGGGGTATTGAAATGCCAATCCTACAGAGTTGGAACTTCTAATGCCAGTGTTGGGTCGTTCAGATACAGATGACACTGCGGAAATGCAGGGTTGAAAAGTCAAATATTGAAAAGTCAAGTTGATTCGCCAAGTAATAAATGATTACATCATAACAGTGGTTGTGTAGGCTACGAAATGTCCATAAGAAAGCTCTGCTAAAAATGGCGGTGTTCTCTTCGTTCCCAGACACGAATTCATTAAATTGATGTTTCCTGTTACTACATATATGGATTATATACATGATCAAATTATTACTTATTACTTATTACATATTATTACTTTAGACACAGCAAAATCTTCTCAAATTGTTCATGAAGTTTGGATACCGTCATACTAGTACTAGGAGGCCATGTTTTATCGCTATACTGTTCTCCTATTGGGCAATCATGTAGAATTCAACACTACATGATTGAAATAAAGAACCCTTGTCTACCGAAATCCTATGTGATTCAGGCGTGCAGTGTTGAGCTTGCCGGGGTGTTTGATTGTTCAACAGCGTAGGATTGGCACTACAGTGGCTGGTCTGAACAGGCCGACCCGAGTATGTTCGCTCCAGCAGAGCCGGCCTGGAATAACACGGTCAAGCTGTTGGAACAGAGACTAGGCCTTCAAGTTACAGAACTAATTGCCTCACAAGCGAGTTGCGTTGGTTCGACGTGTACTTCATGAGGCTCACGTCGTAACGCCTGAAGGTGGCGACAAGGAAACAATGGGAAAAAACATATTATGTTATTTTTCAAAGTTACCGTCGAAAATCTCTAGATCGACTCCCACGAGCTCTTGAGTGCTAATCCTTATTTTTGGGGGGACGATGCAAATTCTCTTCCATTCACCCCCCCCCCCCCCCCCCCGTCCCACACACACACACACAAGTACGGCCATGTACCGTTAGGTCAAGCAGTGAGAATGTGCCGGCCGTCAAGCGAGGGAAGCGAGAAAGGAGAAGGCAGTGATTTGTTTATATAGGAGTAAAAGGCGAGTTATTTGCAGGTTGTATAGGTCGTTCTACGGTAATGAGCGAGCTACTGAGTGAGACAGACGGCGTGCAGGTTGCCAGGGGTAAGAGAGAGAGAGATGGCTTGCAGATTGCCATGAGTAAAGGGAGAGAGAGAGATATATATATATGACGAGCAGTCGGTCGGCGCGTGCTATTGGACAACTTATCCATAGGAGGGGAAAAGATCCCAATAGCTGATTTTAAAGATATAGATACATAATCACACGGGATACAGTTATAACATAGCCCCATATCACCTAGCTGTTGGTGGGGTCGGGTCGTTAAGGGAGAGCCACCCACAGCGTAACATTTTAAGTATCAACGTAACATAGAAACTATCGTAGCAACTTTCCGGATGAAAATATATTGTAGTGAAACTGCTTCACATCATTTAGAGAAGTAGCTTATGGAAAACTGTCGATCCATAATGAACATTCACAATATGTTACGTGTTATTTGTATGTAACGGTACGCTGTGAGGTGAACATCGATGGCAAAAATCGAGTGTTACTATTACATATACCTCATCTTTTCACTTTTGCTATTATAAAATTTGAGTCATTACATTTTCAATAGTTAGCTGTCTGCATCAGACGACGACGAGTTTGTTATTTTGTATCCTGCGCTGCTCAAGTTGTATGATCATTTATAACTGTTAAATCAACCTGGCGGGAACTTTGTGCCCTATGGAGAGTGGAGACGCCTCAAGCAAGCAATAAGGTGTAATATGCTCCTCGCGTGTCATGTTAAGTACACATTCCGGGTCTCGAACCCAGGCTCGCAAGCGTACAAAGCACGTATTGTGATAAGTATAACGCTTGTTTAGAGAAGCTATGGATGGTGAATCACGCCCCCGGCTGCAACGCGTTTTGCCTTCTTTACAGGCGAAAACCAAGTTTATAGATTTCATCTTATCAAGTAACGTTTAACTTGGAAATAGCCTCGAGCTGTCCTTCATGAGACGGTTCCGATCGCCCGTCCCGCCTATCCTCCAGCACTGGCGCTCGGGAGTGTCGAGTCTCCACCACGTGGCATGTACTGCTATTGTTTGTCTCCATTATGAGTATAGGCAACTTGTAATGTTCGATGGGATCTTCCAATGCCTTAGCATGATTGTATAGGCGTGCTAAAGTAGGTATCGGCGCGCACCTTTACATTCCCTCAATTGCAAGAGCTCAACTCGCTTCAAATATTGTTAAATAAACAGTAAAATATAACTAGTCTTTTAGAGAAAATGCATAATAAACTTTCAAGTAGATCTAAGAAAAATACAAGAATGGAAATATACAAAAAGACTAAAACCTAAACCAACTAACCCGAATCATATACCTTCTCTGGTACCTGACCAATTCCTCGTAATAGAAACTTTTACAACAATATAACATCATATTTTAAATAATTATTTGAGAAAACAAACCAGGATATTAGAAAATTATCAAAAACATTGTTTCATGAAAACAAAAATATTCAAGTACAGCGAGATTCGAACTGACAACCTCCGGACCCAAAATCGAAAGCGCTACCGCAGCGCCATCGTGACAACAACACGATCAATTACTGAACACGAACAGAATCGTCTAACGTGTAGGGCCTACGTCACGTCACAGAAGAAGGGCCGAGTCCTGGAGGACAAATATATTCTGAAATAGAGATGATGATTTTCAGTTATCTCTGAGATTATGGAAATAGATATCGTCCCTATTCTTTCAAATCGAGTTTCGTTTGAGTGTTGTGATGTCCATTATATCTTATGTTCCTTCTACCTACGTGCTGATAGAGAGTCTAACGTACTTGTATCCGCGAGAGAGATGAAGGCTCCGAGCGACGTCTCTCCTATCGCACATCACTAGCGGGCAGGTGGTTCAAGCCTTCATCTCTCGTGGCTACACGAGACATCTATTGTCCTCGTAAAGGATAGACGAGATTGTTATTATTATAGCCGGAGATTTGCATATCCCCCCCCCCTCCCTGTATCGAGACCGTGTTGTGTGGGGGAGGGGGGAAACGGATCTATACGTACGTCGTAAGAACACAATCGTTTACGCGCAGACTTCAGTACAAGGTGTGCCAACATCTGTAGTCAAATATTATTCTCAAAGCATTAAATGAATTGGCGTGAAGCTTAAGCTGATTTCTCCACAAGTAAAATTGAAATGAATAGGGGGTAGGGGTGTGCGAGTTCATGTTTTTAGTTTTTAGTCCGACTGAGAAGGTACCAATTGTACTAAAAATCGCCTGCATGGTGAATACGAAATTACACAAATAACAGGCACGAAATCGAGCCTGAAAACACACATCGACAGAAACCAGCACCCCCACCAATACAAACATGGCACTCCCACCATTATTGTGACAGAAACTAGCGCCTCCACCAATAAAAACCTGGCACTTCCACCATTATTGCGACAGGAAGCTGCGAGCTGTTGGATTGCTGTGCTGAATACGATATTACTGCAGACACATTTAACAATGGTGCTCGGCGACCCCACCAACAGCTAAGTTATGAGGGACTATGAACGAGCAGGTCATAATGACAGAAATCATGCCTTATGCGGGACTCGAATCTTCAAATGTGCCTCAGTTGACTGAGCCAGGGGAGAAGGGGGGTGGGGGCGTTATGTCAAAGTGTCTTCAATGAAGCAAAGTTACTTTTCCCACGTTCATTCTTGGCCTTAATTGGGTATCAATGATTCTGTATCGAGTGTCGATGCGTATGATTATTAATTGCTCGGGCACTGAATGAACCGTATGATGCGCCTGGCACGGCGAGTGAAGTGACCGCGCCGTGCCGTTAGAAGCGCGCTGAGTCGGCTGACAAGGAGCACTCAATTAGCCGGCTGATTTAATGCGAGAAACAAGGGAGGGGGAGGGGGAGGGGGGTCTTCTCTGTGGAGCTATTATCTGTTATTTACTGAATGTTGTGCGTAATGAGCGAGCCTTTGACTACGATACGAGCGTGCTGTGCGGGCTGCAGGCCACCCGGGGCACGTGCTAACTTGGCCCCGTAGTCAGGCTTCTCTCTCTCTCTCTCTCTCTCTCTCCCTCTCTCTCTCTCTCTCTTAACGTCATTGACGAATAGACTTTGTTCACCCCTTGTTTGGCCCGCTTGATATAAAAGGCAGTGCTTGAAGACCTTGTTCACCCCTTGCTTGGCCCGCTTGACATAAGAGGTAGTGATTGAACACCTTGTTCACCCCTTGTTTGGCCCGCTTGATATAACAGGCAGTAATTGAAGACCTTGTTCATCCCTTGCTTGGCCTGCTTGATAAAACAGGTAGTACTTGGATACCTTGTGCACCCCTTGTCTGGCCCGCTTGCAACAACATGCAGTGCTTGAAGACAAGTGCTTACAGACAGTGCTTGAAAACCTTGTTCACCCCTTGTCTGGCCCGCTTGAAATGTCTCCAGACGATTGAACGGCTTGAGATCGATATCAGCAGCTTAACTCTGACTCCGAGTAGCTAGGATAAGACTCAACGTCCCTCGTCGATCCAAAGCCTACTTTAATTAATGCTGTGGCTCAGCGAATATGGACCTTATTGACGTCTTGGATACGATATGTGGAACGGGAAATCCAACGAAATTAATATTTCGAATGAGGAATTTTTGAAGAAAATTAATTTGAAAAATTTAATAAAAACGTCGCATTCGTTTTCATTTGAATGCATGAATATGTAGCGATACGGGTTGGGCTTTTCATCTTTTTTATTTCCTTGGAGCCTAAACGGTTCATACTGAACTATAGTAGGCCTACTGATTGCCTTCGTTAAGGGGGACCTACCCACAGCGTGACTGTTTCAGTGTCAACATAACAAAGAAACAATTGTAGTGGCTTTCCGTCTGAACATGTTGTGGTGAAACTGCTTCGTACCGTTCAGAGAAGTATCTTATAAAATACTGAAATCCATAACATGTAATTTGTATGTAACGGTACGCTTTGAGGTGAAAATTGATGGCAAAAATATCGAGTGATACTGATACATAGGAGTGATCTTTTCACATTTAGTTTTATAAAATGACTCATTAGCATTTTTGACAAATATTGTCTGTTTCTTAAGATGTATTCGTTGATTTTGGATCTGGCACTGTTGACGTTTTATGCTTATTTACATCTGTGAAATCTCCCTGGCGGAAACTTTTTTCTCTATAGAGGCTGGGGACGCCTGTAGTGACACGAATCCACCTGCTTTATTATTGTCAACAGGTAAATCTTTCCACTAAGTCGTTGTGAGACCAAGGATGACATGGTAGGATCGTTCGGACGATTAAGAGTTCTGGTAACTAAATGAAAATCCCTAGTTTAGTTGATATTGAAAGTTCTCTATTGGCTGCTCTCTAATGTTCACTGTGGTTCACATATAGCTTATATATAATCACCCAAACTTTATGAATCATTGCAATTTAGCTATGTGTCAGGTTTTCCAGTAGTATGTGGGTCACCATCTGTGATGTGGAGGGGCCTTGTTGCAGCAACCAGGGCCGCGTTAAGACATTTTTCACCCCTAAGGCCAAAAATTTTGAGACCCTCCCCCCCCATTCACTCATCAGCAATTCACCATGCAGTATTTGAAATTTCAAAAAGTATTTGTTGAGCATTGTTTTCAAGGGGGTGCGTACACGGTGCTTACACAAATCGAGAAATTTATCTTCACCATTTTTTTCCACTTTCAAAAACCGGTGTAATTGAATGAAAAGTGCGCATCTTCAAGGTAATTTTATGCTCTTCAATTAATATGACATTCTGTTTTTGTGAATTCAATCAGTTTTGAGATATTACGTCAATGAATTTCAACACATTCTTTTTATTCATTGACGTATTTTATTAAATCTGATTGAATTCACTGAAATAGAATATCTTATTAATTAAAGAGCATAAAATTATCTTGGAGATGTGAACTTTCCATTCAATTATACACTGGCTTATGAACATAGAAAAAAAAATAGTGGAAGTGAATTTCTCTATTTTTATAACCACCGTGCAGGAACCCACTTAATGGTCACTTTATTCAGGAGTCGACATCTCATAATACGAATGGATATAATATTAAATAATAAATATACACTTCTTACCAACTTTATATAATAACGTAACTTTTAGTTTCACTGGTCTGGTGAATATTTGGCACTGTGGCCCGGGCCTCATGGTCTTGTGTGGCCCTGGCAGCTGGTCGTGACGTCACTTGACCCTAGTTGACGTCGAGACTTGGCACTGGTAGCGCACTGACCGCGCCGTGCTGAGCATACGGCCCTCGCATCCCACGTACCGCGGCCTAGCGCATGCGCACGGACTGATAAACACGCCGGGAACCATTGGACGAGCGGCAGGAAGACTTCCTAGCGCTAGCCTGTTTGTCTGTGATGTGTTGTGCGCAATCCACAAGGCTGAACTGGCCAGACATGTCACGCAAGGTTACAATAAAACTGAACCACTACTGTATCAAACTTTTGAAAGGTCAGAAAAATGTCAAGACTCATTTGAAACAGTCGCCCTAATTTGTGAAAAAATATATCTATTCTGTAACAGAATTGATGAATAACATGGATTAAGTTTCACCTTTTATGATATTGAAATTTGTGTCTCGATGAATGACTATTCTCTGAGTGACAAATATAGTGTTTCTTGTTTCAAAGTCCTGTTTTACACATTGACTTGCTCTGTACACTAATCTACTAATAATCACAGATCTCACCAATCTAATAATAATTTGTAAATGGTGGTACTCCCACACGGCCACACTCAAGCTTTTAATATTCTCTATAAGTTATATTGTAAAATATGCCATTTGTGTACCGATTTCCTCGAAAGAGGGTTGGAGGAATAAACTCTATACTATACTACTACAAAGCAATTATCTCTCATTTATTGTAAAATGATCGTATTATATTACTGACTTGTCCTAAGTTATATCATGTATGTGATTATTTAATGAAGACAATAAACTGCTATTATTATTATTATTGTCACCAGTCTCTTCTAACCCCTGACTTGTAGCACTGATGCAGACCGCCAGTCGGCGCTATGGATAGGTAGGCCTACTTATGGCAGACGAGGGCGAGGGGAATGGAGTGAAATATTCCTGTCCAGCCATACGAGTGAACTCTCCTGGTAGCAGATTAGCTAACAGGTCCAGAGTCTCGCTAACAGAACCATGCAATAACAACCTTATTTCCAATTTTTTTATTGACTGTGTATCATATATAGACTTTCAGCATTGTGTTATTATTAAGAACCTTGTTTTGTACCTTCGGTGACAGACCAGATATAATTTTCTAGCGGGTAATTATTTATTTATTTTTCTTCTTGCGTAACTTCGGCCAAGCGCAGCCCGCACACAAGAGTTCCTCTCTTACGCGGGTTTCTTGTTCTATATTGATATATTTAACGTCAAGCGGGGTGCGTGCACGGTGCTTACACAAATCGAGAAATTTATATATTTTTTCATTATCAGAAACCAGTGAAATTGAATGAAAAGTTCAAATCTCCAACATAATTTCATGCTCTTTAATTAATATGAAATTTTATTTTTGTGAATTCAATTAGTTTTGAGATGATATGTCAGTGGATTTCATCACATTCTTTTTATTTATTGACATATTATCTTAAAACTGATTGAATTCACTGTGATAGAACGTCATATTAATTGAAGAGCATACAATTATATTAATTGGAGAAGCGAACTTTTTATTCACCTCACTGGTTTTTGAACATAGACAAAAATTAGTGTAGGTGTATTTCTCTATTGTTATAAGCAACATGCACGAACCCCCTTAATCATATAAGTTACATTCACAGCCACATCGTCGCATCTCAATTTTATCCTGTTCCATTATGAGTGTAGAATAATGTTTGATAAACATGAATGAAATGATTTAAACATGAAAGAATGAAATGAAAAAAAGCGGTCAGGTTTACATTAGGAGATATCGTGCTTGAAATGTTGAAAATAACCTTCAGAATGACATGGCTGGAGAGAGAATGAAGTGAAAATGAGAGTTCTGGGGCAACATGGCGGCCGTGACGTCAGATGCTATGATGACGTCATCAGCTTATCAGACAACACTTTCTGTCACACTCTTTTTATTCCGTTTATCGTTTATCGAGATGTTCCTAGTTTTTGGTGGGCTCTTTTATCGGGGAAGTTCCTGGTTTTTGGTGGGCCCTTTTATCGGGGAAGTTCCTGGTTTTATGTGGGCCCTTTTAACTGGGATTTTTCAAGTTTTTGGTGTGTCTTTTTACCGGGGGGTTGCCATAGTTTTGGTAGGCTCTTTTAACGGGGGGTTCCTAGTTTTTGGTGGGCTCTTTTATCGGGGAGATCCTAGTATTTGGTGTGTTTTTTTCGGGGGGTGGTGGGGGAATTTCTGTAAGATCTTATTTTTGCCACTGTTTTGGGCGATGCTTTTTCTTTTCATTTAGATACGTTAAAGAAGTTCATACGAAGACGTTGATGACTACGCTCGACACGTCTGAATAAAAGTCAGATAAGTTTCAAAACCAAAGTGTATAACTTTACATTAATTCCATACAAATCATTCAACGATGCATGCGAGACGCTGAAGAGCGAATACCGGAATAAAGATCCTCGGTCGTGTGACATTGTCATGGGCTTCGGGAACTTTTCAATGAAATGTGGAAACATTCGTTGTGGTTTCAGGTAAGGTTGAACACCCAAACCCATGTCACTCAACCGAGTACGCTTTATTCCTGTATTCATTCCTCAGGCGCCCCTTTGCATGTGCCACGTTTTCCTAGTTGATGCGCATAAGTTTCGAAGTGAAAACAAAAACACATTCTCTTGAAGGTAATTAAAACTTGTGTTTCTTCGAAATGAGTTTGTTGATATCTGAAACACCTTCACAAGTCATCACAAGAAGCCCACTTCCGACTCAACTTGTTGATCAATACTCCTTGTTTCTCCCGCAGGCACAGCGGGACGCCTGTTCCCGTTATTCCCTCTAATTCCCGCCCGGAGCCCAACACTGCACCGCGTTAGCGCAACACGACGCAGTTAAAACTTTTAAATTACTTCCTTGATTTATTTACTGGCGGCTTCTTGAAACAGTTTCGCTCGAAAGAGTAGACTGGGTAAGACAGGTCATTTGAGGCGTATTCAGTATACACAGAGAAAAAAGTTCCCGCTAGTGAGATTTCACAGATACAACTTCAACAGTGCCTGAAATAAAATGAGCAAATACATCATAAGATGCAGACAATCTTTGTCGGAAATACTAAGAGTCAAATTTTATAACAATATAGGTGGAAAGATCACTTATGGACCTCCTGGATCACATGAAGCGAGCGCGTTCTCGACTGAGCTGCATGTGTCGGTAAAGTTCATTCACCCCAGCACTAATGATTCAACTGTTTTCATTATCTATCAATACATTTTTGATCCTTTGCTTCCATTGTTATCAACAAATTTGAAGCTTGCCATAAAGTCTTTGTTCTAGAATCCTTATTGGTTTTCTGAAAAACAAAATTAATATATGAAGTCATAATGCCGTAAGAATGACTATTACGGAGAAGTGGTTAGGGCACAGAGGAGCTATATGGTTAGGGTTATAGTTGGGTTAGGTTTGTGTCTTCTTGAATGTTTTCTTCGTGCATTCTGCTCAGGTTTAATTGAAGAAGGTTCACACTACATCGTATTCAAATAAACAGTCATATTGTACTGTTTATTTTGCAATAATTGAAGCGAATGTGTAGCTGCTGCATTGGGGCCTATTAGGGATTGTCTAGTCGCGGACGGACGGGGCTCCACAAAGGAGGCTATAGGTTTTTTCTAGTATCAACTTCAAAATCTTACTGTACAATAATTGTTTCACAATTAAGGCTAAGGATGAGTTAATGAGACCGTTTAGAAGCGGCCACCTCTTGGTTGTGTCAAGGCTTTGAGGCGGTCTCGTCACCAAAATATAAAGTAACTATTAATTAAAGTTAATTATAGAGGAAGTCATTCAACACACAGTGAACTAATACATTCAGGGATAATCAAGTGTTGGGGAAAGAATCACATTGATCTGCATATCCTTCACCCTTCTTCGTCTTCTTGTCTTTCAAATCGTTTTCTCTCCTATTCATCCTCCATCTCGATTAGTGTCCTCGTCTTTTAAATCGTCCTCTATCCTTCTATTCATCCTCCATCTATCGTCATCATCTCTTCTTTTAAATCGTCTTCTCTCCTTCTATTCATTCTCTATCTCGCTTCGTCTTCTTGTCTTTCAAATCGTCCTCTCTCCTTCTATTGATCTTCCATCACTTCTATTCCAACTCTCCTTCTATTCATCATTAATTCATGTTGAGGAAAGGTCATCTTCTTTCGACCTTTAGACTTATTTTTCTTCGATTCATCTTCAACGTCATTCCACAAATGTTCATTTCTCCCCCATTCATTAGATATTTGTTTTAGTTTTTAATCGCAATTCAAATGTGTCCATACAAATGTTCCAATACAGCTACACAGTAATAAAAGCTGTTACGCATCTCATCGTTTTGAATTGTTATGAGCAACTATACTTTATTATTATTATTGACGGCACAGGCTCCATTCCTCGGACCATCGGTCTGTGTCGCCAAATGCGAACGTTGTTGTTGTTGTTGTTGCGTATAGCTTTAAATAACCTGAATAACCCAACCCAACTAATTTAATGAACCTAACCTTAACTGACCAACCTAATTAAATGAACATCCTAAACTAATTTAATCTGATTTTTTATTTTTCTTAAGCATCGTAAACTTGTCACACAGCAATTGTTTCCCTACAAAGGCAGAGGATGAATGATCTTCCCCGGAGTTTAATCTAAACTATTATGAATTTATGTTGAGTAAAAGATATCTTCTTCGACCTTTTGTCTTCTTCGATTCTTCTTCACCTTCATTCCACATGTTCATTTCTCCTCCATTTATTAGATATTTGTCTTAGTTTGTATTCACAGTTCAAATGTTCCACACAGCTACACGGTAATACATGCTGTTGCGCATGTCATCGTTTTGAATTCTTATGAGCAACTACTTTATTATTATTGACAGCAGACTCTATTCTTCGGACCAACGGTATGTGTCACCACATGTGAACGTTATTGTTGCTGTTGTTGTTGCTGCTGTTGCGCGTAGCCTAAACTAACCCAAATGGCCCAATCTAACTAATTTAATTAATCTTACCTATCCAAACTAACCTAAACTAATCATAACTAACCAAACAAACATCCCGAACTAAGTTAATATGAACTGATGGGATATAGGCCTATAATGCTATATCATACTCTTATTCACTTCTTATATTTACTTTTTCAATTGGATTATTGAAAGGAAAACATATATATTTTGTCATTCATCTGTTTTTATTCTTAAGTTATCTCACTTTTTAGCTTCCAGATTTTAATTTTAAATTACCGTACTATAATATTAATTTTGTTAACAGTGTGTAGACCCATAGACAAGTAAAAACGCATGTGATTTTGTGGGTCTACGTTATTATTATAATGTACTACTATAATATGTCAACCCCCGTATAACCTAGCTGTTGGTGGGGTCGTCAAGCAGCTATATGTCAATAAAATATCAACATATCAACATTCGTGTGTTTGGATGGTTTGGATTTCTCCTCATACCAATGTTGTTATAGTGCCCGGATATATCGCAAAAACGGTTTATATACTTATGTGTTCCGGACTTTCGGCAACTGAAGACTTTTACCTGCGGCGAAGAAGTGTGGCCACAGACAGCGGAGGCCTGGTGTCAAAGTTCATTGCTTTAATTTAAAATAATAATAAAATGGGGTGGTAAGATCGACCCTGTGGTGCCTCGTCCAAATGATCCTACTTTCATCCTTAGTCCTTAGGGGACAAATGATTTTGTATCAAGTTTCGATGTTATTGAAAAAAAAAACGCCTTAAAAAACACAAAAAACTTATCTGCAAGCTAGTTCCGGTACGATGTCCAGCCACTTGGCCCAGCCTGTAGCACATGTCAATGCCTTGCTGTTAATAGCTCCTATTGTTGTTCTGGTCCTGCCACAGCTCGCGGCCTCGTCCTGCGGTCACGTCCTGCCTGCGCGCGCATGCTGCATGCCGATTAACGACTGTTTGACGACACGGTGATGGCTCGCAGCCAGATCCGCCAGGTGGACGCGAGGAGTGTATATAACTGTGTGGTTGTTCTGGTCAGCTATCAAACACCTCGTGTCATCTCAACAATCACTTACAGGTCTGTTCAATACAAACTAATAGTGTTCTTAGCTTAAGACATATACAGGTGGTAGTTTAAAGCATTCGCTGTTCATAGATATTATTGCTGGAAATCAAATACAGTTTGTTGATTTAGAACCGTTTTAAAGAATAAAGAAAGAAAGACATTTCTTTCGGTAATGAACTGTAAACTTTCCGTGTATGGTGCATCAAAGCTGAGATTTGTTAAATTTAAATTTAATTAAATTTAATCTATTATCATCAACATTGAAATCTTGCTATTGCAATCATTGTTTCCCAACAAAGGCTAAGGATAAATTAGTAAGACCGCTTAGAAGCGGCACCTCGTGGTTGTTTCAAGACTTTGAAGCGGTCTGGGATTCAATATGCATTTTACTTCCACTGATACAAAATTGATAGTTAACAGTGAAACACATGTGTTATCCACAAACATATTCAATAACTGCATTAATAATGCAAGAGAGAAAAACGCCGCATAAGCGTAGTAAAATTATATTTATATGAAAATCTAAACACTTTGGTCGTGAAACCGCTCGCACGATTTTCATCAAACTAAACTACACATCCGTCATTGTTGCTCCTGCAACATCTCGGGGATTTTGAAATTTTGATACAAATATTTTCATCTTCATCTAGGCCTACATGTTTTCTATCTGTTTTTTTTCGAAATTTCTATAATCAATTTCTAAATATCTACCTGAGCACTCGTTATCAAGATCTACTGAGTTAGAAGATGAGTTGCGCCTGTGTGGGTCGTGTGGACAAATACATGCCGGGAGTCTCGTACACGTTCATCCAACTAACGCGATACTTGTTGCTTGTTGCAGACTCTACTACACCATGCACGGCTGGAGTATACTGTTGTTCGCAGCCTGCTGCGCATACCTGAGCGCTGCGCAGCCAATCAGCGACCAAGGTCAGTAACACCTCCAATTACAAAACACGACGTGAAACTTACAAGGGGCTTGCGTCGGACCAGAAATAGGAGAGTAGTTATAGTTTAGATTAAATTAGTTTATGATGTTTGTTTGGTCAGGTTAGTTGGTTTGGATAGGTTAGTTACATTAAATGAGTCGGATTGGATTAATTTAGGTTTGTTTAGGCTGCACGCAACAACAACAACAACAACGTCCGCATGTGGTGACGTAGACCGATTGACCAATGAATAGCGGCTGCCATTGTGCGTACGTGTGTATTAAAATTCTTCTCTCATATTTCGGAAAACAAAATAAATTATTCTGTCAGATCAAAAGTTACCCAGATGGAGAAGTTAGCAGTGAAAAAGCCGCCCATCTCGTTGTCTGGTAAGGAGAAAAGCCCCCTCTGGTCCAGGACAGCCTCTTCACAGCATCACTGCGTCTCAGAGGTGATACAGACGAAGGGGAGAAGTTTGAAGAACTCTGAGAACCGTGCCCGGTTTGAATACAAGTCGGAATGTAGACATCAATATTCCCCGCCGTATCCGAGTTCTCGCGAGATTTCCGCACTTTTCACTCTCTTCGACCACTTCATGATACTTCAGACGAATCGGTCGTCTTGTTGAATAAACATCAAGTGCAAGAAACTTTCTCCAGGGATCTTCTCGGTTTTAATATAAAATACATTCAGAATACAAAAAATAGAATTGGCATCTACTATCGGACTACCGGTCTATGTTATCGCATGTGGACGTTGTTTTTGTTGTTGTGCGCAGCCTAAGCTAACCTAATTAACCCAATATAACTAACTTAGGTTTTTAGAAACTTTTGAGATGAAGTTTCTAAAAAATGGTCCAACCGATTTGACCCAAAAACTATAGGGTTCCAAGTTGGATAAGTTCCTAACATAGCCTAGATAAATAACATAACGAAACAAGTATCCTAAACTAATTTGATCCAACCGGCACATGCAGTGCAGTGGTTAAGGCGCTCGCTTCGTGTGCTCCGGGAGGCGAGGGGAATTTCGAGCCCAGTTCGATCCCCACCGACCATCTTTACAGGTTTTTTTTCATGGTTTCCCTCTGTAATCTAGGCTAATGCTGTGACGGTTCCTACAATAAGTGGGCCATGACCGCTTCCTTCCCACTATCCTTCCAATTATCCAAGAACCTCCATCCCATCATCTCATTAATCATCCATCCGACGCCATCAGATCTGGGCTATCATAATAGTGCGACGTTAAACCCAATATATATATATAAAAAAATGATCCAAACTAAAGCCAGTCGATGACCTACTTACGGTCCGACGAATATAGCCACTTCAAACAAACATTATCAATGTAAAACATGATAGCCTGTAGTGGAATTTAATGGAATGCAATGAATGAGAATGTGGAATGTGTGGAATGGAGTGTGCTAGTTCAATGTAATGGAATTGTGTAATTTCAAAATAGCATAATGTGTTTCGAACACATCAGACAATAGAACAGTGTTTCTGGCAGAGCGGCTTGCCTCTATGAGGGGAGTGCAACAGGTAGATACCAGACAGAGATCAGACCAGCAACACTGTCTGTGTGGAGGTCAGGGTAATTGCTGCAACCTTACATTGAAATGTGTTATATCGTCTGACAGACTTACGGGTGGATTGGGGGGCGAGAATTTTTCTGCAAGTCAGCTTTTAAATGGAACTATAAAGACAATAGTTACAAATCAGAACATCTGTGTAGATATTTTTGTTTCTATATGGTCAAATTGAAAACAAAAACTAAACCATAACCCTGCGGTCAAGTCAACATTTGATGGCTATTTTGCTAAAAAAAAAGGTACAGCGTTGGGAGTCGAAGCGTGGACGACCCTCAAAACATGAAGCAGTTATGCTAACAATAGCGCAACACCGACATGTGCGCTTCTTCATCATATCGTTGCACGGGTCGGTAATTGAGTCATGAGGTCACAAATCGTGGCGTTCCCATTGGTCCCATTGGTCCCCATTTAAAAACTGACTTGCAGAAAAATTCTCGCGATCGGGTGAGCGATCATTCAGGGGACCATGGTTCTAACCCCGTCATGGTGACCGTCCTGACTGAGTTGCAGCGTGATTTCCCTCCATCTCTCCTCTCTCAACTCATCGTTCCATCACCTCTTCATCATTCATCCGACGCCAACAGATCTTAGTTATTATGACAGAGCGTCGACAAGTCCGAGCCGCCCCACGTGGCTCATTCAGCCGAAAAGTCGCAGCTTAGGACCGCATAAGACATGACACTTTCAAATGTCCTGTCACCTTTCACGACTTCCTCTTGTCACTTATCATCACGCGGTGATTCGTATCCCTACATGACCCAGCTGTCGGTGGGGTCACTAACATCTCGCCTGTGTCCCCAGAAGCGGCCCTGAGGTCCCGCCGCAGCCCGTCCCCCGGACGCCCACTGATGGCGCACGGCTACTTCCTGCGCATGCCCAGCGGGCCCCGAGGAGCCATGGCCACATTCACGGCTGGTGACGGCGTGTCTGCCGGTGCCTACTACACGACCCGGACCATGCAGTGCCCCAACTGCCGCCAGGAGGAGGAGGGCGAGGAGGAGGTGGCCAGGGAGGAGGGAGCCGAGGAAGAGACGCCGGCGGCGGAGGAGGAGGAAGCGGCGTCGGAAGAACCTTGCGTGGACGAGGTAGGAGATGAACCCCTACCTAATGAACCACGTGAAACAACGTGCTAGGACTAAAAAAAGACATAAAGTAATTGTTTCCCAATTAAAGAGGCCCATTCACAATGCAACGCGTATCACACTAACGCGAGAAATGTTTGTCTAATGGGTTGTTCTTTGTCTATTCAGAACCACCACTAACCATACGGCTAAGATGAACGCGAACATGAAAACTTGCAGCCTCCAAGCTTTCATTTTTACGTTTCTGTAAAACATGAGAATCAGCCAATAGAAACCTTCAATTTCTGAACAATGAGAGCCTACAAATGGCGGGTTAACCGAACTACCTGGACTGGAACAAGATTTAGTTTTGACGGTTGAGGGTGCAGTGATAATGGCAATAACCTTCAGTTCTGATTGCCTGTTAATATTTGTGTGTTTGATGAACAGACCGTTTGGATTCCATGTCCTCCT
Organism: Brachyptera putata; assembly: GCA_907164805.1. Taxonomy (NCBI): domain Eukaryota; kingdom Metazoa; phylum Arthropoda; class Insecta; order Plecoptera; family Taeniopterygidae; genus Brachyptera; species Brachyptera putata. Next base: position 20,336,585 of record OU015467.1, on the reverse strand, counting down.
CATAGGTTAGCGTTACGTGTCAATGTCAGTGTCGTGTTGCACTGTGAATGAGCCTTAAGTTTTCTCAACATTTATGTTTCGAATTTAACTGGCAGATAAACTACAAGTGAACTGACCACAGAACCTCTGCGAATATTACATGCTGCTAGCTGCAATTAGTCAGTCTCATAAATCACCATTGCAGATTAGACCCAAGGATCGTTATTGTTATGTAATTTGCGCGGTAATTTGCATGCATTTCATAAGAACGGTTTCATACATTGCATGGGTTATTCAAATGTGAGAAGGAACGGGTTTGTGTTCACTTTAACAAAAGTTTCATTTTTGAAGCTTTCTGACTGAGAATTTCGATATCAATCTATGACCACGGGTCGGTATTACCAAGTCCAGCTAGCCTTATACTGGTGGTCAGTGAGAACATGTAGAATCGATAACTAAGGTATAACAACTTTCAAATTGCCAATTGAAGCTACAGCAACGTTGGTATAATCCAGGCACTAAATACAATCTTTGAAAATAGCTATATGGATACGCAACTCATGCAGATTCTCACCAGAGCGAGGAAACTTGAGGGTGAAGTGTTAGATCTTTCAGTTTTGCATGGTGATTGAAGTTCAAATTATATTGTGAATCGGATTACTGTAATCCTCGACGTTTACTTTGTTCAGAAGAGCACAGCTTTTCCGATTTGTGCGAGATATCCTCTTGAAAGAAGACTTCAATGTAGACAGAACAAATGTTGCACGAATAAATTACGTGAACAAGTATATTTGCATCTCTGTTTTTATACATGAAAAGGTTATAAAGTATTTTCAACTATGCGTTCAATGCGTGCAATATTGTTATTTACACCGTGGCAAAATCAATTTTTGATTTTTAATATATAGTTGGTAACACAGGTGTGGAACGTTTTTGCCTATCAATAGGTCAACAGCCATAACCCAAGATACATTATGTTCTTTTCACGTTACAGGATGCTTCCGAAGAGCCACCCAAGGAGGCAGAAACCCCAAAAGAGGCCCCTCGGGCTCCAAAAGCCCCCAAAGCCCCTAAGGCCCCAAAGCCCACAAAGGCCAGCAAGCCCCCCAAGAGGCGACCAGCCGACGAGGACGAGGAGGACGAGGAGGCGGCGGGAGGCGGCGACGTGTACAAGAACTTCTTCCCGATGATCTTCACGTCTGGCAGGGGCGGTGCGCGACAGGGGGCGGACGGGGGGCAGGAGGAGGACGGCTACAACCCGGGCCTGACGGCCGTGGCCAACAGCTTCAGCAAGGGCAAGGGCGCGGTGGCAGTCAGCCACGCCACGGCGTACGGCGGGTCGGCACCGAGCCAGGGGCTGCCTCAAGGACAGGGAGACAACCAGTACAGGAGGAGGTGAGACCAAGTGGATGTTCGGCTGACCGGAAGTAGGCTTCAGATTGGTTTCAGTTTAGAGTAATTGATGATTGATGATTATTGTTTGCTTAACGACCAACAGCTAGGTTATACGGGGGTACGAATGAGCAGGTGATTATGAAACTATGAAATGATGATAAGTGAAAGGACCTTTACAGAAACCCTTGCCTTATGCGGAATTCAAACCCATGCCCATCGGTGACTTTAGTTTCCGAAGCGGTACTTCAGCATCTAGTGCACCTAGCCTCAGCAATTAGTGCAGGGTGTTGGTTTGGTTAGGTTAGGTTAATTAAATCAGTTAGATTGGATTATTTAGGTTAGTTTAAGCTGCACGCAACAACAACAATTTCCCCATGTAGTGACAGACCGATGGTCCGATGAATAGCGGATTCTGCTGATCCAACCAAGAGGGGATAGCACGTCTGTCAGGTGGCAAATATGAAGCTAGAAGAGTTGGAGCAAACAGCTGACACTGGAGTTTGTGATTGGGGAACACGACTTGGAGTTGGATGACATTGTTGTCCACTCATCACAACAGAGTGTGACGTCACTTGAACGGAGTATATAGAGAGATAATGAGAATAGTGATAGTATGATGATTGATTGAATGAGACGCTTGATTGGCTATACGGGAGCAATTGTGTGACACAATTGGCTACTGGAGCGATTGTGTGGCGCGATTGGCTACGTTTGGGTCCGCT